>CATOAT010000050.1:600000-1077093 GCA_951394125.1 Epistrophe eligans | reverse complement strand
ATATGTTAACAACTGATAGAACTCAACAATTCGATTTGAAATACTTATAAACACGACAAAAGCCTTAAACTTAGCCACAATTGGGTTGAAACAGAAAAAGTAAAGGTAAAGGTGCTTTTCTCGAAAAAAAAAACTTAGGGTTACGCTATGACTTTTCTGTTTTATTGATTAATACTCTAAGTGAGAGTAAGCATTTTGTATGTTACAAGAGCACTTAATCTTTGGCGGACTTAGAATGCCATTGGTTAAAGTTTTGATTGTGACAGTGGTGACGTGACGCACGTTTCTAAAAACATGTAATAATCAAGTATTTTGACGAAACAATTTTTTTTAGAAGGCTGCCTTTGATTCGAAAAGTGGAAAGCACTACAGGCAAACAAATAGTGCTTTTATACAATATCTAACCTGACAAGGAGAGTGTTTCACTAAGTTGACATGAATTCGGATTCAAAAAATACAGGTTATATGACTTATAAAAAAATATTAGATGCGGAAACGCCCGTAGAGACGACAAAAAATTAATTAAAACTTTATTTAGAACTGGTTAATTGACAACTCAATCAGAAGCAATTTAGGTGTTGTGTTCGTAGTCCCATGATAGAAGGCACAACTAACTTAGTCAACGTCCCATGGTTCATTTCTTGTCCTCATTAATTAAGGTTGTGTTTATTGGCATACACAAACACACCAAGATAAAATAACTAATTTCTTTATAAAAAAAAATAATTTTTAATGATGTAACAGTTCACGTCTAAACCAGATTTAAATACAATCGACAAACAATTTCATTGAATGACATGAAAACACGGAATAACTTTTTTTTGATGCTTAAAACGTTTCCGCTACTAATAATTTAGAAACTATCATAAGTATATGAGTCCGTCAATTTTAGTGGGACGAATCCATATTAACTCGATGAAACAGACACCTATCTTAAGTAGTGTCTACTTAAGTAACAATGGAATGATAAATGAGTTCAATAAGAAAGTCGACAAGCAGGGTTATCGGCAGTGCTGTCCATCTTTTAAATATCCACTCATACTATCTATACTGACCGATTTTTAATATTGATAATAGACATGTGGGCTTTAACTTTGTGACTGATAGGCTAGTTTTTAGTGTGGTCGAAATCTGAAAAGCGTACAAACGCGTCTACTTTCACACTTGGTACTTATAAAAAAAGGCAGTATTAAGGGAACCTGCCGTTACCATTTGTATTGATAACTTTTTTTTTGATGTCAATGGTTTTTTTCAAAAATTTGTTTCACCGAATAAGTCAATAAGTGCAACATAATTGTATTACATTTTCTTTATAAGTTTAAAAACTTCAGCTTTATGCAGTACAGGTTTTAAAAACACTTGTAAAGCAATGCAGAAATTAAAAATTATTGCTGATGTCTGACAAATTCAATTCAAGGAAAAAAAAGCTTCGGAGATTGCACCTGTCATCAATACTGTCAGAAGCAGAACTTGGCAAATGAAAAATCGTCACAAGCGAATTGAACCTAATTAAACGGTATCTTATAACCTTAGCGCCGCAACCAGCTGAGCAACAGTTACATTGAGTATTTAAATGATTGACACTAAGATACCGCATCTTTTTTTTTATTTTTACACATTTAAAAGGTATCAGTTGTTAACCCTGTTTTGATATAAGTAAATCAAGTACGTTCATAATCAAAAGTTTCTTCCTTGCCAATGATCGGAAATGCTTTTTTGGCTTTTTCATAGTCCGCGATCTCAAGATTGTAGACCGGATTGTTGTTGCGTACTTTATGCTGAATTACTTAACGCAATTTATTTAAAATGAAATGATACAAATTCACTCACCTTAATGATTCTGAATCGGTCTAACTGAGAGATAATCGGTTCACATTGCTTTTGGGTTGCTTTCCAGTTTTTCATGATGCGATTAACATCGAGAAAGGTGGCCTTATCAGCTTCTTTCCATTGTTCATAGTCGTTTGGGATTCGAGACCGTCGTCGACGTCGTCTGCGACGACTCGTTTTACCGCCGGCGGTGGAGTTGGTCGTCGAAGGGTGTTGCTTTTCAACTCCCGATACTTTCTTGGCTACTTTTTTTGTTTTCAATGTTGCCGTGTTAGACGTAGTCGGCGTTTCGCAGGGCTCCGGAGCAATTACTTTTGTTGTCATCCTTCTACCAACTGATTCAACCTTAACTTATGAGTATTTCAGCCCTTTTACTTCAAAAAAATTTGAATACCTTCAAAAATTTAATTTTAATTTGTTTCGCAACATTAAACAATGACAACCTTAGCCCAACTGGCTGTTTCGAAAGATTTTAGAACAATTTTCAACTTTATAATGACGGGCTTACAGTATACAATACACAAAATAAATTTAATACCCTCATGATGATGGTTACGTTACACAATTCAATATTTCATAAAACTGGCATAAAACAGATAAGATAGATACAAAGCATGTGAAAGCAGAATGCAATTTAACCGGTAATTAATGGGAGAACAGGAACGAAGATGTGGCAAGAGGTTATCGTGGGATCCGCAAGCGTCATTACTCTTCGCCAGTTTCACCTGTGATTTCCTCGAGCCATTCGCCGACATTGACGTTAGCAGCTTCACTGCGACGGAACCATTCGGTTTCCTAAAAGGGATTCGGAGCAATTTAAACCTCTATTTTTAATGCATTGGCTAAACATGTCTTGACGACTCCCTTGAAAACTTTTCAAATCTATTCAAAACCTTAAAACGTACCACAAGTTTGTCATACTTAGGTCGACTAGTGACATTCTTCTCAAGACATTGCGCGATAAAATTTCGGAAATCTTGAGGAAACCTTTCAGGTAGTTGCGGTGCAGGATTGTGACCTATGGCAATCATGAGATCAAATGGTGAGTTGAAAGTGTATGGATAATGGCACAAAGCAAGTTCAACTAAAGTGATACCAAGAGCCCAAACGTCGGCACGTACATCGTATCGACGATATTCACCGATACGTTCAGGCGACAGATATGCTGTGGCACCCATGGAAGACGTGGATGCTAGGGAATCAATAAGACGACCCGCAATGCCAAAATCACAAAGTTTAATATTGCCGTTGAAATCCATGAGGATGTTTGATGGCTTGATGTCACGATGCATAATCTCCTGAAATAAACAAAAATCCCATAAAATGACAAAAAAAAACAGTCAAAAAAAGTTTACGTGTTGTTCTTTGAGGTATTTTAATGCTTTGATCACGCTGACACTAATTTTTCCGAGCACTGGAACCGGGAAGAACTGTTTCTGAGGCAAAAGATGGTCTTTGTACAGCTTCTCGAGACATGTAGCCATCATTTCCATGCAAATATAGACGTTGTCAAGTGTCAAAATATATCCATAGCTATGCACAATGAATTCGCAATCATTCGATCGAGTGATAACATGTAAATCGGTAAAAACTCGTCGACCTTCAGCTTCATTAGTTCGTTTCATCTCCTTGACCGCAATAATTCGATTATCTAAGCGCATCTGAGTTACCCGACCACAAGCACCTTCGCCAAGATCACCAAGAAGAACCAGTTGCTGGTATGTGACATTTGTGTAAATTTGGGGACCAATTTTAATAACTCCAGACTGGGCAGCAATTTCACGATCACGCTCAATCAGCTCTTCTTCACTGACAGTGGGGCGATCCGGCTCGCTATTGGTATTAATTGGGAGCATCACTAAAAGTTAGAAAGGCAATTGTATTTTTTTATTAACTGTTTTCTAATTCTTGATTTAAAATTGCAAACTTACTCCCTCTACGAGGTACTGGGCAGGTAAGGGCTCCAGGCGGAAAAGCGACAGGCCGTTTGGGGGTACTTCGAGCAGAGAGGGGATCGGCTTTAGGATCAGAGCTTGCAGAACGAGGTTGTCGTCGACTACCAAAAAATTTCCAACGACGGATGCGATCTTCAAACTCTAGAAGACAGTCATCACATTCAAGCTGGGAAGACGGTCGGGAAGAGGGGGCTGTGCGAGGTGTTCCTTTAGACGCAACAAACACAACAAAAAAACGTTAAACTGATAAAAATAATAATCAATGAGGGTTTTAAATGAAAAAAAGAGCAGTATTACAACAGTAATTTGATAAAATTAGAGTTTTTGATAAAATTCCGGAAAATATTCATTGGAAGTTAACGCTTTTGTTGCTATCTTAAAGGCAAAAACAATTCTAACTAAAGCTTAACTAAACAATATTAAGGGTCGGTCGGCTATTTTGACAGCACAAATAAAAAGTAGCGTGCCTACGGGATCAAATAGAGTTGCCCACAACACCGCAAAACGTTAGCTTGGGCTCGCATTGGTTTAACCCTTCACAGACAGAATTCAAGTCAAACAGGTGTAGGGGCTCGATCCTGGCTAACCAAGCCTGAGGAAAGAAGTGAGTCATCAGTGGTAACTGGGCTTATCAGGCGGGGAAAGCGCAGTTTTATCTATTTATAGAAAAAAACTTCTTAGATGAATCAAGTTAAGCCAATACGCCAAAAAAAAACACTATAGTTGTTTTGGTATCAGTCACAAATTAATAAATGAGTGACTGTTTCCCTTGCAGAAGAGGCATATAAATTTCATGCCTTTTCCGACATCATTACGACTTTTTAAGTCACTCACGATATGGGTGCAAAATAAAAAGTTTAAAATGACGGTTCTACCTATTTGGGAAAGTGCTTCGTGATTACAAATAATTATGGATTCCTTTAAAAAGGTGGGGGGAAAAAAGGCGAAAGGAATGCTTGTACTTAGGACCCTGGAAGTACAGTAAGCTGCAAAAAAAATACTGGTCTAATGATGGGCAGCATGCTAATTGAAGACACAGGTGTAAAACTGGACATCACAGTGACAAAAAATGTAAAAAAGAAAAATGTAGGCGACACTTAATCAGAAAAAAAAAACACAAACACAGAGTATGTTAGTACCGATCAAACGCTGATGTAGAGGTGAAAATAATCTGGAAGAGGTGGTTGTCGATGTGCCTGCGCGAGACATCGACTCTTGTCTTAGTCTCGTGACTCACGTCAGAATACGCAGAGCTTTTTTTTTTACGCGTTTTTCACCCCCTGGGAGCAGCCGTGACCAAACGAACGACACACGTCCTACACGTGAAGGAGTAGTTTCAGTAAGCCGGTGCGCAAACGGCACACAATGGCGCCGTTGGCTTGCCGGATAGTAGGATTGTTTTAATATTGTTGTGGTTCACAATTTATTCCGGCGGTAATGGAACGTCGTTGGTGTCGCGAAATACCAAATCAGGAGGAATTAGGAGGGATACCAAAATAAACTCCTCCAGGATGAACAATGGCACTGGTTAAGGGGGGCGCGTCGTCGTACTTAAGGCTAACGGAGCATGAACCATACACAGTCAACACAATCGTCGATGAATGATTATTAGTGCCATCAAAGTTGGAAAGTGCCAACCGACAGACAGCCACAGTTCAGGTCCGTCTTCTTTTGTCTTCGGAAAAGGGAGGCAACACAGCGTTTCCTCCCCTAGATCCCGAGACACTAGTTTTGTTGTAGTTTTTCTGACTGAGAAGGGCAAAGAAGGAACAGCAGAGACGACACGACCCGAATACTACGCGAAACAGAGAGCGCCTAAGGCCAAAAAGGAGTGAAATTTGTTCGGTGAGCGCGCGCGCGTTGGCCCATGCTCTCCGTTCCGCGTTCTTTTCGCCGTGGCACATAGCTTTTTGGATGGAAAAAGGACTATGCGTCCATTTCAATGACCGCAATAGCGCAGAATCGAGTTTTTAAACCTTAGAATTGTTTATATCGGCCCCAAGACACTTGCTAGTGGCACCCCCAAAATCTGCGCACGCGCGCTTTACAAGGAAAGAAAGCGCGAGTTTCAGCGGGCGCGCCGTCGAGAGAGCTATTTATCAAGAAAATTAGCCGGACATGACGACATCACAAAAAAAAATAAAACAGAGCTAGAGGCAATGAAAACTATGCAAATATCAAGTAACAACTACCATTAACAATGTGGTAATCAAACTGCGTTAAAAATTGACACTGAAATGAAATGGTAGCGACACAAATTACAGCTGATTCAAACCAATTCTGTCATTATTTTATGTGGATGTTACACAAAACGTGTTAACTTTGACAAATTTTAAACCGAACAGTAAAACAACAAAGCAATCAATAACAAGCAAACTGCGAAAACTACAAACCAAAGTTAGTTGGCTAAGCGCCCTTAATACTAACGCGCACATTGTCGCTTCAACCTTCGAAAGCTGCGTTACTTTTATTAATACTTGTTTTTTTACGGATGAAATACTCCTAATAACGCAATGCAACGTGAGGGTTTTTCTGATACAGATACATCAAAGCGAATGTAAGTTTTTATTAACAAAATTTTGGGTGATTTTAAATCTTATCAGATCAACCCTTTCTTTTAAGCACGGCCGTTCGTTTTGTTGCCGGAGGAGCTAACTTTATCAAGGCCACTTCTCAAATTGAAGTTTTCAATAACAAGCTATACGATGATTCGGATGGCAAGTTTAAGCCTGCGGCGTTTGGTCCTTTGGATTTGCGATTGGTAAGCGATTTAAGATCTTTGGGAAATGTTTTATATATTTTCCACTTCCAGGGTACGTCACTGAAAGACCAAACTTGTGAAACGTGCAATCAAAATATGGTTGACTGCATCGGGCATTTCGGACACATTGATCTTGAGGTTCCAGTGTTTCATATAGGTTTCTTTCGACTGACAATCAAGTTGCTTCAATGCATCTGCAAGGAATGCGGATCTGTGTTGTTGTCTGGACCGGTCAAACAGAAGTTTCTTGCCCAAATCTGCTCTCCGAACTTGGATTATTTAAAAAGAAAAGCGCTTCATAAAAAAATAGTTGAAATGTCTAAAAAAATAGCCAATTGTCCTGAATGTGATGCTGCTAATGGTGTCGTTAAAAAGGCCCAAGGTTCGGTCATGAAGATTGCTCATGCAAAGTATTTAAACAGTCAACAGTTAAATATTTTTGCTGGTGAAAACAGCGAAACTGGTGCAGCATTGTTTAATATGAAATATGAGTTGCTTGATCCGGAAATGGTTTTAAACCTTTTTCAAAAGATTAAAAAAGAAGTTTGTTTTTATGATTTTGAATTGTTTGGTTGTTATGGGTTTTTGTTTTCAGGACTACGGTCTTGTGATGGTACGAAACGATAAGTTTGTGGATCCGACTGATCTGCTTGTCCAACGTATCGCCGTTCCTCCATCGTGTATTCGGCCGTCCGTCGTAACTGATATGCGGTCTGGATCGAATGAAGACGATATCACGATGAAGTTGACAGAAATCATGTTGATTAATGACGTCATAAAGAAGCATAAGCGAGATGGAGCGCCAACGAAGACAATTACAGAAACATGGGATCATTTACAGGTTTGATAATAAATTTTAAGGGGTAAAGTTTAACGTTGAATATTATTTCAGATCCAATGCGCTCTTTATATTAACAGTGAAGTAAACGGTCTTCCATTAGAGATGCAGCCAAAAAAGTTTGTACGATCATTCACGCAGCGTTTAAAAGGCAAACAAGGTCGATTCCGTGGTAATTTAAGTGGCAAGCGTGTCGATTTCAGTGGTCGAACAGTAAGCAACTTCTTTTAAAATGTTTATTACTTTTGAATTAAATAAATTTTAGGTTATTTCTCCTGATGCTAATCTCAAAATTGATCAAGTTGGTGTTCCCATCCACGTCGCTAAAATTTTAACCTTCCCTGAAGTTGTCAATGCGGCTAACATTGATTTCTTAAAGAAACTTGTTGTAAATGGCGCTGATATCCATCCCGGAGCAACCCATGTGGTCGAAGGTGCGACGGGCAAAAAAAAGTTCCTTAAATATGGCAATCGTCAACTCATTGCGGATCAAATTCGACTAGGCGATGTAATCGAGCGCCATCTCCAGGACAATGACATTGTGCTTTTCAATCGTCAGCCATCTCTTCATAAAATCAGTATTATGGCTCATCGCGCAAAGGTTATGCCTCATCGAACGTTCCGATTCAACGAATGCGCTTGCACGCCTTATAATGCTGATTTTGACGGTGATGAAATGAACTTGCATTTGCCGCAAACATATGAAGCTAAAGCTGAAGCTGCTACGCTCATGGGATTAAAATACAATCTGGTGACGCCACGTTCCGGAGAGCCATTAATTGCTGCGATCCAGGATTTTATATCGGCCGGATATTTAATGACTCGAAAAGATACGTTCCTGCACAAAGGTCAAGTCATGCGACTAGCTGCATCATTGATGGACCGCGAAGAGAAGCGTCAAATGCGGGTTGTCATTCCAAAGCCAGCTATTGTTTGGCCTGAGCCACTATGGACTGGCAAGCAAATGGTTGAACTGATTTTAAACCCGTATCGCCAACCTGGTTGTGTGATCAACTTGACGACAAAAAATAAGTCCAGCAAAGCAACGGATGAGTTTTGCCCGATCGATGGATTTATCATCATTCGAAAAAATAAGCTCTTAGCGGGTACGTTGGATAAAACGCTTCTCGGTTCTGGATCAAAAACGTCGATTTTCTACACGCTGCTCCGTGATGTCAGCGAAGATGCTGCCATTGAAGGTATGTGGCGTCTTGCTAGAATGTCACCGATTTTCATGTCAATCCGTGGCATGACTCTCGGCATTGGTGATGTTAAACCAACAAAGGGTGTTCTCGATGACAAAGCAGCCCTGCTTGATGAATACTACAAACGGGTCGATGGCTACATCAATGATTTCAACACTGGCAGGCTAAAGCCAGCTCCTGGCCGTAATCCTCGTGAAACTCTTGAATCTTTAATTTTGAAGGAGTTGTCATCTATTCGTGATCAATGTGGTCAATCTTGCAATCGTCATCTTCCGAGTCACAACGCTCCTCTTACCATGGCCGTTTGCGGGTCTAAAGGTTCTTTCATCAATGTGTCACAAATGATTGCTTGTGTTGGTCAACAAGCTATCAGTGGTCATCGTCCGGCCGATGGCTTTCCGGGTCGTTCTCTGCCGTTGTTCGACTTTTACGACGATTCTCCCGTTGCCAAGGGTTTCGTTGAAAACTCTTTTTTTTCAGGACTTATCCCGGCTGAATTTTTCTTTCATACGATGGCCGGTCGTGAAGGTCTTGTCGACACTGCTGTTAAAACGGCTGAAACTGGTTACATGCAACGTCGTCTCGTCAAATGTCTCGAAGATTTGGCATTGAACTACGATGAAACGGTTCGAACATCCACTGGCGAAATCGTACAATTTATTTTTGGCGAAGATGGTCTTGATCCGGCTTGCATGGAAGCTAAAGATGGTTCTGTTGTCGATTTCGAACATGTCCTAGAACACATTAAGGTCATGAACCCGTTCAAGAAAAGCGATAAGGGCTCCATGTCGGCCATGATGGTCCTAATGCAAACAAAACTTGCCAAACAGGCTGCTTTTATCAGCAAAAAGTTTGTCTTTGATCTGAAACGATTTGTCTATCAGAAAATTGAAAAAGCAAGAAGACAGGCTCAAAAAGAGTTCCAGTGTGACCTTCATCAAAAAAAATCTACTAAAGGGTGCTACGAATGTTTGGCGGTTTTGGAAGATCAGCAAATCTTCATCGAACGTCGTGCCATGGCTCCCCATCAATTGTCTGCTTTCATTGATCTCTGCATTTCAAAAGCCCGTCGTGCCGTTATTGAACCCGGCACCGCTGTTGGTGCCATTGCAGCGACATCCATCGGTGAACCTTCCACTCAAATGACACTGAAAACTTTCCATTTTGCTGGTGTTGCTTCCATGAACATTACCCAAGGTGTGCCACGTATCAAAGAAATCATCAACGCCGTCCGTCAAATATCGACCCCTGTCATCAGTGTCGAGTTATCAGATCCAATGAATGAACGTCTGGCGCGGCGTGTCAAAGCCCGTATCGAGAAAACGACCCTGGGCGAGGTTTCTAAGCATATTGAACAAGTGTTCATGCCAGATGATTGCTTTGTAGAGATTTTATTGGACGCTAATCGAATCTTGTTGCTTCAACTGGAAGTCACCCCGGATTCTATTGCGGCTTCTATCGCTGCTGCAAAATTGCCAGTTTCTGTCAAACCGAATCAAGTCGAAATTATCAATAGCACTTTGATTGTTGTTCGTCCACCACCCGCGTCTTCAAAAATGCCCTACTCATTGGCCATGCATTACCTGAAATACAGCCTTGCGCGAGTTGTCATCAAGGGCTTACCAAATGTTTCTCGATGCCTGATTCACGCCGATGAAAAAACAGGGAAACATTTGAAGCTCCTCGCAGAAGGCACTGATTTCAAACAAGTTCTTGCTATTCCAAACATTAACACTAGTCGAACCACCTTTAATAATGCTTTGGTCGTCGCGGAAGTCCTTGGCATTGAAGCAGCTCGTAAAAGCATTATTGATGAAATTACGTCGACTATGGAGAGTCATGGTATCTGTCTGGATCAACGACACATTATGTTGCTGGCTGATTTGATGACATTTCGGTAAGTTTTTTTTACTTTTAAAACGTTTTTTGAATGTTTTTTTTTATTTCCAATTTGTAAATTTTAGTGGCGAAGTTCTCGGCATTACGCGTAATGGTCTTGTCAAAATGAAGGAATCCGTCTTTTTGCTGGCTTCCTTTGAACGAACCACTGATCATCTGTATGAAGCAGCATTCTACGGTCAAAAGGACAAAATCTCCGGTGTTTCTGAATGTATTATTACTGGCAATCCGATCTCGATCGGTACGGGTATGTTCAAAGTTTTACACGCCGGTGAGAAAAAATTGTCCCAGCCAAAGAAGTATCTATTTGACCACATGCCACCACGAAAGTTTAACGAAAGCGATTTGTTAGTTCCGGATGACAACAATGTCGTCGATGCTAACGGCATTAGCGAGGAAAATTTGGTGTAAATTTTTAGAAACAACTTTTTGTTGCACTTTTACTGTTTTGTTGTTGTTGTTTATTTTGATAATAATAAAGTTTGTTGATATAATTAATTGAAGATCGTAACTAAGCCGTTGTTAAACGGTATAATGAAATTATTTTTTTATTTTTTGTTTGATTTTGTTGAGTTTTTGACGTTTACGGCTTGATTTTAGAAAAAGCTAAAGAAATTGTTGTTTGCGTGAATGTCGAACAAATTCAACATTTTGGTCTGGTCAGTAAGTGCGGTACCAGTGTTTTACGTCTTCCTCGTTCTTTTTGGTGCTCCTTTGTTTTCGGCCGCATCAGAAACTCTTCAATTAGCTATCCTCCTTACAGTATTAACCGCCGTTCCGATCGCGATTACAACCAACAGTCGCTATCCGGTCGCAGTCCAGCTGATTTTTGACTTAACGTAGGTTTTTTCCCCTAAATTAATTGATTTTTTGATAATCACAACTATCTAAGTGTTCCATTATGTGGTCTTTGCTTTCAGCCCCTCCACTAAAGCTCAATTCTTTGCCCTAAGATTAGCTGCAGGAACACTTTTTGGAACTTGGCTTGGAGCCTTTACTATTCCACTTGATTGGGATCGTTGGTGGCAAGCTTGGCCTTTGCCTTGCGTCTTTGGAGCTTTGATTGGTGCCATCATCGGACTCCTCGTTGGCGTTATTGAACAGACTTTGTGGCCGTGGTCGTCGCTCTCTACGAGCTTCAACCGCGAAAAAGGCTATTAGGCTGACGCAAGGACGTCATAACATCACCAATAATGAATTCTCCCTTTAGTCCACAGCCCGAGAAGCCACCAGCACCACGCCTCGAACCTGCTCTTATAAAAATTCATACCCCATCACCACTAAAAGGGGTTATGCTTTGTTATTTCTGTAATATTTTAGGTCCTCAAGTTCGTTGTTCTGTAAGTTTGAGCTATCGTTTGACACTTTTAAGTAATAAAACATGTTTAGTTTCCTCCAAATTTTATTGACAGACCCTTTTTCGATTCCATTAGTCGCGTCATTATCGTCAACAAAGCCCTCTGTCACAAAATGATTAAATTTGAAATCAAAAATCTTGTCATCATGGGCAATCCAGTTTGCATCATCGACACTGTCAAGTATGATCGCAATCAAATCCTGTTCAATCTTTGTTTTGCCATCGAAAAAACTGGTGACATAAAAGGTGAACAAATGTGGGAACCCATCCTTCAAAAAGCCGCTGATTATCTCATTGCACTCGAAAAGGAATCCAGCTTCATATCAAATCCAAAACCCGTCAATGACGCCAAATTGCTCGAAGAAATGTTCAAAGGTCTCACTTCCACAAAACGGGAATGCTACTTCCAGGCTCCCTCATCTCGAACAGTCGTTGCCTTGCGGGTATCCTTACCATATGTCTTTGAAACGAAACATTTGCCATCGGATAATGCTGTTCCGGCTTTTGCACGATCACCTCTTCCAACTGATGACAATGAGCGAGATTTTTTCAACAAAATGGACATGGTTTCGCAAAAGGTTGGTCTTTTTCTAAAATGCTAAACATGACCATGAACTTTTGCGTCTTCGATCCCTTGAAACACTCTTAAATGACTAAAAATAAATCACTATTCAGGTCGTTTGGGTCATGGATGGTGTGGCCTCGATTGCTGATATTGCCACCAAAGCCCACATTCCGTCTGAAATTGTCGGTCGCTGCGTCAAGCAGTTAATTTATTGCGGAGTCGTTGTGTTGTTGCCACAATTTCTGTACAGCAACTATTATTACGCAACTGAAAAGTTTACAAAGTTTGTCGAGTCAGTCGTTTCACAAGAGGTTGGTTCTTTCTTTCATTTGAACTCTATTTTTGGGATTATCAACAACGTTGTTTCAGGAATGCTGCAGGTTTGTGAGGCGAAAAAAGAAAAAACCACTCCCAGAACCACGTGACATTCTTGATTTGTATGCCGGTCTACGACCGTCATGGAAACTGGCGTTTTGGGCTCAGCACTATCGACCACGATTGTACAATGTGGATGAACGAAAGTTGATCCAATTTGGTATTTTTTATGGCATTGTGAAGAAGCAAAACGTGTATCCAGTGGCGAATGTTGTCGAAGACATCGAGTGAGTTTAACTTTTGACGTTACAAAAATGTTACAAACTGAACTTTAGATTGCTTGAACTTTGCAATGGTAGTAATACGGTTGAAGAAATTGCGACTGAAATAGATTTATCATCAATCTTTTTGCTTCAATGCTTTGAGTGTTCTCCCAAAGTTACGGTTTTAATTCGTTAGCATTGATTTCGGAGTAAAAACCATGTTTACAAAAGTGTTTATTAGACTCATGTTGCACAATAAATTTTGGAGTGCTATTTAATTTACTTCAATAGTTATACTCGTTGAAATCGATAGTATATTGTTTTTTTAAGGGTTGGTAAAAATTAGTAAAGTTTAGTCATGGTACCCAATGGTCAGCCGATTTTGTACAGCTATTGGCGTAGTTCTTGCTCATGGCGAGTGCGGATTGGTAAGTTTCATAGATTTTATTGACTGGGGTTGAAAAAGACGTCATTACAGCTTTGAATTTAAAAAAAATCCCCTACAGTTACCATGCCGTGAATCTTCTCACTGGTGAGCATCGCCGACCCGAATATCTTTCCGTGAATCCTCGATCCTATGTCCCAGTTCTCAGTCTTGGCGGTGGAGCCAACTTGGCTGATAGTATGGCCATTATTGAATACATTGAAGAAAAATATCCAAATTGTGGTACTCCATTATTACCCAAAAGCCCTGAAGCTCGTGCCGTTGTACGTTCCCTGGCGTATCACGTGACATCTGGAATACAGCCAATCCAAAACATGTGTGTCATGAAGCATGTAGGTGGTGGTGATTTAGCCAAAGCTGCAGCTCATTCTAAGCATTTTATTATGCAAGGCTTTGACGCACTAGAAGAGGAGCTGGAGAAGTCGGCAGGAAAGTATGCCGTGGGTAATGAGATCAGTCTTGTCGATGTCGTAATTCCGCCCCAGGTATACAATGCCAAAAGGTTGGTTCTATTTTTTGCATTTATTAGCTTAATGTAGCATAGAATTTTTAAGATTCGGTGTTGAAATGTCAAAATACCCAACGATCAATCGCCTCAATGCTACCTACGAAGAAATTCCCGAGTTTGTCGCTGCTGATGCTTGGCATCAGCCCGATACCCCAGAAGCTGAACGTCGTCCGTAATCAGCAGACTCGCCGAACATTTTGCTTTTTATCAATCTTGTCAGTTTTTAAATTTTACAGAATTTGCATATCTTTTTGCCATATCGCATTCCGAGTTACTTTTTGTAAACTATTTTCAAAGTTGAATAATGTTAAGTAGAGCCACATTTTTGTACAAGTTTAAATAAATTTACCAAAGTGATTATAAACAGTTTTTTTTATTGACTTGATAAATTTTTTTATTTTATTATTAACTTTAAGCTACGCCCACAGTTATTGTTTAAGCTCAGGTGCTTGGAGCCCTAAATTAGTTTAATTTCTTTAAGCTGATGTATGGTATAAGATTGACACGTCAACACTCAAACGATAATGATAATAATAATGTGTTAAATTGATTCTGGCTATATTAATTAGCCAAATTTAACGCTTTATAAATTTTTTAATTTGCGTATACTGTGATCAACACAAACTTGTTTTTGCATTATAATATACTGACAGTTTCATCATAGTGCAATTTGTCAACAAGAAAAACTTTTAGCGCTTACGACTACCAGTGTTGTATCTGTTCACCATCATCGGCTTATACGATCCGGTAAGAACAAACAATGGTTGATCAAAGTGAAAGTGCGGCATCGGTCGGACCCCCCCCCCCCCCCGTTTTTTTTTCTTTGAAAAGAGTAAAAAAACTAGATTATAATAAACCCAGATTAACTTGCGTCATCAACGAAAAGATCGAAGCGACTGGCAGACAATGGGTTGTTCTGTCGAAAATGCATGCGTTGTTTGGTTGATATTTGTATGTCATGAACATGGCTAACTTTGACGCCATATTTAACTAGCCCATTTTTAATCCACACTAATTAAAAAGGGACAGTTTATAATACTTATATGATTTTAATAGATGAGATGCATCGTTGAGATTGTGAGTTGTAGTGTTTTTGTAATTGGGAATTGGTTACCTTTAACATTAATAAATGCATTTTGTCCGCTACCCTGTACGGATCCGAAATCTGGATTTTGATCAAAGTTGACAAACAATGGTTCAAAAGTATTCAGTGCAAAATGGAAAGTTAAATGCTTGGAATCAAGTTAATAGACAGACAAAGTATCGAATTGCTCCAGTCAAGGACTAAAATCAAGGTTACTATCGAACTTATTGAAAAGAAGGAAGGAAAACATTATAAACAGGCTGTTGAAGGGCAACGATTGATAGTTGCGCAAACTCACAACATGAATCCCTCCTAAAAAGACCGATCGACAGACCACCTCATGCGATGAATGAAGACACAAACCAGCGGTATTAATCTGTTTTATAATTAATTTATAACTGTATGCTAAGCTATTCTGCTTCCTTTAAACGCATTTTTTTTATGGCGTTGTTTGCGGTTTTAAACTGAGTTAAAAATAAATCTCTTCAATTTAGTTGTTTGACTAAATTGAAGAGATTGTCTAAGTTGCGGTTGCAATTTGTTTCAACTTAAAATTTTTTTGAGTTACACTAGCATTGACCCTCGCCCCATTTCATTTTTTAATTCTTCTTTACAGTCGTGTTCAAAAATCACCCTTCAAAATAAACGCAACTCTTATCCTCAAAACTTTAAACTGGACCTTAACTGTGTGCGACATCCTTAAATCTCGACCATTGTCACACAACTAATCGCAAAAAAGTTTAAAATTATCATCACTAAAAACTGTCTGAGCACGATTGCTGTACTTTACCCTCATATTGAACAAAAGTTTTCTGTCTGTTCTTAAACCTTTCGCAGTGCGCAGATTCTTTGGAAACGAAGCATCAAAGGTTCTGTCTGCCAGCGGCGGTGAACGACTGCAGCGCTCATTTCGCCATTTGAATCAATATGCGCGGGTCCTGTTTAGCGCGAACACACGATTGCATCTGCGTTGCAGGAACCTCAAAGTACGCACAACCTATCTCTCTTGAAGCGAAAAAACAACCGCGTATGCTGACACGCCCGCACTCATTTGATGGTTGTTTGGTAAAGAGCGGGTGTTCTAACAGCATTTCAACGCTTTTTGGAACCCTTTTTACGATCGTTTTGTGTAAACTTTGTAGTAATTTTATCTTATCACCAGCATGACTTGGCTCTTTAGATAATCTTTGGACAATCCAAAATGTGTTTGTTTGACCATCAGCGTCTCTGAATTGTGTCAACCCGTTTACTTTTTTAGAATTGTAGGTAGTTCTTACCATAAGGATCGATTAAATGCCCATCCAGCTGATGAGCCCAGTTTTCCTTCTTGATTGATCGATAGCTTCCCCATTTTCTATGAACTCCATTCAATAGCATTGCTTCAAGTCTCAATGTGTGTATCCATTCTTGGCAGCCAGCTCAACCATCTTATTCACCTTGTCTTTTTGCCAACATCGGACTAGGCACACCTCCCCCCCCCCCCCCTCCCAATGACGCTCGATACAACTCACCTCACAAGTTTTTATGCGTTTCGTTCCGTTTTCCATCCGTTCTCCCTCAAACGGTTTTTTTCACACTTACATATTCACAAGTCCACACACTTTCGTTAATCTGTCTGACTGATCTCATCTAATCCCGAACTTACCCTATAGCTAGTGAATTTTTTTTTCGATCCGCTGTTAAAGCACGCGTTTTTTTTTTCATGTTTACCTAACCGATTTTTCCCATATTTGTCCAAAATTTTTTAAAAGGCTTTTAATCGAATCTTGGTTATCTTATTCCCACTGGGCTTTTACCGTTTTAAAACGAACGTCTCGCCAAGGAAAAACGTGAAAAAACGTCTGCCTGAGTCGCGTGACACGGCGAACATCGTCGTGGTCTTACATTAAACATTGTCCGTTCGAATTTGAACAACGCATTTTCATCGGTAATCAATTATCTCTCGATGCATCGTGTTTTGAAAATTATTCCCAACCCCTATTTAACAAAAAAAACCTGTCGACGGATTTAAGGATAGTTTCGGGTTATTCGTGTAATAATTCCCTTTCCGCTTTTCAAATTAACAATGTATGTAATATGGGTGCTTTGTTGTAGATCCGAAGCGATGACAAACTAAGCACATTGTTGCCGTTCTGTGAATCTTCCGTATTTGTAACCGCATTTTCATTTCTACTGTTTATTATTCAAATTTTTTGTACACATTTGAGTTTTGGCTACAGTCACGTGCCCACTTCGTTTTTTGTTTATAATTTACCTTTTTCTTCAAAATTGCTTCACTAAGCGATGTTAGACAAGAGCAACGGTGCCTCTGAGATTAGTTCAAATCACGTACATTCTGACGAGGCTTGTTTGAACGGTATTACAACGAACGGCGTATTGCCACAACCTTCAGTAAACGGACTTAAAAATGGCGTCGAGGTTGGTATAGAATTTTGAAGACATTTTGCAACAGTTTATATTTCATTTTTACGAAGATTTCAAATTTTTAAACATTTTAAGCACAATTTTTGTTTAAAAATTTAAAATCACATCATTTTAGATTAAATGAGTTAATCAAGGCAAAAATGTTATCGCTTTTAGGGCACTTCGGCGACGAACATGATGGCCACCTTAACTATTAACGAATCCCGTGGCATTGATCCAGCAGAGTTTGAGTTAACGACTAAATTGTGGAGCGAGGTTCGTATCCCTTTGTTCAATTAGTATATTTCGACAAAAGCATTGTTAAAAATTATCTCCTTATGCATTTCTTTACTTTTTAATTTAAATGCGCTAGAACCCGCATTTGCCTACATTTTTCCCAGTCATGCCGCACTAAAAATACAAATAAAGCTTTTCTTTTTCACAATCCACGAGAGGGAAACGGGGTTATCACAAAAAATGTATTTCGCGACCAAATGATACAAAATTTGTTACCATTTTTCGTTGCACTTTTCAATCGATTACCACATATTTGATGCCTTATTTTTTATTGCATTTTTTCTTCAGAACAAGCTTGTTAAGTGCATGTAGGCGAATTCTTAAATTTGTAAATATGATTAAAAAAATAGGTTGTTTTTTTTTTCAGAATTTTAATGCGATGTCAGATCGGCAACAGCAACTAATGTTAGAAACGTTACTAAATCGAATGGATCATCATCAACTTGGCAATGTCGATGCGTATATTAAACCACTCCTTCAGCGTGATTTTATTGTTCTATTGCCGAGAAATACAGCCGAAACAGTACTTTCTCATTTAGATGCTAAAGGGCTTGCGGCAGCATCAGCAGTTAGCCAGAATTGGCAAAATGTAATTGCGCGAGGTTCACTTTGGCGGAAGTTAATTGAACGACACGTGCGAGAGGATTCATTATGGAAGGGGTTAAGTGAAAAACGGGGATGGTGAGTTTTGTTTTTTTTAGGATCAAAAAAAAACTTATTTGTGAATTTTTTTAGGAAAAAGTTTCTTTTTGTTACGACCGATCAAGCCACCCTTCTTATCGCGATGGTTGGGGGAAAATCTCGAGTCGAAGCTGAGACTTTTAGGGCTACCTTACCCGATCCCCTGTGGTATCAACATGAATTTTATCGGGGCCTGTATCCAACAATTCGAAGAGATATAGAACAAATAGAGCTTAATTGGAAAACAGGCAGACATCGCCTTCAAAGAATCAATTGTCAGTCTGAAAACTCAAAAGGGGTCTATTGTCTCCAATATGATGATCAACGCATCATCAGTGGTCTTCGTGATAATACTATTAAGATTTGGAATCGGTCAAATCTTCAATGCAAGCAGGTTCTCACAGGACACACTGGCTCTGTCCTATGTCTTCAATACGATGATCAAATCATTGCGTCGGGGTCAAGTGATGCCACAGTGCGCATCTGGGACGTGGAAACTGGTGTCCAACTAAATACTTTAATTCATCATTCTGAAGCCGTCCTTCATCTCCGATTCCACAATGGCATGCTAGTAACATGTTCAAAGGATCGATCGATCGCCGTGTGGACAATGCATTCTGCGCATGAGATTGACCTGCGAAGGGTATTAGTGGGGCATCGAGCTGCGGTGAATGTTGTAGACTTTGACGACCAATATATTGTTTCGGCTTCTGGGGATCGAACCATTAAGGTATGGCGTACGGATACCTGTGAATTTATTCGAACATTAAGCGGTCACAAACGGGGAATTGCCTGTCTACAGTATCGGGATGGCCTTATTGTGTCTGGCAGTAGTGATAATAGTATACGTTTATGGGATATTGAATGTGGTGCGTGTTTAAGAGTGTTGGAGGGCCATGAAGAATTGGTGCGATGCATACGCTTTGATAGCAGGAGGATTGTTTCGGGTGCTTATGATGGGTTGGTTTAAAAATATTTACATGATGAAATGGTTTCATTAAACAAAAGTTTTTAGAAAAATTAAAGTTTGGGATCTTAAAACAGCCATGGATCCACGAACACCTCAACCGTCAATTTGCATCAAAACCTTAGTGGTATGATTTTGTGGTTGTTTTTTTTTTAAGCAAATTTATTTTTTATTTGCAGGAGCACACTGGTCGCGTTTTTAGACTTCAATTCGATGAATTCCAGATCGTGTCCTCGTCTCACGATGATACCATCCTTATTTGGGACTTTTTAAACACTGATCCTGAATCCGTGACCAACGGTGCAGGAGTTGACGCAGAACCTAGTGATGATGATGACGCCAATGATAATAACATGGAAGTTGAAGATGACAATGCTGGCCCAGCGCCATTAAATGGTGGTCCTGCTGGTGATGTCGGTGGACCAGATTTTTTTCGCCAACAAAATGATGCCAATGAAAATGGTCCCAATGATGCTGTAAACGAAGATGACGGTGCTGCACAATTTTTGCCTGATAATCAAATGGACTATAAACAGCCACTTGGTGAATTAGGTGAAATGTTAGAGATCGTTGAATCACACGCATCGCCACATAACGACTTATATCAAGGCCAACGACAACTTTACGATAAAGTACGTCAAGTGCAAGTTCCAGTGGAACGAATTGTTGAAGAGCAGGTGGTGTGATTGACGAGTACCTAAAACATGACGATAATGGTCTATTTTTTGTTCGTTGAATTGCCAAGCTGATAAGATCTGCTTTCATCATCTGGACTTTTATTTGCATTGATGTGCGAACGTTGGAAATCGTCTTTATCATTTTTACAACTTGTTGTTTACATGCCCACTCATTTGTTTCTTAACTGATCAGTTTTTATTTGAAAATTTGATGTATGTTGAGCATAAGCCAATGTTGTTTAAAACATTGTCTTCCCATTTTGAACGTGTCAATTTTTGCAAGTATATAAATATGGAACCAATTAGTTAATATTGAAGTTTTTACAATTTATTCAAATAATCATTTTTTGTTGAACATGTGTGGTGTATGATTGTTCAACTATTTTGAGTGCAAATATTTAAAAGGCGTACATTTTAATGTACAGTTTGACCGACAAGAAAATACTCAGTATCTAATAAGTACATAAAGATCTTTAGATACATTGCTATATTTATCAATACATTGATAAATTGACTTTTTTGTTTTAGTTCTAATGTACTAACTAACGAAGGGGTAAAGATAACAAATATAAACTTTAATTAACCATTAACATTAACAGTTAGGCAATCTGTATCAAAAATAAGAGTTAAACAACTAATAAAAAAAACTGAATTTATTACTTACATTAAAAAAAAGTTATTTGAAATAATGATAACTTAAGATGTTTGTTTCGCCTTTTTAATTGCCCTGGTACGGTTTAATTTGCAGGTCTGTCATGCGACCTGACCCAACACAAATTGTTGTTTTTAACCAATATATAAATGTTACCTTGTCATTACATATAATTCACATATTTATTCCACATACCGTATAAAAAATAGTACATTCAAAAAATAAAACCTCAAAAATTCAAGTAGTTATGGTTTTGCGGTTATAACTTAGACAATTTAAAAAAGCTTATTATTAAAGGTAACAAAGATATAATTCGGCTTTCTAAAGCAAAAAAAAACAAAACGAAGCGACTACACAGCGACTCAGAAACCGTCATGAAAAAAAAGGTTTACTTTAAAAATTTGTTGTCGTACCGAAAGTGTTGATATCAAAAAAGTTCCTGCTGATTTTTTACCAACTTACGTACTAATTATTCTTTAGCAATTAGTTTAGCTTAAAAGTGAGGTAGGTTGGGGATCGACTTTGACTTTTTCACTTTGAAAAATGAAACGGGCTTTTAATTTAATTCAACCACAAAAGTGTTGGCTTTTTATAGCTAACCATAAAACAGCAGACTTTTTTTTGCCAACAACAAAACCATTAACTTATTGATTAATTATAAACGAACACTTGTTTAGGATCCGGAGGTAACGTACCTGTAAAATTTTAGTACATTTGAAAATCGACGACAGCCGTGTATGATTTACACTCAACATTTCGTTTTCAGCTCGTTATAGCGTTTTAAAAGCGGCAATGTTTATGTGTGGAGTCGACAAACGGCGTGTAAGAAAAAAAAGCAGTGTATAAAAACATGTCAATTTTTGAGCCGTTATGTTGTTTGTTTTATCATTTTAAACCAATCAATTGATGCAATTTTGAAGACAAAAAACAACAAAAAAATTACAAATTTTATACAGCTAAAAGTACGTCCACTGATAGATTTAAACCTGTAAGAATTTTAGAGCCGTTTAAGTTTTTAACTCAGTAAAAACAGAGTTAACATAAAAGGTTTAAAAAATTCAAAAACTCAAATTTTTAAACTTTGAAAGTTTAAAGAACGTTGTGGCTGCTAGTGTTTCAACAAAGATCTTATATATGTAAGTACAATCAAGAATATTTTTGCCATGAAATTTTGTTTCACCTCCTTCTCTTGTCAAGTTTATGCTACACCAGCATTTAATAAAGTAAAGAAACAAGACATAGGGTGAGTTCAATAAATAATGCTAATTTTAGCGTGCATCGAGTATAGGCTATTCGTGCTGCTACAGTGTCGATAAGTGAGTCCGTTACGTACGTGCTTTATTCTGTCTACACTTGGCCGTGTGTCCGGTTTTGCGAAAACAATCGTTCCTGGACCCAGCCCCTTCTCGATTTTCCTCGTTGCGAGTTGTCAGCATTTGTAAGCACTCAACGCGCGTTTTTTCGTTGTTCGCGCTCATAGTTTCCCGCCTTCCTCGTGTCCACGTCTCCTTTCCAAGGCAACGACCTTATTTCAATGTTTTTCAGCTCATTTTAATCAGCCCTTGCCACTTGTTTCTGCGCATCGGTCATAAAAACAAAGCATTATTGTCTTTTATTTCTGATTTTCATTTTGGGGTTTAGTTTTACAACTCAATTGCTCGCAAGCTTGCTTTTCCCCGTTTTACATTACATATTTTTTAGGCCCCCGACCAAGTTCGTCATGCCCTCTCGTTCGCGTTCCTTTTCCCGTTCGCCTCGCTACAACAACAACAGTAGCAGCCGTTACGACAAGTACGAATCACGTCGATCCCGAAGCCGCTCACCGATTCGCGGTTATGAACGAAGGTAATTCAAAACAGAAAGTCAACACGAAATGTGAATTGCGCCGCATAGTCAGTCATGGTGTTGTGTGTGAGAGAGAGATAGACAAGTTTTGGCCAGTGGTGTTAGCTTAGCATCTTACCGGCATCTTCTAACGACAGTTCCTGGAATAAACTGTCGGGAAACATGGAGGTTATGCCTATATAGTTTCACCACGAAAATGCTGTTTTTATATATGCGTCAAAGTCCGAATCAAGCGCTTCTCCTTCCTCAAATTCTCTAGCTCACCGCACTTTTCAATTTCATCCTATCCAAAGTTGTGTCAAAGTGAAGAAAAAGAATCGCTCGACAATGCATACCATAAACAAGTAGTCTTCCACTCACCTCAAGTGCCGAACTTTAAATACGCTCGCCGCTTTAGGTTGTCTTGGCACTTTTCATTGATGAATTATATATAAATTTTGTCTTTTCAGCCGCCGCGATGACCGTGGAGATCGTTACGGCGACCGCTATGATGACCGTCGTGGCTACGGAGGCCGATATGAACGTCGTGGTCGCCCCCAGGATGGCCGTGAAAATCCGCGCCCTAGCAACTGCCTCGGTATCTTTGGAATGAGCATGAACACGAGTGAAAACGACCTCCGCAAGATTTTCGAGCGATATGGCCGTGTCGAAAGCATCAAAATAATCATGGATCACAGGACGCGCCGTTCCCGCGGCTTTGGCTTTATTTACTTTGAGGAAAAGGCCGATGCTACTAAGGCCCGTGAACGTGTCGCCGATACTATCATCGATGGTATGAAAGTCCGCGTCGATTTTGCCGTCCAGCGTCGTCGCAGCCCCCTCCGTGATCGCAGTCCGCTTCGCTCCGGGTCTCGCTACTCTCGCTCCCGTAGTCCGTAATGACGCTATCAATAAATCCCCGATCTATGGGTTGACAATCTTCCGAACTCATATTTGATCTTCTTTTTCGTTATTATTCTTTTTTTAATTTCTTTTTTTCAAAAAGGGTTTCTTTTCGCTTTTATACGTTCTCCGCGATTAATTAACTTCTTTAAATGAAATTTGAGTTTTTTTTGACAAAGTTGTGTATTGTTGAATTGACGCAAATCATCCACGTTGAACGGTTTAAATGCTCGAAGAGGTTTTTGAGGAAACAAATGTCGATAATTGACAGTTAAATTCTGCCGCAGTGATGATTTAATTTGCACAAAATGCCCTATAGTTTGTACTATTGGAAGCAGCTGTTTGCATCTAGGAAAATAAGTCATTGTTTAGCAAGTAAATTGCATTGAACAAAATTTAGATGGAACGGAACCAAAAAAATAAGCGATTTTTATCTAAATGTCACATCTCTCAGAAGTGTTTGTCCGTGTACGCCCATATTGTTAACGTGAATTTAGGCATCTGTGCACATAAAAGGTCTAAAGCGTCGTCAACACATTGGTGTGACATGGCTGGAGACGCAGTGGAGGAACGCTAACTGCATTCGTGTGTTGTCATTTCAGTCGATAAATTGCGTTCCACATTTCCCTATCATCTCTTTCAACAACGCTACGAACATCCTTTTGACATTGTTGTTAATAAAATTGAGTTTGAGACGTCTGTCAGTTTGAAAAGACCTTGTCAAACTAATAATAGTTTAATTAATGATTGTCTAACTGTTGAGCGACCCAAGACATCAGGTGCTCTTTTTTTTTTTATCTGTCCTTGTGCGTCTTTCCTTTCATTTTGAATGATTCTGTCTACTCTTAATTTAATCCATTTCATCCTTGTTCAGTTTAATAATGGAGTACGTGTGGCGCTGTATATCTATGGCTAAAGCTTCCTCAATCGTTAAAAAAAAATTGGACACACAATGCAGGAATCCTTGGCTAAGAGTCTATTAAGATCACATGGACCCTAAAAAAAATTAAACTTCATTGCGTTGAACAACAACAATTACATATTCACAATGATAAATAATCCTAGAGCGAGGGCGAAATATCAATTTGGTGACAAAAGAAAGCGTTTTTTCGCCACAGGAGTGCGCGTCTGAAACGCGACTTAGGCTTCGTCAACTCACCATGTGTCGAGACAGACAGTCGTCATTATCAACGAATAAAGTTCTGAAAAACACGTTTTCAAATGGAGGGTTCCCTGCTTTAATTGAAGATTAGCTTTGCTGTAGCCACTGAACATTTATTGCTCAAAAGAAAGAGGGAGTTGAAATCCAGCTGAATAATGCGATTATTGCGTATGAAACACATCATTCAAGGTGGCTAAATTCATCGACCTGATGATATCGATTAGTTTATGGTTTGCAAGTGGGTGTTTAAATTTATTTTTTTAGATGTGACATTTAAAATAATAAACAAAAATCTTCCAAGTTAGAGTTAGACCTAATGTTATTTACAGTTTTAAATATTTTTTTTATGGCAACACTTTCATTTTGAAAATACTGAGCAATCGAAATCGAAATTACACTGATTACAGAATCAACAAACCGATTAGTCATTATTTACCATGTTCTGTCATTTCCGGATTCCCAACCTCAGCATGACAATCTCGTTTACTCTCTGTTTGTTTTTTATGCTCCAAAATTGCTTTATTTGCACTTGTAAGCCTCATAAAAACGCCCTTAAGGTGTGCTAACTTCAACATTCCCCCATAACGACATGCTGGGTATTCATTACCCCGCGCCTTTTTTTAACCATGCGTCATTCATCATTTAAGTTACAGAAATTGATCGAAATATTGATTTGACTCAAATTTATGCGCCTGTGATCGAATAAGTTTCAATTTTATTTTTAGCCTAAATTTTTTATCGATGTTGGTCTACAACAACATTACGCAATGAAATTGTCTTTAAACGTTTTAAAAACACTATCGGTGCCCCCAAAATATACAGCCTCATTTCAATGTCCTCATTCACTAAAAAATCACACAAATAGTATTGAAACAATCAATTCGACCAGGCTATAACCTGCCGATAAGTGCATGTAACGCAAAGAACACAGAGAACACACCCCGAAGTTGGCGATCGACAAATGCTTCAAGGCTCAGATAGTGTATGAAATTTAGCCTCGTTATAATGCGTCATCCACTTTATGGTTGACAACAATCAATGCAATGCGCAAGTTTTTTTTTTTTTAAACTTTCGTTCGTTCAATGCGCTTTCTTTTTAAGTAAAAAGCGATCATGATGTTGAACTTAATTTTCTTTTTAACTTTTTTTTTTGGTTAGGAATTATTTTTGCACTTGCTGTTGTTAAAACTTTGTTTTGTTAAAACCGCTATGAATCTGCCTGCAGCAAGTTGGTTACTTATTTGTTGCCATTTTTTTTCCCGAGGGCTACAAAAACTTAAATTTTGTTATGAGTTTTAAAGTTTTGTCAAATGAAAGCATTTGATTAGTCATCGAGATTCCATTGATATGATTATTTAAACTTGTGAAGTAGGAGTTTAAAATCCATTTCGTTTTGTTGTTTATAGCACATTTGCTCATTTGGACTTCAAATCAAGTTTGAACGTAACTATAGGATTGTCAATTATATGTCTTGCAATTGAATCCACGTTGACAAATGACTGTCAGTCTCTTTCTCTCACTGTTTTTTTAAACTTCTTATCAGTTAGGCTGTTTAGTATAGCTTGACGGTTGTGCAGGGTCGCCACCAGTCGTGACAAACTCAACCTAGCTTTGCTAACGTTATATGCTTTAATTGTTTATAGTAATAGCATTGATGTAAATTTGTTTATGTTTATGTGACACTGTTTCATTTTATAATTTCAATACAACGACTTTTAGACATCTTCCATCAATGCGATGCGTGCGGCCCGGATTGACGAGCTACTTTATACGGCGCTTGCCAATCAAGATCTTCTCAGCTTCATTCCGGTTCTTGTCAAAGCATCGTTAACACGAGCAGAGCATTTTAATGTTGTCAATGATGCAGAATTAGAGGTAAATTGATTTTAGTTTTTATGTCATTAAAGTGAAAATGTGATTTATGTACTTTGTACTTTTCGGCATAATCAAACTTGTAAATATGTTTTTTTTAGTGTTATTTTTTTAAACAAGCATGATTATCGTGACTATATCGTGCTTTTAGGCGTTTAAACTTTTGGTAACTGAAACTCTTTGGTTTCAGGGATTCGGACTACCGCCATATGGAATCAGACTTCTCCGTGCTGCTCTGAACGACAAAGAAATTAAAAAAAAGATCGAAAAACGTCAAAAGAAAAGACTCTACGTGTCATACGTTGATGTGACGGCTCATGTTTTGGATGCGCAAGCGCAAGAAACCGTTCAAAAACTAAAATCTGAGCCCATTCACAATGGCAATAACAGTAGTGTCAATCAGGGCAGTACCGAAACCGAGTTAGAGCAGCCATCGACTTCAGCTGTTGTGCCATTGGCGTGTATTTTGAAGCAGAATGTATGTTAAATAAAAACTAAGTTCTTGTAGTAAGTATCAATGAATTGCAGCTTAAAATTATGGAAGTCCTTGGTGAAGGCACATTTGCTGTCGTTAAGCGGGGCATCTGGCATAAAGATGAAAATAGCAAACTCGAGGTTGCTGTCAAGGTTCTTCGCGATGTGCCGGGTCATATAGTCGCAGCTCAACTGCAACCCGAAATCTCAATGGCCAAACTACAACACCCAAATTTGATTCGAGTATATGGAATCGTGTTAAATGAGCCTATGATAGTGTTAGAGTTTTGTGATGGGGGAGCACTTTTGGATCGATTAAGAAAAAAGCCGGTGCTATTAATCAGTCAGTTGTTGAAATATGGTGTCCAGGTCGCTAGTGGCATGGCCTATCTTGAAGCGAATCGATACCTTCATCGCGATTTAGCAACGAGAAACATCCTTTTGGCTCAGAATGAAGAACAAGTTAAAATTTGTGATTTTGGCATGAGTCGACTGGTCAATGATGAAAATGGCCGAATGTATAACATGGAAGGACAAAAAAAGGTGCCATTTGCGTGGTGTCCGCCGGAAGTTCTTCGGTTTCGGACTTTTTCGGTGAGTATGAGTTTGCAATGTTTGATCCAAAAAACTGGCATGTTTTCAAAATTTTTCAACATTTGTATTTCGAGACATTACGCAAAGTATGTTGTGTGTGATGCGCGGACACATCGTCCAACATTTTGTCCGATCCAACGCAGTTCTCATAACATACTTTACGTTACGGTCTCGCAGCAAAAGTTTTAAAGAAAATTTTAAAACTGTAAGTCTTTTGACCAATCGTTGTACTGTAACTGGACAAAGCTTAAGATAAAAATTTTCAGAGCGCATCAGATGTCTACGCATTTGGAGTAACTCTTTGGGAAATGTGGACCTTTGGCGAAGAACCCTTTGTCGGATACAATGCTCTCAATGTTCTGCAGGCGACGGAACGCGGTGAACGCCTCCGAAAACCCGATAATTGCACGGCTGAGCTGTATGAAATCATGCTTAGCTGTTGGGCTCAAGGACTAGAAGATCGACCGACATTTCCGACCCTCGTTTCAAAGTTGAAAACAATTAAAGTGACCATGCATGAAGTGATTAAGAATTATTTGCCTACCATTCCCACTGAGATTACTGCATTCAAAGGCGATAATTTCATCGTCCTTGATGACACAAATCCAAATACTTTCTTCGGTCAAAACGTTTCGTCTAGAGCAATTGGACACTTGCCAAAGAATGTCTTTCGAACCCGTAACAAACCTTCGGAGCGTCAAAAAACAATGGGAGTAACTCTGACAAAGCTTGCTCCGACTCCACAGTCAACATTTTTACCATTATCCCAAACTTCGGCACCCCAGATTGCAACTTTAAAACCAGTGAGACCAGCTCCATCGACGCCAATACCAGTCTCGCAACAACAGTCACAGCAACACCTCAATAATATGAACACGAGAAACATTAGTCATCCGATTCCAAACTCTATCATCCATGTATCGCATGGAGATACAGATCCTCTTAAGTCCTGGGGTGATATTGACAAAATACCGGAAGTGTACCAACAGCCCGTCATGAAACCAGTTGTAGGAACTGATGTCGCTGTAACTGCCATTCCGATAGTGAAAATGTCGGTGCCATCTACCGTGATTCCAGTAAAGCCAAGTTTGCCAACTTCGACATCTATTGCCAGTTTGGATGCATGGAATGCGCACAGATGGCGTGAAAAAAGTGAGTTTTTGAATTTAAAACTTAGTTTTAATTGAAAGAATTTGTTTTGAGTATTTTTTTTGAAGCAGTAAATTTTTGTTCGCATTTTTTGCTGGGCGAATAAAAATTTTAAACTTCTACAAAAGATTTGTAATATTTGTGCTAACGAATCTTTTGCATTTGTTGTACGAGGTGTCTAGATAAAACTTAACTATTTAAAGATAAAAAATGCAAAGTTTTTTATTTAGTGAACTTTTATTTTATTGCTGACAGTTATTAATTTTCAGCCTCTTCACCACCTGTTCGAAGCCAAACAACCCTTCCACCGCCTCCACAACATCAAAATCGGTCAACTCGAGTTCAATCCGTTACGCCAATACCTCAAAATGTGGTTCCAGCTGGTCCAACGCAAAACGAAACAGAATCGATCAACTTTCGGGATACCCTTGCGTCCACTCTGCGAGCTCGACCAAAAACTTTTACTCCCGAAGCATTTAAGCCACCACCAGAAAACAATGATCGAAGGAAAATTACGATGGATGAGCAACGGCGCCAAAACACTGCGTTTTCATGGGTCAACCAAGAAGTCAAAAACAATTATATGTTCAAAAAAACGGCCATAAACATTGATGGTAAGCTACCATCGACGTCTACTGGATTAAATGGGACTTCCTCAAATGAGTTTGCAATTATGCCACCAGTATCAAAGCCGTTTAAAATGACAATTCCATCGCCTGTTTCAAATAGCACTGTCGGGATTGGTGTTAACACTGCTTCTATTTTAACTAATGCAACTCCAATTTCGAATTTAAGTCAAGGTAATGACGTACCCGCAATTTCAACCAACTGTATCGATCCGTTTGTCGTTTCGGATGCCGCAAGAAATGTTCTTTCAAAGCCGTCATTTCAATCTGCCGTAGCATCGAAACCCTTTCAAACGCCTTTACGACCTGATGTTCCAGTAGTCACACCAATACCCCTCTCCCAGTTAAAAGGATTCTCGACACTTCAGCCAAATAAATCAACAGAAATTGCGAATGAACTCAAAACATTAAATGCCATCAATGCTATGTCCAAAGCAAAAACAGTACACGGGCCTCCTTCGGAGCGAACTTTAATTGAGATCGCACAAGCTAAAGGATATCCATCTCTTGAAGATGTGTTTCGACCATTGAGAGTCCTTTCTGGCACCTCAACAGCAAATCAAACCATGAACGGAACCCCGCCAACGACAACTAATACCCAAACGACGGTGGCACCACTTCGACCAGTTTCTAATTTCGATCTAAATTCTGTGCTTCCTGATTACTCTGATCTCATGAAAAATCTTACGATAAAGGCAAATGGCGCCAATGGCACAACCACACAAACCATTGGAACAGTGATCCCAGGAACGGCACCAACTGCCAATGGTACCACACATTTAATGTCTGCCAATTCCCAGAGACAGACCAAAAGTAAGTTTTGTAATTGAATTATTATTTTTTTGCTTTATTTTTGAGTTTGTAAGAAACTGTTAGTATACTGTAGCTTCTATGCGTTTTTTAAATTCAGCTCAACTGCCAGTCTCATCTTCTATCCAAATGTCCACCCCGGATACAGTAGTTCAATTACGGCGATCTGTTCACGAAATCTCGCCAGAATTACAACCTTGTGGATTCACTTTAACTACTAACTGCACGTGCTAATAACAATTTTCACACTTTTTGTGTTATAAATAGCTTTTAGTAATCATTTATTTTTTTAGCTACCGCCAACATCAAAGAAGCTCAAGCCCGCGTAAAAAAAGCTGTCGAGTTTGCAACGTAAGCCACTTTTTTTATCATTAATTTAAAAAATGATCTTTTCAGCCTCGATGCCTGCCTCACCGCCCTCCAAAAACATCACTTCAATCCAGACATGGCCATTAAACAGCTTAAAATTCAGCGTCTTGTGAGTCTTGCCATCGCAAAAGACGAAGACCTGGCTGCATCCGCCCTGGATGCTTGTGACTGGAATTTAGAGGTTGCTGCCGATCGTCTTTTAAGTGCATAGCTAAAGTACTGTAACTGTTCAATCTAAATTTTACCAAACATTTTTACTTAGCCCTGTAAATTGTTCCATTTGTTCAGGTATTCACAACCATTGTATTATTATCAGTTTACGATTGTATTAACTTGTCAATTGTTTTAATTATTGATAGTTATAGCTAACCCGAAGTCGATTAAAACAAACGTTCAATTAATCTTTTAGAATTTATTTGTAATGAGAGTTTAACCAAGTCCTAAAATATTGAAAGTATGCATTTTTCCTTACTGTTATCTAAGTCATGCTAACTTTTTGTTTTGCTTATTACGATAAAGTTAATACTTGATAGATTTTATTGAATTAAAAATAAGATATTACAAATGCGAATAATGAATACGTGTTAAATTGTTCAAAGGTTATGTGTGCAAGTTGTGTTTTAAGTTAACAATTGTGTAGTAATGTATTATATTAGTGTCTTATGCCGGTAAAACATAAACGAAAACAAACAAAATAACTTTAAAAAACGTAAAAGAAAGGGCTCTTAATTTTAACACTTTTTGCAACAACACTTGGCAAAGTGTGCTTAACCGAAACTTTATTTATGGTTTCACAAATTTTAAGTTTACGAAAGATGCAAATTGTTTGGATGAACATATTATTTTAGTATTGTCAAATGGCTTAAGCGTGTTGTAACTTTGTTATAAATGTACAAAGCAACGTTTCGGCCTTGCGCGGATAAGAAACAATTGTTTTTTGTAAATGCCTAATCGCGCAAAACTTTTTGCAAATATCTCTTTTAACTTTTTAAATTTTCAGCCTTTCACTATGACTGAAAAGTTTAAATGGCTCAATCCCTCGGTTACAGAAACTTTTCAAGGGATTCCAGTGTTTAAGCCAACAAACAAGTTTAAATTGTACTCCATTGTTCCATCAAAGAAGACTCTCACCAAAACGACTTCTGTAAAAGCTGTCCGTCAAGACGCTCCTTCAACGACTAAATTTTCTTTGACACCGTTCCCTGTCCCATGTTTGAGTACCACTTCTCGGCCATTACGGCCTAAAGTGGAGATTTTACTGCCCAATTTGAACTCGCGGCAACCCGAACGCTCTCCGTCACCCCGCCCTGGAAAAATAAAAAAAAAAGAGCCTCACCAAACAAGGCCTTTTTCCTTTGATCCCTGCGATGTCAATGCTGATAAAATTACCGATTTTCGTTTTGCCCTTTCATCTGCTCTTCACAAAAGTATTGTTTACTATGCTGTTGACAAAAACACCGTGAAAGTGTTTAATGCCGGAACCGGCGCTAGCTATGTTTGCGTCACTTGCAAATCCCGAGCGGCGCTCAAAAATGACATCTTATGGGTTCGTTATCACAAAGATCCGTGCCTTGGACGGAATCGAGAAAGCTTCAAGCAACTTCAATTGCATCGAAGGCAGCTTTTGGCTGAAAAACGAAAAGTTGGTTTTTTCAATTATGAAATCTTACTGTGGCTTAAGGTAATTTTTAGGCCGGAGTTCAAAGTGCTATCAACTTACCAGGTTTTAAAATTCTTACCGAGGAAGAATTCGACATTGTAAGTATCTTCTAACGTGAATGAAAAACAAAAGTTTACATAAACTCTTTCAGGAAATGCCGGATTATCCCTTCTGTCGAGACTGGTATTACCGTTCTGCTACCCTCGATGAACTCATGCAGTTTTGCACTAAATTAAACATTCCATTCCTAATGACGATGATTAAACCCGACTACCAGCACTTATATTTGTGCAAACCATCTCTTATTGTCCATATCACTGCGCCAAATCCAAACCAATGCAGCTACAGAGCCCTGTCGTTGCTATTTTCCGGCACCGAAAATAATCACGAAACCTTAAAGGCAAGCTTGCTTTTGTATATGACGACGCTCGATTGGAACCATGATTTCGTGGAGCTCTATCCGAACGCTATCAATACAGCGAAGCAGCGGTACAAAAATCTAGATCAAGAAGCCGACATGTCGTTGACTCCAGAAGAGTTGACGGCTCTTGCCATTTTACTCCATCTGCATATCTTCGTTTTTGACACCAATCGAGAAGTCAACGATCAGTGGCAGCTGTTTAGTTTTTGCTTGGATAAGCCCGAAAAAATGTTTTACACGGTCGAAACGGGAATTCTGTTGTATCGGAGAGAGGGTTTTTACAATGCGGTTCTCGGCCTTTGTTAATCTTAGTTTATTTTTTTTTCTGCATTCAAATTATTTTTATATAATTAATTTTTTGACTGAAATATTCAAGTTTATTTTTGTCTGACATTAATTATCAATTTTTTTAATTCTCAAAACCCCCTTGATCTCAGTATAGCATCCACTTTAGCTTGATCATCTTTCATTTCACCATATCTTTTATGTATGATTTCCTGATTAGCAATCACTTGTTTCCGTAGCTCATTTAAATCACGTTCTAATACTTGCCATCTCTAAAACTCTAATTTAATTTTTTTAATATGATTAAAACATACCGATGAAGACACAAAGTATGCCATTTGATAGAAAATGCAATACAGCTTACTCAACAGCCCATAAAATACGGCTATCGCAAATAGGATTATTATAGTAACCAAAAAAGTCAACAAATAGGAAAAAATTAAAAAAGATAAAGCCAATGGAAGAGCACAAATGTCCTGTTGTAAACATGTCCAAACATCGCCATGCATGTAATCAAAAATGCCAGTAGAAACGGCTTCAGAAGGCGCGTATTCAATGGAATTCCATACATAGGAATCAAAATTTTTAAAATCATTTGGCGGTAGGTTAGGTTTATATTGTCGTTGAAGTTGATCGATCCAAGGATTTTGCATTTGCCAGGCCATAGCTGAAAAAAGCTTGAACGGGATGAAATGCAAAAACAAAGGGAATGTAATATTTAGCGGCAGCAACGCATTAGTGTTATAGTGGATTTCAAAATTTTTAACTTTTTATTTTCAATAAATAGATTTGTTAATCCCATATCAGGAAACAATAAATTAACAAAACAACCCTCAAAATGTCGTTTGCTGAAACAAACTCAGAGTTTTTAAACCTCACATCCCTGGAAAATGCACAATACTGGCCATTTTTTTTGATCGCTTTTGCAGATCGACGAATTCAGACTTGAGAAGTTTGACTTTATACAAGGAATCTTTCATCCAGTCGATCGTTTGCTCTCTTATTTCAATCAACTCTACCGTAGCGTCATTGTCTTTTGGAGCCATTTTGGAGACGCAACACGTATCCATGCCATTCATGATGCCGATAACAATGTAATTGATGAGATTGATGACGACTTTGAGCAAGACACTAATCAATATTAGACCGATAAAAGTTAAGATGGCAAATCCGATGTAATATGCCATGGAGCAAAACAGGCGCGTTCTGCATGTTTCCAGTTGGGCGGTTATTGTGTAATAAGTTGAAGTGTCCATTACAGTGGCTATTAAATTGGCGGATTTATCATCTGAAATTGAGAAAAAATTATTTAAAAAGATTGAAATAAGGTTATATCTAAAAATGAAGCACTAAGTACATGTTTGACTAAAGGTTTGAATCCAACACGACACACTATCTTTCAGTTAACTCAAACGACCTCAAAACTTTACTTAAGGTCATATTTTGCATACTTGCCATAGGTCTGGCACTTTAAGAGTCCTACTGTTTATTTGTCGTCCGTTGCTAGACCCCTGTAGGCGCCTGCGCAGAATAGTTGAAAACAATGGTCACTTCAATTCAGAGCTGGCAACAACAACAACAACCATTTGCCGTTAGATAGCTACTACGCCAGGTAGGTCACCTGCCAACCCCGCAAATCCCTATTTAACTATAGCTTTTTAAACGAAACGTGCGCAGTGGCCGTAACAGTGCCTACCAACCACATTGCCCACTGAAGCCGCACCTCTTTTATTTGGTGGCTTTTCAGTTTTGCGCCTACAGAAAACTCTAAAACTGCCCTGCCCCAAAATCGAAATATCTAAAAAGAACTTTCAAATGGCGACATGCATCATTGCCGAATGCGAAATTGTTGCGAGATGGGCCAGACTCATTATATTTTACTTGATTACCGGTGGTTTGGTACTATTTTTGCCTGTGGCTATCTGGTGTGCCTTAATGAAAGCATCCTTTGTGTTTTACCGCGTTTGGAAATGTATTCATGATCGAAGTGATGGATTGAAGCCAACTTTTAGCAATGTCAGTTTGATTTTTTTTTAAGATTAATTAATATGTTCCAACTTTAGGCCAAACATATAGCTCAAGTAACTTGGTCCGAACTCTACTATACCCAACGCAAAATTGAACGGTTTCGATTGGAGATTTCTGAAGAACTGTCAAAAGTGAACCATTACAGACGTAACGTTCACAAAGATTTCTCCAAGTTCCCGATAGCAGCCAATTCAATGAAGCAAGTTTACTTTGCAGAGCCACAAACAAGGCCGATTTCATCGTCAGCTGCGACCTCCTCTTGGGGAATTTCTTGTTAAAGTTTATGTTTTTTTATTGGTTTAAACCAACATAAAAATTTAAATCATAAGCAGATATAAATAAGGTTTGGCAGGAATTTAAAGTAAAAAAGATTTTGGTTTTGATGACAGTGTTTAACCATAAACGTCGTACTTGTACGCAAGTCTGTACAACACGCCAATAATAAATGCAACGATAACGCTGACGATAAGGAAAGCTAGATTAAGAACGGTATCAGTAGTGGAAAGCTTTTTGGCTCGGTCATCCTCTTTAACGACGCTGATGATCAGGAAAACAAGAAGAGCAATGACAGTGCCCAGTTGAAGAATCTGAAAATTAAACATTTAATCCAGGATTTATTTTTTTTTTATTAAATTGTAAAGAACAATTTGAGGTTACTTGCAAAATGTTTCGCATAAGTGCAACTGCTAGCACATGACCAAAAAAACTCACCCAAATCCCGATCACAACCTTGTATCCCAACTGCTCCCGAACACAGAACACTAATAACTCCACCAAAATAACACCAACGGCAATATAGCTAACAATTTGTACCCAAAGACTTTCCTTATGAGCACTCACTGCAGCCAATGCAGCTAATCCTAAGCTGAATCCGAGCAATGTGAATAAGATTGCAAAGACATCAATGCCCAAAATGCGGCCATTTATGCGTTTTTTGACGGCTCGAACAGGAGTGGACGAATTAAAGGCACCGATTTTGTTGGTCATTTCGATATCAACAAAATCAAGCCTTCACTTTAGCAATTAAAAATTGAAACTAATGCTTTTTACGCCGAAAAGCAAAACGCCCCAATCGCCAGAAGTGTTTTTATGCGTGTACAATCGGCAGTTTGGAATGGCCTTTCCCAGTGGCAGACACCCCGCAAAATAGTTGAATCAACCAGTTTTTTTGTGCAAAACAGTTTTGAAAATCGCAGACTTGAGCAGTTGGTGGCATTTGGGTTCAATTACGAGAAAAGAGCAATGAGAATTTTATGAAAGCATGAATGATGCGCTGTGTTGAAAGTGGGGGCAAAATTCTACATTTTTGGGTTGGTTTGAAAGCACTGCATTTCAAATTATAAGTTATAAATGTCAAAGGAAACTTTTTTTTTAAACTTTATTCTTTCATAAAGCGATATTGAGTTTCACAAATTAGCACTTTTCGTAACTAAATTAAAGGTTTGAAGTAGTCAGTTTGAGCCCTTTGTGAATCACACAAAATTCGATCATTTAAAAAAAGGTTGCGATTCGATTGGGCAAAGCAAACTGATGATTGACTTCATAGTAGTTTTTACACTAGTTTTCAGTAAACACGTCAGGAAACGCGATTATAGCAATGGAGAAAATTTTTTCTCGTTCGAGAGTGTAAGCGTCGAGTTTGTCCTCCCGGCTTTCAATCTCTTCCAGCGATAATTTAAATTGAAAGCTTCAAATGCTGAGTCAACTCAGAATGAATTGATAAACTACATGAGCAATCAGGAAAAAGATTAAGAAGGCGATGTCTCAGCAAATTCAATCTTTCTGTAAGCCGGTGAGGAAATTGTAGCCTTTCGGAAGGAATGCATTTTTTTTGATGTTTAACAAAACCATTGAACTAGTAAACACGCCGATGCCAAAAACAATGAGTAAGATTTGGAATGCATATTTCTAACACATTTATACAAAGTTTGACAGCAAAACCTCTACATTTTTGAAGTTTTTTTCAACATTTTTTGTTTCGAGGTCACAAAACAAAGCACATTGTGTACGAGCGTGGACATTTGGACAAACATATTATATGATGTATCCAAAGCTGCACACACACGCACAATGTACTTTGTTTTATGGTCCCATAGCAAAAATGTTGAAAAGAACTTCAAAAACGTACAAGTCTTTTTGTCAAACTTTGTACACTTTCAAAAAAAAAACTCACATTCAACAAAACCACCAACCAATAAGTGTTTCAGTGTTGTGCGAGCTTAAATATGAGATAATGCAAGGTAATGATGCCATGAATGACTTCCTTGATAGCATACAGAATTTAAGCAAGGCTTATATTCGATACGAGGTCGTCACAGCTTGGGGGTTCGCATATCGATTGGTTTAAGACTTGTTCCGTTCTTTCACCTTTTTGACGACTACCAATGCTTTAACTGCGAAAACGAAAAAAGAAATGTAAATGAGTCTTTTACAAAGAATGGGTCTTTTGTTAAAAACAAGATGCTTTAGGATGAAAAACTAAGGAAGATAGCAATGGACCAATGAATTCAACGTTTTTTTCTTCTTCGTTGTTTCAAGCAACGAAATGCAATATTTTTTGTAAATAATTGTTTTTACAATCTCTAATCTCATCATGAACTTTATTACACATAAAATTTTGTTATCATAAATTATAATAAAAAAAAATGAAATATACAAACTACAAGTAAATCATGCGGGTTGAAGTGACTCAATCTGAGTCTGAGTCCTCCACATCAACCTTATGCCCATACTGGATAGCCAGTTTTTGATAGCGCTTAAGGTCTATAAACATGAGGTAACGCTCCAACCGACAGTACAAGTTTTCCTTGACTCCCCGCATTCGCTCCTTTGCGTCTCTGTGCCACATGTACATTTCGTTGTCAAAGGCTCGCTTTAATTTTTTGTTAGATCTGTTAGCCTTCCATTTTTCCAGGCAAAACATGGTGTCAAAAAAGTTGTTCGTTTTGACACAATAAGCGGTTGAAGTTTCAAATGCAATTTCGCGTTGTCCTTGAAGGAAGTTAATAAACTCTCGAAGTTCATCAGCTACTTCCATGATGTGTGGATCGGCTTCATTACAGTTAGGAGCACCTATTTCTTCTATTTTTTTAATTCTTTTAACAATCTCTTCTTCGGTGAGATGCGGATTTAATCCGACAATGTGATCTCGAACTGTTCGAAGTTCAAGTTGTTTTGGTTCCTCTGCCGGTTTCGTCAAATCCATAGATTGAATTTCTTTAACAAGCCTTTGTTGTTTTTTAAAAGCCAGATGAAGTTGGTAGCCATAGTTAGGCGGAGTAGGAGGCCTTGCTGAAGGCGCTGATTTTTCTGGTTTTTTTGGACGACGTTTCTGAAGCCGCTTTCGGCCATTCTCATTTTTAAAAGAGTCAAGCTGATAATCGGACGACATCGGGACTTCACTAGTTTCAGTTGGAGATGAGGCTCTTGGAAGTGGTGTCGGATTCACATGGTTTTGCATTTCCTGGACGACTTCCATGTTTTGTGCAAACTGCTGCTGTTGTTGAGCAAGAAGCACCATTTGATCTTGTTTTGGCTGTTCTTCTTGCACATTAGCAATTTCAACATTTTGCTGTTGGGGTTGTGGTTCATCCAATGCATTGTTTACAGGTTTACGGGGAGCTCGCAATCGAGCAAGCCATTCGGATAATTTGCTGGGAACAGGTGGAAGTTTAAGCTTTTCGCGTAACTTCCTGCTGATTTCCGCATCACGTTGTCGCGCTTCAGTCTCTCGGGCAATAATTCTGACCATACAAGCGTTTTGCTCCCGGGTCATTAAATAATCGGGACGAGGGGGGCTGCAAGCTTGTTTGGACTGTGTCTTAAGCTTGCCAGCAGCCCGTTTGCTGTATTTCGTTTTTACTTTGCCCATGGTATCTAGCGTCTGGAACATGATATAAGGTAATTATTTGAATACTGGGACAAAACGCGTCAAAATATTTTATTCGATTAAAAAACGCGAAAAAAAAAAAAAAACACTGGTCAAATGTTGATGATTAAAAATTTTGAGCGAAAAAAAATAATAATAAAAAAAAATAAAAGAAGCAAAATAAATGTGTTGACTAAGGCTCAGGTAGCGAACCTAACATTTATTTCGTTTTCACGATAGCCTCAATCCTAACATAACACAAGAGCGCGCGACACAACCACACTAGGTCGACGAAGAGTGTATGACTGACCCCCAAGCTCGCTCTCCCTCTCTTAAATACAACATATTGGCAGTACGACGCAAGTGGAAGGCAAAAGAAACACCCCGTCTTCGAATCGATTTTCTCGGTTCATGGCAAAATAACTCAACGGACAAACTCTGTCGCCGTTGTTGCCACAAAAAAAAAAGGAGATATATTACACTGTGAGTTCTCAACAGTTTAATGCTGCCACAATTTTCACATCAACAAAATTGTCGATTGTTTATCTTCATTTCATTTAGACTAAACAAGCACAATCTGGGATGGCTTTAACCATTTTAAACATACAGTATTAAAGAGGGCTGGTCACTATATACACCACAGGGACACGTTTTCATGGACAAATGTAACAATTAAAACAATATAATAAAGTCTAATAAAATATCGCCCGTAGATGAGATACAATTATAAAAGAATACGAAAATATAAGGTGATGAACCTTTGAGCTACCCGCTATGATTAAAGAGAAACAGGATTGACGACAACGACGTTTTTGCAAGTTATTACTCGACGAAATGAAAGGAGAAGAGAGATGAAAGAGGCTGCTGGTTTTTTGTACAAGTTAGGAAAAAATTTGCTTATTATGGTGGTTGTTGACGATTAAAGGCACCTAAAGTAAAATTATGTTAACTTTTGCAAACTAATTTAATTATTAAATAATTGTACCTGGTGGCATTTGTTGCTGATTCATTCCCATCGGAGGTTGCATTGCGAAATTTGGACGAGGGATACCGTTAGTTTGCTGCATTTGTTGCTGTTGCATCATCATACGGTGTTGATGTTGTTGTTGCTGCTGTTGTGCAAAGAACATCATTTGTTGGCGTTGTTGCTGCTCTATTATGGCAGCATTCGAGGGACCGGCTCCTGATCCACTAGGACCACCACTACTACCACCAACAGTGTTACCCGTCAAAGATGCTGGGACTGGTGGCATCTGAGAAGCTTGCTTACTTTGACGTCGTATCTGCAGCTTTTGACGTAGGTTTTCTTTGACTTCAGGATTATGTGGCGCAGGTATTTGCGATTGTGATGGTTGATGTTGCTGCTGCTGTACTTGTTGCTGTGGAGGCGGCTGATTCGGTATGCCTGGACCATAGGGCGCAGCTCCAAGCATTCGTGGTGGAAATCCAGAACCTCCGGGTGGACCAGGTGGTGGCCATTGTCCGGGCGGAGGCGGCCCTTGTGAACCGTAAAAGTTTTGATTGGCGCTCAGAGGCGGAGGCATGTCATTGGAATCATGTTTAGTGCGTTTTGCCTTTGGACCAGATGGAGGCGTCTGACTCGGTGCTACAACACTTCCACCACCACCAGGAATTTTTCTACGAATCGCAGCATTTGTTTGAGCTCTCGTCGATGACATGACGCCTGGGGCTCGCATTCCTGGATGTCCACCTGGTGGAATCATATTAAATGACGGTTGCCCCGGGGGGCCACCTTGAAAGTTGGGATTCATAGGACCAGGGACATTCGGAATTGTATTGTTACCGAACGCACCCGAACCTGAACTATTAAAGGCCGGTGGCTGAGTATTCATAGAACTATTGTTGAATCCAGACGCTTGTGAATGCGATGGGCCCATCATGTTCTTTCGTTCTGGCCCACTGGAGAAGAAGTGCTGGGCTGCGGCATTCATAGCATTTGGCGGTGGTTGTTGTTGATCTTGTTGTTGAGGCGGAAATCCTGGAGGTACGCCTTGAGGATGTGGTGGCCGAAAGTATCCATTCGAAGAAGGACCTGGAGGCATAGGTGAAAAGCGAGGAGTCATTTGCGTTGATTGCGGCTGCGAAACAGATGGTGGGGCAACAGATGGTGGCTGTGGTTGCGGTTGCGGAGCAGTTTTGGAGGCTTCAGCGTATTCTTGCGGCCCCACAACATGCGACTCGAGCTGGTTTTTGTTGAGTGGCTGTCCAGGAATACCAGGATGGAAATATTCCCATTGATGCGAGTGGTATAAGAACCTTTGAAGTCGTTTTTGAGCCGGTTCCGCGAGCTTATCCATTCGAATGCTTTTGACATTACGAGCAAAGTTGGCACCACTTACTGGTAATTTGCTGACGGAAGACGGTTTCTGGGGTGACGTCGATGAGAACCAATCGCCAAAAGCAGCTAGCTCTGTCCTACCACGAGAAATAGGAAGAAGCTGTTCAAGAGACTTCAAGTTATCCGGTAAAGGTCGATCACCAATTTCCTTTCTTGCAGCCCTGACAAAAGCGGCATATTCATGATATCGAGGTTTGACGATTTCACCATTAGCGTTGACCGTCGGCAAAGCGGATCCGGAATACAGCCCGAGGACACACATCATCAGCATATCAAAGCAATGAACAAAATACTCGCCATCACGTTCCGGCGTGATGACCCCATTCAACAGCATCCCAAACAACGTAATCCATGTTATTTCGGTTGATGGAGATGAAAATTCCAACAAGGAGCCAACAAGATTTATCCGAAGAAGCAGGCATTCTCGACGCAGTTCAGGATCTTCCTTTTGCTTCATCATTTCTCTTGCATGGATAAGCAATGAGTGAATTAGGTTATCACGAGCCTTTTCTTCACCGTTTTGACAGATTAGCAGCAGATTCACAAACGGCTGCATACTCAATAGTGTCGCGGAAACCTTCAATTTTCGAACACGATCCTTATCATCGCCGGCCATACTGGCAAACATTGTAGATACATCATCCAAAAAGATTGATTTGAGCGTTTTGGAGACGTTGTTGTCCGGTGTGATGGTATCAATCAATTCGCTCAATAACCAATAGCAGGTCAAATCGGTAAATCGAATTTCATCGACATTTGGTGCTCGAATCACAACTTTTTCGCTGGGATCTTTGATAAAAAAATCGCGACAAGAACGACTGATTTCCTTAAATAAAGACTCTGTTTGGATAGCTGATTGAGCCGGATACTTCACCCCTTTGCCATTAACCGCCTTAATCATGACGCGAATATTGCAATACGCTGCCCGAAGATTCCAAACAGTCAGGACGCTGAATAGTTTGTCGATAAAAGACCGTTTTGTACCCTTGTTCGATACAAGATAAACTTTGATTTCGCGTTCACTGCGTCGTCGAAGAGCTATCCGAATGAGATATTGCCCGAGTGAATCACGCCCGAATTGGCCATTGTTAAAATCATCCACGTCACGGTCGTTGTTGCAAATTTGAAACATGCGTTGGATAACCCATTCTTCGTCACTGATTGTTAGGACGCAATTCCAACCAAAATTGTAAACATCATGGTATTCGTCGCGCTTTTTGATCGATTCCACGTAAAAAAATACGTTCGCTAAGATTGGGAGAATAATGACGTCAAGTTCACGAACATGAAGAATTCGCAAACATCGAAGATCAGCTGATCGGGTTAGGATTCGTTTGGGGGCTTCATGGGGATGAAAAAGGCGTTTCGATACTGTAAAATAGGTGTTTGTTGATAAAGTTTATCGCATACGTTACACTTACGTAAGATAGGCTCATCCGTCGCAGTGATAATGTTTGTTATGACTTGAAAAACAAGGGGAAACCGTTTTAGCATGTTTTGCGTGTATTCTGTAACTAGGATTATGCACATTAATGTCGAATAAAAAAAAACCCAGAAACATACGCAAATTATTTAAACATGGTAAGATCACCTCATTGTTTAACCGTAGGAACAATGTGTAGGCGCTGAAGCAAAATTTTGATGCCAACAATGTCACAAAGGTGCAGAATGCGTAATGCTTTGAATAGTCATCGAAATCCTTGATGGCATCGAGTCCCGGCTGTTCCCGAGATCCGTTGATCGGTGAGCACAACGCAATGATCACATTAAGCCAGGCAGTTTCGAGTGACTTCATTGCTGAGATTGTGCCACAAAAGTTGGCTAATTCGGACAACTTTTCAAAGTCACTTTCAAAAGTTAGAGCCACAGCAAAAGCATTGACGGCAAATGAATGCGCTGCTTCCAAGGTATCAATACTTGGTAAACGTAGTTTTAATTCGTGATAACTCAAACATCTTCGAGGTAACCCCAACAAGTCGGAGAAAAGCTTTGCATTGTATCGTTCTGGTGGACAATCAAGGATAGTTCCTGCACTGGGAAGCAACTTTCTTACGTCACGGGCTCGAAACGCGAATGTTGTCGGAAAACGATGTCGCAAATCAAAGCGAGCTTGAAGCAAAAATGCGGCTACGGTTCTTGCCCAGCCACTGATCGGATATCCGATGAATTTAACCTTTTTTTCAATCAATCGATACAGCCCATTTACGAGTTTACCAGCGATGGGGGACAAAAGAAAATACTTGTAATGATCCGCGAGTAAGCCAACCATAACAAAGCCCTGTTGACTGGAGAAGCTGCCAGGAGTGTAATCTGATCGAAAGCTATCCAATACGGCTTCACAATCGGAAACTACAGGAATTAATTCAAGAAAGAAAGTTAACAGTGATCCTAGACATTGGGCCGATTCGAACATAATAACGAGCATATCAAGGCACTCCATATCGGGCAATACATTGACACCATTCTTGCCAAAAGACGTAATAAATTTTAAATACTCATCCGCGCAAATGCCAGCTATTACTTGTTGATCGTAGAAAGTGAAACCTCTGGAATACCCATTTTAAAAAGTTGAATAGGGGTAATGAACCTTACTTAAATTCAATAATCTGCTTATTCAAAGTATCCATATAGCTTCGCCTGCGAATTTCCTTGACCAGAGTATGAAATCGTATTGAATGTTTGAGAAAGTTTTTTGAAACATCGCTTGCAAACTTTCGTAAAGCTAATTGAGCAGCAGTCCGTTCTTCAGTAATGCCGTAGAGATAAATATTCCGTTGATTGATAGCACCACGATTGGCTTCAATTTGTTCAATTGGAAGTTGGATTAGAAGACGTTCATGCACCGTCAAATTATCGGGTTTCTCGAGAAAAGGCCGTTCATCAAGATCCTCGTTCTTCATTTCAACCCACTCAATGTCAACGCCCTTTTCTTTAAGCTTTTCAACTGGAGTTTCTGATATCGTTGGAATAAAGGGTTGGACGGCAGGTGTATTGACTGATCCAGGTTCAGCTGCCGATGTTGATGGTCTTTCAAAAACGGGGGTGCTTGAGGAAGCATTTTTTTCAGGCGCGTCTTCGTCCAATTTTTTCTGTGCCTTGACAATGATTGGTGGATCGGTCAACGCCTGAAGTTTATCATAACGGATCAACATCTGAACGTATTCATTGTGAGGGAAAAGACCGCCACGTTGCATTTCCACGAGAAGAAGTACCAAGTTCGTATATTGGCGGCGGTATCCTGAGGTTCCTAGTTTTGGACCTTCACGATCCAGAAAATCCACGATGACTTGACCAATGGGCCTGTCATTAAAAAAGTTAGTGCGAAAGTGTCTCACGTGAAGTTGGAGCAAATTCGTGACAAGTAACGCCCGATATGTACCCTCTCGCTCATGTGTGACGGCCCATTGAAGCATTGCTCTTATTCTGACAAGGGTTTCATCCTTAAAAATCTCGCTTTCCCTGGTCAAACCAAACATCTTTGCATACAAAGAATAAATGCCACGTTGATTGTTTAGTTCAGCCATATCCAGAAGACTCACAACATCAATACACGCATGAACCATTGCTTCTAAAATGACTTTACCATAATGATATTCAACAAACCTCACACCAAAAACTCACGAAATCCCGTTTGTTGCTTGGAATTCAATGACCACCGATTATCCACATAATAGCTCCTCCTATGAATTTCCTGTAGCCTTGCAGCCATTATTTTTTTAAAATCCCGTCCAAAATCAGTGCTTTCATCTAAAAATGATGGAATCACAAGGGGATCGATTGGAAAGCTATCCAATGGCGATCCAACCAAACACGCTGGAACATGAGTAATGTCCAAAGGGCTCCAAACACAAGCAGCAGGGCAGTCTATCACAATGGCCGAAACGATGCCAAAAGTAGTCATAATTATAGATCGATGGCTTTGACAGTTTAAAAGCTCTGTGAAAACCTGTTTCGGTGATATTCTTACTCTGAAAAGGCATCTCTAAACTGCTTCTAAAACAATCAAAAACTTACTTTTGTCGTTTTTCAGCTTCATCTAAGTACCCTTGTAATCTCAATCCAAGAACGTAAAAAAATTTGCGCGAAACAAACACATTTTGAACAATTTCCCGTGTAAACATAGAAACAAAATTAACAATAAGCCTGTAAAGACGCATTTTTCCGAGAGTGCACTTTTGATGCATTTCGAAGAGGATGTCAGCAAGATCCATTAGAAAGTCTTGTCGCTCAACACAGCCATCCTGTAACAAAATATGGCTAATCTTAAACTTTGGAATGCATTAAACTTACCATAACAGCATGCCTTATCATTGTAGTGAAATATTTCCATTTTAACCTGAAGCAATTGTGTTCGACGTCGAGTTTATTGAGCAATTCCTTTAAAAACTTAAGAAACGCTTGACTCATATCAGATAATTCAACGGCTTTTTTCATCTTTGAATGGCACAATTGGCCAACATAACCGACTTTAAGATACCATAAAGCATGTGGAATGTCTATCCGATGCGTAAAAAGCATTTCCATTGCTTCGTCTGACGATTTAAAGGACGGTAACCTTTTGCATAGAGATGTATACGGTTTTCGAGTTATGTCGATTAAAGATTGGGGAAGTTTGGCAATTGTTTGCTCCTATAGATCACCCATATTGACAGAAACTAATTATGATTAAAGACAAACCGGTTGAACAAAACCTAAATCTTTTAATTTCTTTCTATCAAAGTTAATCACTGCCGAATCCGGCTTTTTTGATTGAATCGAACTAATATAGGTAGCAGCTTTAGCATGGGTTTCATCTACAGCATCAAAATTGGTGCCTATGACCTACAAAATGAATTGCACATAACTGATAAAATACTTAAATCAAACCTTGCTAGAAGCCCCCTCATATTCACAGGAAAAAATATTGGGATAGAACCCCTTTCTAATTCGGTCTGGAGTCAGCTTGTCCTCCTCTTGATCAACTGCCTGAGGATAAAAATCAGGTGCTCGGAGTTTATTCCTTTTTAAATATCTTTTTTCCATAGGGTAATCATGCCATGTTTGGGTTTTACTGTTATCAATTACGGGTGTTTTAATTTTCTTTTGGAATTTTTCACGGTTCATTGGGGGGTTTTGAATAGAAGCGATTCTATAAAATTTTTTAAACTAAGTTGGAATTTTTATGAGAATTGGTAGCTTCAGAAAATTATTTTCAACAGACTGATAGTAACCTTTATATAAAAATAGTCGAAAACTCACAACTTATGCATCGGAAGAATCGGATTTTCGACGCGCGCCTCTGGTGGTGTCGGGACTTCAAAATTATATTGGTGATAATAATTGGGAGGCGCCATTGGTGGTCGGTACGGCTCTTGCGCCATTTCCGGCCGTTGCACGGACGGGCCGTTGCGCATATAGATCTGGCATGAAGAAAGGGTAAGCATTAGATTGAACAATTCAAAGTTTTTATATAATAATCGACATTTTGGTGAGCAAGACGAGTCGCGTTTCACGTTTCTATGGTTTAACATATATGTAAAAAAAAGACTAGAGGAACTCTGATTTAAAAAATGAATCAATTAACGACGAAAAAAAATGTGAATCAAAACGCGTGCACATGGATGAATGCTTTTGTGGTTTGTTGGTTGATGAAATTGTCAGGCACTTGGTTAGAGGTGTCAAAGTTGACAAGAAACAAGCTTTTGAAATCTTATTTCAATGCGTGTTAGTGCATCGATCGCTTTACAAACTGAGAAGTCAAAGGGTTCAGCGGATTGGATAAATTGATCATTGAAGCCCTCTGGCAATAAGTGCCACACGCAACTCAATTGCGATGTGATGTGACACTCGAATCAAATGCGGCCGTCGCCAACAGCGCGCATCGAACACAACGAATGTCTCGAAGGGAATAAAACTGAAAACGCAAAAGCTCACTTTTACTCAAACTAGCCATCCAAACACTGGGCTCAACGGTATTTCACGCCTTCAGCGTTTCTAATTTTGCTAAATTATTGGTCCATCATGGCAAGTCGGAAATTCATTCCATCACCAACTGTCTTGGCTTGGCTCCAAAAGTCAAAGGAGGCACCAAAACACCTGGCTCAGCTTGAACGGATTCAGAAAGAACTTGAAGTAAGTAAATTTCCTTTTTTAAGAATGATTTAGTCTTCCGGGCGCTGTTAAACATGGACACACAATCAACATGTTTACCATGTTTTTGTGTGCTGTATAATTCCTTAATTTTTATGTAATGTCGTTTTTGGTTGCATTTAAAAGACCTATTTATATTTTGGTAAATTCGCACGAAGTTTATTTCAGTTTGTTCATTATTTCCATGATAAATGTCCAAAGGAACTCACGGATAAACACTGGTATAAGTAGGTTTTTTAAATGAATTTTGATTGATGTTTTCTTTATATTTGTTTGATTACGGAATTTTAAATTTTGTATCCATTTGCGAAAATTTAATCAAAAAAAAAACTTTATTTCAGTCTCCTTCAAACAAAAAGCGTTAGTGAACGTGTTTCCATGTTTGAATTTATTGCCTTAACGGAACGGAGACAAGTAGCTGATGAGCAAAAACGCGCAGAATCGAAAGCCGCATTTCAAGCTCAAATTGAAAAAAAAGTGTGTTTTCTTTTATTATTTATATTCGATAAAATGTGTGTTTTCACTTTCAGAAAGAATCCTATGCTGCCGGTAATATCGAATATGGGCCTGGGATGTATTCATTAATGTTAAATCCATTTCGATCAGAAAAAAGTTACTGTTTTTTTAATATTTCTTTAAAAACGGATGTTCTTTAGACATCAATCACGTTCAAGGTGCTCGTCAAGCGCAAACACGCATTCTTGCTGAAACACCAACAATTGCATTTGATTGTCAGTTTTTTGAAAACATGAATACCCAGGAGGCGTCGAAAATGGGAGCACAGATTCAATATTGCTTAAATGTAGAAATTCTGTTGTTTCGATAGTACTAAACTTTTAGCTTTTAGGAAAATGATGTGATAGCTTCAAATCCATTGCATTTAGAGTTTATCAATTTAGATCCCAATCGACCACATACTCAAAAAGTGTTGAAAAATTATGTTGGTTATTTGAGGCAACTGTATGCCGACCAAAGGATAATGCCTGACATGTATGCCAACATGCCCTTCAAATATGGAGATCAAGAAATTTTTTATATTACCAAGTTAGTTTTAGTTTTGGATTAAACATAAGGTTTGGTTTATTCAATTAGCTTAAGAAGTTTTGGTTCAAGTTTTTTTTATGCATAATTGACATTAAACAGTGAACAAATACTTAGCTGCCATTTTACACTTCCTTTCACACACATTTGACTATTAACCGCTTTTCAGGCATGCCCGAAATGTATTTGATGGTCCTCTCTCATGCAAACGCATTATTATTCCTGTCACTTTTGATCGCCACCATGAGTCGATCCATACGGCACGTAGGTATAAATTTACTCCTATCTATTTGCCTGTGCGAAAATATGTCAAATGGGAGACGGGCAGTTTTTACATGCCATTACCTAATATTCTTCGTGTCCTGCGGGAAGTTTGTATCACTGGAGATTGGGCAAATGCTATTAATAAGAACATAGCTCATCGACATAAGCAGTCAATTGAGGAACGGCGCGAAAAACTTGGCGCACTTTATGATTATAAGCAGTCTCAATTACGTGCAAGACAAGATATTATAAAACTTATTGAAGAAAATATGTACAAGGTTGCTGCCAATTCATAGGATTTTGTTATTTGTTGTTTTAATTTGTTAGGTTTATGATTGTTTTTAATTGTTAATTTTAAGTCGTTGAAACAAATACGTGTTTTTTTTTTGTCGTTTTTTTCGAAAGCTAACGGTTGAAAGTTACCGATAGTACATATTTTATTGTTTTTACTTTTTTTTTTATTATCTGCAACTTTGCTGTTTCAGTAACAATAATGAACGATTCGATTGAATTCACTGGAGGCGCAGCCTCAGGACCCGTTGGTGAACATGCCAAACGACGTGTTTGCTATTATTATGATTGTGAGTTTTTTTTTGATTTTACTTTTGTTGCAAATTAGGTTTATTAACCATTTCAGCTAGCATAGGAAATTTTTATTATGGTCAAGGCCATGTCATGAAGCCGAGTCGTATAAAGATGGCTCATCATTTGATTTTGAACTACGGTCTGTATCGACACATGTGCATTTATGTAAGTTTTATATTTTGGTATATAATCAAATGATGTTCATTTATTTTTTTTTAGCGACCATTTCCTGCTGATTATGACGATCTCGTCAAATTTCATACTCCTGATTACATAACTTTTCTAAGACAAGCTCAACCTGAAAATTTGAAGACTCTTAACAAACAAATGGTCAAATGTATGTTTTAAGTTTTAAACAAAAATTATACTACAAAGCATGTTTAAGTTAATGTTGGTGAAGATTGTCCTGTTTTTGATGGTCTCTATGAGTTTTGTCAACTATCGTCTGGTGGAACTCTTGCAGCTGCCGTTAAACTGAACAAACAGAAGACAGACATAGCGATTAATTGGATGGGCGGTCTTCACCATGCTAAGAAAGCTGAAGCTTCTGGATTTTGTTACTCAAACGATATTGTTTTGGGCATTCTTGAATTGCTTAAATATCACAAACGGTAAGCAATTTATTATGTTTTTAAAAAATTTAAAAATTCTCAAATAATTTATATTATTCAAAAATGTCGTCATATTGACTTCCAAGGTTTTGAAGTTGACCTTGAAGGGGTCCAATTTGATAGAATACATTTTCATCAATCCATCCACTATTGCAATTGGATGCAAAATTAAATGTGTTTGAGATAAGCGCAGTTTGATTGCTATGTGGTTTCACTGAAGTTTTGATTGAAAGTGGCTTCCAAGCACTAAAAAGATTTGGCACAACGGCATTATAGTAGCTTTTTTCAATAATGATAATGTCGAGCTTGGGCAAACTATTCTTTAAGGAATCAATGATCGTTTCAGTGATAGTAGACCATTTGAGCTAAAATTTTGTTGCATAAAGTTTGCTAAAAAAAAAAAATACCGTTTGTGCTGAAAACATGGCTTTATCATATTTTTGATGCGTAGTATACAATTGGAAGGGGCCTGAATGTTTGATAAATTTAAATGGTGTTTTGCCATTGTCGACAAAATAAATGTATAATGGGCCATCGGTTCCAGCTCGTTGACATTCAGATGTTTTTATTTTAAGCTAAAAATTTAAGTAATTGTTTGATAATTTTGGAGGATAAATTACTTCAATGTCATATTTTTGGGCATATTCATTTTTATATGCATAAACAATGCTGATTAAAAAGAGGAAAATTGACTGAAAAATCATTTATATGAAAAGTTAAGTGTGATTTATTCAACAGTAGTGTTCTATGCTTTGTTGTTTGTTTAAAACTTAAATTTACATAAAATTAGTTTTATTAACTTTATTTTTTTATTCTTTCAGTGTCCTCTATGTTGACATTGATGTTCATCATGGTGATGGCGTTGAAGAAGCTTTTTATACGACTGATCGCGTCATGACAGTTTCCTTTCACAAACATGGCGATTTTTTTCCCGGCACTGGTGATATCAGTGATATTGGTGTTGGACGTGGCCATTTCTATGCTGTTAATGTACCATTGAAAGATGGCATTACTGATGAATCATACAAATCAATTTTTGAACCAATTATGACAAAAGTCATGGAAACATTTCAACCAAGTGCAGTTGTTTTACAATGTGGCGCTGATTCTTTGAATGGCGATCGTTTGGGCTCCTTCAATTTGACTTTGTTTGGTCATGGCAATTGTGTTACTTTTTTTCGACGATACAATGTTCCATTGATGATGCTTGGTGGTGGCGGATATACGGCTCGCAATGTGGCTCGATGCTGGACGTATGAAACTTCGTTGGCTGTTGATGTGCCAGTTGCAAATAAATTGCCACACAGCGACTTTTTTGAATACTTTTCTCCGAGTTTTACGTTGCATATTGAGCCGAGTAATGCTCAAAATGACAATCCGCCAGATATGTTAGATCGCTTGAAAGAAGCTGTCTACAAAAATTTGAAAGAAATACCGGCTTGTCCCAGTGTTGCAATGCATCGTAAGTTAAAGTTTATTTAAACAAAATAATATTTTTTTGATTTTTCTCTTTTTAGCTATTCCACCAGATGTAATGAACTTTGAAGAGTTGGAACAGATTCAAAGAGACAATGCTAATCCGGATAAACGCTTGGGTATTGAAATCACTGACAACATGATTGTTCATGAATCGGATTTGTACGACACTGATAAGGATGGTGATGATCGCCGCAACGAACAATCCTTTAAGCCATCAGAGAATCATATTTCGCGACAAGACCGTGATGGCGACACTGAAATGATTGACCTCGAACACGCAGTACCGAATTAAGCTAACGGCGTCTGCACTTCTCATGCTTGTCGACGCAGGTATTCTTTCTTGTTCACGGTCTCAAAAATATCAGTCTGTTCTCTTCTAACTTGTCACTTCAACTTATCATTTTTTTTGTAAATATAATAATTACATCTTTTTTGTATTGTTTTGCTTAAATAAATAGTTACAAAGGGAAAGTAAAATATGTGAAGTTAGGGTGTTGACAAAAAATGTGAATTTTACAGTTGCTTCTAAAAGTCAGTTTATCCAAAAGACCAATGTCAGCAACACCCCGAATATGTTTTGAAACATTTTTTTGTGAGTTTGATTTAGTTAAGTTTAAAGTTAGTGTGTTTTGCAAGTTTTAAATGGCTTCAAGTCATTAGTCGTTGCACTTCTCACTTTTGTCATTCTCCCGATTGTAGTGGCTATGACGGTCGTGCTGCTATTACTTTTTTACGGAATTTCTAATTTTTTGCGAGATGTACTACAAAAGATAAGGGTATGTGGTACTTTTTTTTAACTTAAGCGTTTTGTACCAAACTGCAAGACTGTTTTAATTCAATTTCCTATGTTAAACGGTATCATGTTAAATGAGTCAGACTTTTCCTGAGTAAGAAATTATCTGATGAGACTTTGGTCGTTGATTTTGTTTTAGTTTATGCGTTGATTAAGTTTATCTGTTAGTTTCTAACATTTTAAGTGAGTTTTGATTCTAAAAATTTTTAAACTTCAATTGCATTCTGGCGGTCATGATGAAAATTAATTATGGGTTAATGCGTAGAAAATTAAAAACTTTGGCTACAGTTCCGACTTTTATTTGTTCCGACCCGTTGTACAGTTTCATTTACAAAAACATGTTGCTACTGAATAATATTACCAACATGTTCAAATGTGTTTAAAAACTCAAAAAAAAGATATTGAAATACGAAATCGTTTTCAATATTTTTTGTTTTGTTTTTTTTTTCTATTATTTGACAATTATTTTGTGCTAATATGATTGCAGTTGTTTTATCATGGTTTGAGGTCGACCGTTCATGAAGTAAACGCTTGATTGAGCATTTAAACTTTTTATGATTCTAAACCCGCAATCGTAAAGCCCGACCGTTCTATGCGGTTGTGAACTGAAATTTTACATTTTCTTGGTCTCTTGGATGAAGGAAAAGGTCGAGTATTTGTACTTTTTTTTATATTCATTGGTTCATATTGTCTGCTAAATGTCGAATATGACAATCTATTTTTAAACGTCAAGAAGCCCGATGTGACTTTGATGGTTGACGAGAAGTCCAACAATGGGTTTTAACTGAGAGATGTGAATATTTAAAGTGAAATTTGCCAAAAAATAACTTCAAAAGATGTGAAACTGGAAGCATTTGTGTCAAACGATACATCTAAACAGACAGCCTGTATGGGTCAGGAATTAAGAAATACTGCTCTTGGAATGAAAAGTTTAAAAGCCTGGCACGTGCACGGTATTTTTTGTTTAAGGATTTTATTTTCGATGATTTGATATTTTTTAACTTAGTAAAAATCTTTGTCTTTAAAGCTCGACAACCAATCTCATTGAATTTTAGATGCACCAACCTTAATCATGTAGAATTGCTTAGCTACGGTCTATTGATTTGTCTGTCTAAATTGGTGTTTTTTCGAATCTTGATTTGTCGTCAGCCTTAAATTATGATACTATGAAATTATAGGTTAACGAACCAGCTATCACGTCGAAATCTTGAAAAACGGATGTTGCCGTCGTCTCAATTGTAATGAAAATGTTTCTGGATAGAAGATTACCTTTACCGAGAGGTATCCTGAAAGACAAATAAAATTTGTTTGCCCCAAATCCGTTATCTCAAAGTTTGCACTTGGCAAAGCTGGAAAGTCTGTCAATTTAACGAAATAAAATCAAAGCCAATGAAGGATTTCATTGACTTTAAAAATTAATTGTTTTCTGTTCCAGTGATAAACAAACATTTAGTGTTTTGCAATAAGCGCGATTAAATTTTAACAAACCTGAAACATGTATTTAAAAATATCTAAGCTGAAAAAAATAAAAAGTTTATTGAAACAAAGAATTGAATTCAGTTAATACTTTAATTTATAACAGTAAGGAAAACAATAATGTATCAGCCGTAAGCAAAGTTAGCTCAAAAAAAGGTACATTTACACGGCTACAAGCACCTGGGAAAACAGCCATACTAAAATAATGCTGCTGAGAGTGCTGGAAGAGAGACATGGCGCTTCTGCGATAAGCGGCGTCTCACAATTTAGTTTGTGCACCGGGACTTCAACCAAGCGCGACCCGATAAAGTTTTGTGGCGATGCTCGAGAACATATCAACAGATTTCGTTCGCGGATCTGAAAATTATTTATTGATTGATGTTTCAGGACTAGCAATAGATGTCGATTGAAGCGGGGAAAAATTGGCTTAAACCAAAAAAAACTTACAACGTTAGTTGATCTAATCCACGTTATGTAATCAGCACTGTTACAGTCACAGAAAAACGTATTTCGCATAATCAATGTCTCTGGATTAAGATAGTTGGCAAACATTTGCTGAAAAGGTTTATCCAAATACCTAAAGCTGTTTCGAGACAAGTCGATAGTGTTAACTCCGCTCAAGCATGTTGTGTTCATGGAGATAGTTTTCAACATATTTTGGCGCAGATCAAGTTTATTCAGAGATGGAAATGGGCAAGCAAGACCATACGGTACCGAAGATAAATAATTATAGCTTAAATCCAAAACCTGTAGATTGTCCAGCTTAGCATTCGTAAACAGGCTCATCATTAACTCAAACTGCCGGGTTCGATTGACTGATGATGTAAAAGCTCGACGCAAATACAACTAAAACTGATTAATTAAAATTATCCTTGCCAAAATGCTTACTCACGTTTGTCAACAATGGTGTATGACTCAAAAAGCTGGTGTCCTGAGGTCGAAGGACAATTTCATTGTTGCTTAAATCAAGTACCCTTATGTTGGGGATGCTTTTCAACGCATTCGAATTTAAATTAACAATGTAATTTGCACTCAGATTTAGGTGATGTAACCCGGGATATGTTGCCGAACCAAAAAGAGGGCGATCCGGCAAGTCTTGGAAATTATTTCCATGAAACGTAATTTTATTGATTGATCTGTAGTGACCATTAATGTACAGAAATACGTCGGTTTCAACAAATTGGGCATTTATGCATGAAACTTCTGATGCTTGCTCGATGCAAGTACAGGCGGGGAAGTCTCCGAGTTGACCCTTACAAATAAAGCGCGAACTAGGGTCCTGAAACGAAAGATAAAAATTTATTTTAAACTAGAGAGAAATCAAATTACCGCTTCCTGAATAATAGTTGGATCACCATGTCGAGCTGCAAGTGTTTTTGACAGTACCAGTAGGGTTAGAAACACGCTTAGAAGAAATCTGGTAAGCTCCTGGAAAGCCTGAGTGCAAGTAGAAGGATATAAGTTCTGCCTTTGGTTATGCATTTTCAATATGATATCCCGCTAAACAAGTCTTGTAAAATAAATTTATGATGCTATTTTAACCGTAACTAGACGGTAATTGAAACTGGAGTCGAAAAGCACTTGTAAGGTCGAATTTAGAGTTGCAATTGTAGGCACGCAATAAACACTATGTATGAATAGTAAGTGTGCTTGAAGTTGGTACCCCTTTTAAGCGCCAAAATATGGTTCGAAGAGCTGTGACAAAAGCCGTCAAAGCAAGGGCCAGCCTCCCGTCGGCAGGGTAACAACAAAGTATATGCGTTGAACATATGCTAATGAAAGTGCGTCCGTTCTTGCTTGAGGGGAGGGGACAATGCTTTATCGGAAAACAAATCTGGTTATTTTGAGATGGAAAATACTAGTATTAAGAGTGTGCACAAATTTATAGTTGTTTAATCTAATGTTTTATTAAAACGTATGTTTTAATATGTTGTTTGATTAATCAAAAAGCCATTTCCAATATTACTTTATAACCGCATCAAAGCCAACCAACCTTTGTCCAACCATCACTAGCACTTTCCATTTTATATGCCTGACTACACCAGAATCTAGTCGCCTCTCAAACAAAATTTCTGTCAACAAACTGCACCGACGCCGACCATTGGCAATAACTTTCGCATTTCTACGATTCTCTTCAGTCTAAAAAGTTGAATTCATGTATAAATGTTTTCAAGTTTTTTTGAATCTTATTCCGCAACAAAAAAAAATGAAAACAAAAACTGTCATGTAAAACGTAAATGTGTTGACTAAATGAGCTAGTCCCTGCAAGTCTAAATGACTACGACGTTGTCTACGTTAATTCAGCATTGGACTTCGAAAATGCCAGACGTAAGTTATACACGACCCATGCGTTGCATCCACGCCAAAAGGGGTGTTGGTCGTATTTTGCGAAACGGAAATTGAACCAGCGAATTTTAGCCTCGGTTAGGGCTTAAAACCCGGTCACGACTATCAAAGGTAAAGTGAAAATTGTTTTGCAACACCACTATATTAACGCATTTCTGCGATATAAATTTAAATATGCGAGAAAAAGTGCATAACAATTCGGATATTTTCCGCTCGACCCAAGGTAAAAATGAGAAATGCTTTTTTTCCACGGAAACGAAATGGCAATGCCAGCTAGTGCAAGACTGAATACAAGAAATGTCTACTCTTGCGAAGCAATGGGTGTAAAATGTCTGACTGAAGAAACCGTAGTCTACAATATAGTGTTTTCCGGCAGCCGTAAAGATGCCAAAATAAATGGCTTGCTGGCTGAATTAGATTATATTGATAGATAAGTGTTGCGTTTTACCAAAAGGTTCAAAAATTGAGAGTTGGGCTGAAAATAAGCAAACAGACCAATAAAGGGTGTAGATTAGTTAATCGTTGCAACACTTTTAAGCATAAACGATTAAAAATGTTTTATTTGACGGTCGATTTACTCGTATGGTGCAAACAGCTGTATTTGTCAGAACTAATAACGTTTTTAAACATCATAAAGCGGAATTCTTCTCAACAATGACAATTAAAAAGTTATTTATCACGCTTGCGCAGATTGACTTTTGGGATAGACTAAAAGAAATGGAAAAGTTTAATGGTGCAGTTGAGTCAAATGTAAACGTGAGATAACGGTTCGATCCCAAAAAAAATGACACAAATAAGGCAAAAAGTTGAGAGAAATTTTACACGAAAAAAATGCCAAAAAGTTAAAATAACATCAATAATAGAGGGAAAGGACATTAAATATCCCGAACAAGTGACCAACATCTCATTATCCAGACAGCTTATGTCGGCCTTGGTGAAGCTTGCAAAAGTGTGTCAACCGAGTGTGAATGCGAAAAGGCTTTTAAATGGAGAAGGCAAAGGATAGCATCCTCTTCCAAAACGGACAACTCTATAAGCCGAGGGTGGAGGAAGTGAAAACCGCATTAGCACCGTGCTTCTTGTTGTTTTTATGGTATACAAAAGCTCAAATGAATCCAATATGGTTATGACATGCAATTTGAGGGACCTTGTTTTCGGCAAGGAGGAAACATAAAAATAATAAATAAAATTTTAGTAAAAATTGGTCATGGTTTGGCAAAAACAAGCGGTAATTGCAAATTGATTCAAATCTTTAATAACTATTTACTAACAATTTTTGCACTCAACCAAACAAGCTTGCGACAAATCCCAGTTGAAGCCTTGCTTCAAAACATCTTTTTGTGAGTTTGTTTAAGTTAAATGTCCAAGCATTGCGTGTCCATACGTGCTTTTAGAGGCTTTTTGAAACAGATGAACAAAAAATGTGAGACGGCATATGCGACTAGTCAGCTTTGCAGGGTCGTCAGAGTCACATAGTCTTTGAGTTTCTTAAACGCAAGTAAAAGAGGCCAAATAATACAACTCGTGATCCATGCTGGTTTGTCTTTTGCTACTTCACCACTGCCAACCCTACTCTTTTTTGTTTTTAAAATGCATCCAATCAAGCAGTTTTTTGATTGAACACACTCTTAAACTTTGACGAGATATTAGTTAAATGTGCCAGTTTTTTTTTTGAGTTTGGTTCTATGGTTACGAGTTGTTTATAATTTGTGTTCCAAAATAGCACAATATCCACGTCCACAGCCATGGTTATTGTATCCAAGACTAAGCAATTGGGCAAAAAAAACAACTCTGATGTAAAACTGGGTTTTGACAACCTTTAAACTTGCTAGAAAAAAAGGAAGTACAAAAAACGGAAGCGCTTTTCAGGGAAAAAAATTACTAAAGCAGTCGATATCCTTTACCAACCGACTCGTTAGCTTTTGTACACTAAAGAGGTCGTTATCAGTAAAAAAATTACTTGGTTTTCTGTAAGCCTTTAAGTTTTTAAAATATTTTTTTTTTCAGTCATGGTTATTGTATCCAAGACTAAGCATTTGAGTGAAAGAAAACAACTCTGATGTAAAACTGGGCCCTGGCAATCTTTAAACTTGCTGAAAAAAAAATATTAAAAACTGCTTGATTGGATGCATTTTAAAAACAAAAAAGAGTAGGGTTGGCAGTGGTAAAGTAGCAAAAGACAAACCAGCATGGATCACGAGTTGTATTATTTGGCCTCTTTTACTTGCGTTTAAGAAACTCAAAGACTATGTGACTCTGACGACCCTGCAAAGCTGACTAGTCGCATATGCCGTCTCACATTTTTTGTTCATCTGTTTCAAAAAGCCTCTAAAAGCACGTATGGACACGCAATGCTTGGACAATTAACTTAATCAAACTCACAAAAAAATGTTTCAAAACATATTCGGGGTGTTGCTGACATTGGTCTTTTGGATAAACTGACTTTTTGAAGCAACTGTAAAATTCACATTTTTTGTCAACACCCTAACTTCACATATTTTACTTTCCCTTTGTAACTATTTATTTAAGCAAAACAATACAAAAAAGATGTAATTATTATATTTACAAAAAAAATGATAAGTTGAAGTGACAAGTTAGAAGAGAACAGACTGATATTTTTGAGACCGTGAACAAGAAAGAATACCTGCGTCGACAAGCATGAGAAGTGCAGACGCCGTTAGCTTAATTCGGTACTGCGTGTTCGAGGTCAATCATTTCAGTGTCGCCATCACGGTCTTGTCGCGAAATATGATTCTCTGATGGCTTAAAGGATTGTTCGTTGCGGCGATCATCACCATCCTTATCAGTGTCGTACAAATCCGATTCATGAACAATCATGTTGTCAGTGATTTCAATACCCAAGCGTTTATCCGGATTAGCATTGTCTCTTTGAATCTGTTCCAACTCTTCAAAGTTCATTACATCTGGTGGAATAGCTAAAAAGAGAAAAATCAAAAAAATATTATTTTGTTTAAATAAACTTTAACTTACGATGCATTGCAACACTGGGACAAGCCGGTATTTCTTTCAAATTTTTGTAGACAGCTTCTTTCAAGCGATCTAACATATCTGGCGGATTGTCATTTTGAGCATTACTCGGCTCAATATGCAACGTAAAACTCGGAGAAAAGTATTCAAAAAAGTCGCTGTGTGGCAATTTATTTGCAACTGGCACATCAACAGCCAACGAAGTTTCATACGTCCAGCATCGAGCCACATTGCGAGCCGTATATCCGCCACCACCAAGCATCATCAATGGAACATTGTATCGTCGAAAAAAAGTAACACAATTGCCATGACCAAACAAAGTCAAATTGAAGGAGCCCAAACGATCGCCATTCAAAGAATCAGCGCCACATTGTAAAACAACTGCACTTGGTTGAAATGTTTCCATGACTTTTGTCATAATTGGTTCAAAAATTGATTTGTATGATTCATCAGTAATGCCATCTTTCAATGGTACATTAACAGCATAGAAATGGCCACGTCCAACACCAATATCACTGATATCACCAGTGCCGGGAAAAAAATCGCCATGTTTGTGAAAGGAAACTGTCATGACGCGATCAGTCGTATAAAAAGCTTCTTCAACGCCATCACCATGATGAACATCAATGTCAACATAGAGGACACTGAAAGAATAAAAAAATAAAGTTAATAAAACTAATTTTATGTAAATTTAAGTTTTAAACAAACAACAAAGCATAGAACACTACTGTTGAATAAATCACACTTAACTTTTCATATAAATGATTTTTCAGTCAATTTTCCTCTTTTTAATCAGCATTGTTTATGCATATAAAAATGAATATGCCCAAAAATATGACATTGAAGTAATTTATCCTCCAAAATTATCAAACAATTACTTAAATTTTTAGCTTAAAATAAAAACATCTGAATGTCAACGAGCTGGAACCGATGGCCCATTATACATTTATTTTGTCGACAATGGCAAAACACCATTTAAATTTATCAAACATTCAGGCCCCTTCCAATTGTATACTACGCATCAAAAATATGATAAAGCCATGTTTTCAGCACAAACGGTATTTTTTTTTTTTAGCAAACTTTATGCAACAAAATTTTAGCTCAAATGGTCTACTATCACTGAAACGATCATTGATTCCTTAAAGAATAGTTTGCCCAAGCTCGACATTATCATTATTGAAAAAAGCTACTATAATGCCGTTGTGCCAAATCTTTTTAGTGCTTGGAAGCCACTTTCAATCAAAATTTCAGTGAAACCACATAGCAATCAAACTGCGCTTATCTCAAACACATTTAATTTTGCATCCAATTGCAATAGTGGATGGATTGATGAAAATGTATTCTATCAAATTGGACCCCTTCAAGGTCAACTTCAAAACCTTGGAAGTCAATATGACGACATTTTTGAATAATATAAATTATTTGAGAATTTTTTAATTTTTTAAAAACATAATAAATTGCTTACCGTTTGTGATATTTAAGCAATTCAAGAATGCCCAAAACAATATCGTTTGAGTAACAAAATCCAGAAGCTTCAGCTTTCTTAGCATGGTGAAGACCGCCCATCCAATTAATCGCTATGTCTGTCTTCTGTTTGTTCAGTTTAACGGCAGCTGCAAGAGTTCCACCAGACGATAGTTGACAAAACTCATAGAGACCATCAAAAACAGGACAATCTTCACCAACATTAACTTAAACATGCTTTGTAGTATAATTTTTGTTTAAAACTTAAAACATACATTTGACCATTTGTTTGTTAAGAGTCTTCAAATTTTCAGGTTGAGCTTGTCTTAGAAAAGTTATGTAATCAGGAGTATGAAATTTGACGAGATCGTCATAATCAGCAGGAAATGGTCGCTAAAAAAAAATAAATGAACATCATTTGATTATATACCAAAATATAAAACTTACATAAATGCACATGTGTCGATACAGACCGTAGTTCAAAATCAAATGATGAGCCATCTTTATACGACTCGGCTTCATGACATGGCCTTGACCATAATAAAAATTTCCTATGCTAGCTGAAATGGTTAATAAACCTAATTTGCAACAAAAGTAAAATCAAAAAAAAACTCACAATCATAATAATAGCAAACACGTCGTTTGGCATGTTCACCAACGGGTCCTGAGGCTGCGCCTCCAGTGAATTCAATCGAATCGTTCATTATTGTTACTGAAACAGCAAAGTTGCAGATAATAAAAAAAAAAGTAAAAACAATAAAATATGTACTATCGGTAACTTTCAACCGTTAGCTTTCGAAAAAAACGACAAAAAAAAAAACACGTATTTGTTTCAACGACTTAAAATTAACAATTAAAAACAATCATAAACCTAACAAATTAAAACAACAAATAACAAAATCCTATGAATTGGCAGCAACCTTGTACATATTTTCTTCTATAAGTTTTATAATATCTTGTCTTGCACGTAATTGAGACTGCTTATAATCATAAAGTGCGCCAAGTTTTTCGCGCCGTTCCTCAATTGACTGCTTATGTCGATGAGCTATGTTCTTATTAATAGCATTTGCCCAATTTCCAGTGATACAAACTTCCCGCAGGACACGAAGAATATTAGGTAATGGCATGTAAAAACTGCCCGTCTCCCATTTGACATATTTTCGCACAGGCAAATAGATAGGAGTAAATTTATACCTACGTGCCGTATGGATCGACTCATGGTGGCGATCAAAAGTGACAGGAATAATAATGCGTTTGCATGAGAGAGGACCATCAAATACATTTCGGGCATGCCTGAAAAGCGGTTAATAGTCAAATGTGTGTGAAAGGAAGTGTAAAATGGCAGCTAAGTATTTGTTCACTGTTTAATGTCAATTATGCATAAAAAAAACTTGAACCAAAACTTCTTAAGCTAATTGAATAAACCAAACCTTATGTTTAATCCAAAACTAAAACTAACTTGGTAATATAAAAAATTTCTTGATCTCCATATTTGAAGGGCATGTTGGCATACATGTCAGGCATTATCCTTTGGTCGGCATACAGTTGCCTCAAATAACCAACATAATTTTTCACTGATTGATCTCCATATTTGTTTAAAGTAATAGCGTTAGACGTTAACCAAAGCATAGCAATGTGAGAAAGGTATCGTTTATTCCTGACGCCCCTTATAACCCGTTTTTTTTGAAGGTAACAGCTTTTCTGCACAATTACTCTACTATAAAAAAGAAAATTTCATAGTCATAGGTAATGCGCGCAATGAATGTGTATCCGCGTTGGGCTTCAATTTCAATCGACGGCATGGCAGGAGGGAGCCACATCCGGAGGTCAAAAAGACCCGGTTTGAAATAATGGATTCTTTTCGGCAATGCATAATTACCGGAACTGTCGACCTGCCCAATTAACGGGATTAAAACAACATGTCACTCCAATCTCGACTAACAGCCAAATATAAAATTAAACGAAAATTGAAAAGATAGAGAAACACTGCGCACCAGTTCATTATGAACTCAGAAATCAAAGAGACATCTTTGCTTTGTCGGTAGATGCAACAACGAGATATGTGGTTTTTGCATAAATCGTTCCTTTGTTGAGGACAAAGAAGGGTCACATTTGTTGAAATTGACTCTAGGTTGGTCGTCAGAGTTGGATTTAGCACTAATAGGATAAAATATAAAAGTTACATTTTGTGAGAGAGGTTAAAAGATCAATGATTGCAAACAAAATAGAAGTTTTGCTGATAAAAATACGACTGATAATTATCCACATTAAGTTTTAAACTCTAAAACTGCCATGAATATTATCGCAAACATTCAAAAACTCTAACAATGTATCTATTAATCATTAGCATGGCATTGTGAATCGTCTCGGTCAAAAATTAAGTGCCGTACTACTGATTTATTCTATAAGTGCCAATTTTATTTGACACTTGATGGGTGCACGATTTGACAAGTTGCACCCATCGGAGGAGTTACTATTTGCCGATATATTCAAATAAACACCGGATTTATAGCTGTGGTTAAGCTACTTCACAAAACGGTTAAACAAAAAAAGTTATGTAATACCATCCCGTTAAAAACCCGTTCAAACATTCAGCACGACATACCGCGACTAATCTAACACTATCGCCGATTGCGATAACAATTACTGTTTTCGACTTTAGAAAATAAACCAAAGATAACATGAACAACTCCATTGCGTATGATGTTTTGGCTGTTGTCGTTTTACTTTTAGAAAAAAAACGTCATCTTATGTCGTTTCAAATATAGATTTTTTTATATATTTTTGCATTCTAGTTTAACGTTGTAGTCAATCTTTTTTATTAAACATGGGAGGGTTATTTTTCGGACGCATTTAAAAACTGTAAGTTCCACAACGATTGTTTATCAGCGTGAGTAATTACAATCTAAACAAAGATAAACAAAGGCTTTCAAGTCGGATTTACTCAAATAAACTTTGTCGAGTGTGATGTTTGTAAAATCGGACAAGTTATTATTTTGTTTTTAATATGGATCAAAGGGGTCATTTTATGTTTGTGAGGATAAAGTTTTTTTGAGAAGTTTGTGTTAAAAGGACTTGCTGTCTTTAAAGCTTTATCGTATCTTGCACTTTCCGTTACTGTGATTTGGTTTTTTGGTTTTTATGACTTGAAGAGCGGACCTTTGAACCAAATGGTTATCGACATTAAACGCGCCATCTAGCTTTGTAATAGCCAAAATAACGACTATTGATTTATGTTGCTACCAGGAAGCAGTTTTCTGACTAAAGGTTTGTAAAAAAAAACATAAAAATGTAGAAGCTGATCAAAAAATTGCATAGGTCCACGTTTTGTTAATTTTTGTTTTCAATCAAACCATTTTCTGTTAAAATGATAACTGAGCCAATTTTGCTTTGGAAATTGTTTTAGAGCAAAGAAAAACAGGAGACTGTCTCAGAGGTGGGTTAATGTCATGGATTCCCTATGTTTTGATCGGAAACTTTTCTAAAAACCCACTCCTAATAATTTACAGCAAATTGTTGTGTAAAGGCATTGATAAAATTTTGTTAAACCAATCCTTATTACAAAAGACACTAAAAAAACTCATAGGAAAAGCTCTCAGTATGTAGAAGTGTAGGAGTGTCTGTAATTGTTCTATGATTACACTTGTGTTGGTAGCCTGTCGAATCGGGATGATAAAAAGTTTTTCAGATGTTCCCCTCAATATTGAAAATGACAATAATTGCCACGGAGTTGCAATTGTTGTTCTTCTTTTAGCGCATGAAACCATGTGCGTGCATTTTCGTCGTTTTTCCTCATTATTCGTGCCCTTTCTCGCTTTCTTTTGATCACATTTACATTGCGAGTCTTCGATCAGCCTAAAAACCGCTGAATCATCTCGGGTTCAACGCCAACTACCCCGTTGCAATAACAGCGTCATTTGACTCGGCTCGTTTTCTTGCTAACGCCATTTTGTTCTGCTACAGATCACGCGTGTATTTACAACGTTTTTAAACAATTACATCCTTAAGAACAACATCAAGCTCAAATTTACTCTTTTAAAGAAACGTAAGTTCGCATTAGCGCCTGATTCTATCTAATCCAACACCCACCTGCCTATCTTCAGTATGTTTTTTTTTTGTCGTTGTTTGGGAACCTCACTTCCTGGACAGACCAACAAAAAAAACTTGGAGGTTTCAAATTTCACCAGCGAAGCCCGCGACTGAGATCAGACGTAAGATTATTGAACAATGTAAGGCAAAGTTGGGTGGTCGAGTCAGTTCTGCGTGCTATGACCCCGTGGCTTCCGTGAAGGTATATGTAATATATTCGCGTGATCTGACATGAAGCATTGCGTGTTCATAGCATCGGCTGACTGTTCTTGGGCTTGACTAGGTTAATACAAAAAAAATTTTAAAATGTGACCGTTGAGCTTAGGTCGAAGTTTGGGCTTATTTCGACTCTGTGGGATTGTGTTTCAACCGTCGGGTAAAACGCGGATTTGAACCACGTTTAAAAAAAAAACAGAATCCGTCAGTTATAACTTTTCTAATAAAATTCAACTTATAAAATGTTTAGTAATGAATTACATTAATCACCCGTTTTTTGCAGAGCGTTTAAACATGCATTACTTTTTGCAGACGTAAAATTCATGATTAAACATGGGTTTTGGCAACAGATAAAAGCTTTAAACTCTTTTCAATTAATATTATAACTTTGTTTTCCTATTAACTTTTATTAAACCGCAAAGCTTAGTCATTTTGTGCAAACTTTAACTTCAATTCGTCAACTAACGCATTCAACATGCCAACAAACACTCAACTAACAGCTTCAAAAGCCCTCCCGCAACATAAAACCATCGGTGCTGCTGATAGGTATGACGACCAATACACGCGTTTTTAGTCAAGTGTTCCAACAAGGCTTTTTCTTTACCTATTTCCTCTCAATCAAACTCAATGCTGCGCCCTCTCAATGTAGAGGACCTTTGGCGATTTAGCCGAATACAAAACACTCTTCATAAAGATAAGCGGTTCCACCTCTCAGTCGATCGAAAGGTCCTTTGCAAGACATTGGGCAAAGAACTCATCAGAAGAAGGGTAAAACCAAACTTTGCTGTGTATTGGATGAGCCTGTGTTTACCGCTTGTCGAGTGTTCATTCTTTTGAAGAAAACATTCATTGTTCTAACCACAATTGACCGTGTCGGCACTTCCATGTTTACCGACTGTTTTACACTTTGCTATTGAAACAGGTCTACTGTATATTTGGAAACAGAAACAAACACCATGACCCTGTATTGGTAATGCAAGTATTCGACGGTGTTTAGCCATGTTCCGATGTTTTCCGCGAAATGTTTTGAAATTATTTTGTTTGAAATGTTGTCAATGCGCTTTGTTTTATCATTCTTCCCAAAAACAATGAAAAACAATAGCAAAATTTGCAACTAAGCGAACGATTGGTCGTCATTCATGTCTCTAAACCAAATACGACCATCCCAAAAGCGTCTTTCGCTTCCAAAGGTGAAGGGGTTTAGCCTTAGATTGCTGTGATGGCGCTTTTTCCCCCCGTTTACCTTTTGTATTTATCGAAAAACCAGCGCTTCGGCTCATATACGCCGACTTGCCCGGCTCGTAGCTCACCGCTCACTTAGCTCGGGTTACACCGTCAAAACTGCGCATAAGCGCCATTTTCTGACCTGTGTCATGTATCAGCTACTAAAATGTGATTAGATCGTGTTGAACCCCAAAAGTGTTATAACAGCAGGGGTCATCGAAAGTAGGATTTGCTATCGCAATCGGCGATAGTGTTAGATTAGTCGCGGTATGTCGTGCTGAATGTTTGAACGGGTTTTTAACGGGATGGTATTACATAACTTTTTTTGTTTAACCGTTTTGTGAAGTAGCTTAACCACAGCTATAAATCCGGTGTTTATTTGAATATATCGGCAAATAGTAACTCCTCCGATGGGTGCAACTTGTCAAATCGTGCACCCATCAAGTGTCAAATAAAATTGGCACTTATAGAATAAATCAGTAGTACGGCACTTAATTTTTGACCGAGACGATTCACAATGCCATGCTAATGATTAATAGATACATTGTTAGAGTTTTTGAATGTTTGCGATAATATTCATGGCAGTTTTAGAGTTTAAAACTTAATGTGGATAATTATCAGTCGTATTTTTATCAGCAAAACTTCTATTTTGTTTGCAATCATTGATCTTTTAACCTCTCTCACAAAATGTAACTTTTATATTTTATCCTATTAGTGCTAAATCCAACTCTGACGACCAACCTAGAGTCAATTTCAACAAATGTGACCCTTCTTTGTCCTCAACAAAGGAACGATTTATGCAAAAACCACATATCTCGTTGTTGCATCTACCGACAAAGCAAAGATGTCTCTTTGATTTCTGAGTTCATAATGAACTGGTGCGCAGTGCTTCTCTATCTTTTCAATTTTCGTTTAATTTTATATTTGGCTGTTAGTCGAGATTGGAGTGACATGTTGTTTTAATCCCGTTAATTGGGCAGGTCGACAGTTCCGGTAATTATGCATTGCCGAAAAGAATCCATTATTTCAAACCGGGTCTTTTTGACCTCCGGATGTGGCTCCCTCCTGCCATGCCGTCGATTGAAATTGAAGCCCAACGCGGATACACATTCATTGCGCGCATTACCTATGACTATGAAATTTTCTTTTTTATAGTAGAGTAATTGTGCAGAAAAGCTGTTACCTTCAAAAAAAACGGGTTATAAGGGGCGTCAGGAATAAACGATACCTTTCTCACATTGTTTCGACGGTAACTGCGCGACCCACATCAGAAGTACCGCCAAAACAAAGCGTGCCGGAGTTCACATTCTTTCATGGACTGTCGATCATGAAAAGAGCGCTTTTATGGGTGAACTGTCGCCATCGCACTCAACCCTCATCATGATGACTTTTTCAAAACAAAAGCCTTCTGTACGGAGTCTGTATAACATATTGGAGGGAAAATGTTGAAAAAATCTTTGTATTACAGCACTGAAGTAACTGTGGTACTGTTGCTTTGTGATGATGTGCACATAATGTCAGCAGTGTTTCTGGACGTTGCGCATCTTCAAAAGAGCTTTCCTGAATTGCATTGTTAAATAAATTTGAAATGGGTTTTATTTTATGCTTTGATTATGGGCAATATAAAAGCTATTAAAAGTTTAATGATTTTTTAACCAAATCTGTACCATACTTAAAAACTTAAAAGCATATCCGCCTTCCATCTTAAACCACCACTACGTCTAACTAAAAAAAGTTTCCATGACGACTAATCCATTTCCTTTAGTCACATGTCTGAATCACTTAAAACTCGCCATATCCTTTCCACAGTCTCAAGCTGAATTCAAATTTTTTAAAATCTAGCTCCCTTGAGGCTATATTCAATGTCGCGTTTATTGCCATCCAACGTATCGACGACATCACTAAACGAACCGAGGAACAAATAATACGAACACTTAAAACTCCCTAGTATTTTTGCATTTTTTTTATTCCATTTACAACAATGTTTTCCATGCCAATGCTGAAGCTGCCAAAGCTAAAAAAAAAAACAAGTCCACGTTTTTAATATTTAAAAAAGTAATTATTGCTTTCAACTTTAAAAGCTTGCTTACCATACGTGACAATGTTGGTGTCTAGAGCTAGTTATTAACATCTTAGAAAGGCATTTTGATGTTATTTTTGTGAAGCGAAGAATAAACTTTTCTTTTTCTTTGATGACGATGCGATTTAAAAAGAAAAAGTAGAGCTTTTTCTGTGAAGTACCCCTTCTTGTTGGTTCCGCCTGCGGTGTTCGTTGACAATGGCACTTTTTCATTCAGTGTTGCGGTTTTCCCGTTTTTTTGGAGGGGCTGGTTGGCGCCATTTGGTGATTCATGTTTGGAACACTTGATCGGTGAACTCGAGGTCGTGGAGTACTGTGGCTTTTTTTTTCAGGAGAGTCGCGAAGTGGTGGCGATGCTTAATGTTTTTTTTTACATAAGGATTAGGTCTTGCAAGATTTAAAAGGTCAAATCAAACCGGATTTGGTTTTCAACAACACTTAAGTGGTGTAGGCTTGTTTCAAGGAATAAAATTAGATTTGACATTCAAAGGGTAGTTTCAAAAGTTTTAAGCTGACCCCGTGTTCACCAAAGTTTTTGATTTCTTAACGAAAATTGATTTGCTCCGTCATAAAAACATGCAGCCTCCTTGATGACATTGAAAACGCTCGTCAATAACCTCCGACAGTTCTCACGCATCTCGATTACCCTGGGATAATCCCTATATATCTGCTTGCTCTTCTGGCCGCGGGCACTTTGCTTTTGAGACGACATGGGGGCAACCGTGGCACTTGCCCTTCTTGAAGACGAAGCATTTGGATTGTATATGCTTGAAAGTTCTCACTTTTTCAATGTGTTTTGTATAGCGGCATTTTGAATGTGATCACATTAAGCCACTTCGTTGACGCAAACGGTTTAAAATAAGCGGCGTCTGGCAAACGTCATTACCACCAATTATTTTGCTTTTCAGTCATTGTTTTGATTTTGATTTACTTTTATTTCAAAATTGCTTACTTCTTTTTAACGCTTCCCGTGACCACTCTTAAAAAAAAATAAAAGTTTCTTACGGAAACCTTGCGTGGGGTGTCGAGACGAAAGATTTTCGTTGTTGCGTAGATAAAGGTTATTATGTTCAAGCGGCTTTCGATATTGGCACTCCACCCCCACCTTCAGAGTAGGATGAAAGGCAGACGCTTTAAAGAGAAAGCTGCCAACCAATACACCATGCTCATTACGCAATCAATTCAGTGGTTGGGGGTGCTCCCGTTTACGAGGCACTTTAGCGATGGTGAAGACACCTATCGAGGTTGCGTCTTGTCCGTAAAGTGTGGTTGCGGATCCCTGCTTCTTAAACCACTTAGTTTTATGGGCAAAGCTTTGATCATCGAGGCGCGTTCAAAAAGCTTAGGTGCTAGCAAGTTAGATCAGATTTGACCATAAAGAATCAGAATTTTGACGACCCACATTTGACTCACTATTTTGGGGGCAGGCTCGAGGCTGTTTAAATTTTACTGATTGTTTGTGGCACCTCTGTTGTCCACAGGTGTTCCTTAAGTCGTAAAAGTGCCATCAAACATTGCGCAGAAGGGTGCGCGTGGGCTTACGGATCGTTAAACCTGGGGAATCCGCCTGTTAAAGAGCAATACATTTCTATTATTTGCAACCTTTTAGTCTGTTTGTTGTCATCTCGGCACAGCTGTAGCTACGTAGTTCGATTTATTACATTGCGACTGCGCAAGATAGCCCAATTCTAAGACTTTCTATTCTTTTGGCGGGTACTACTATTTGTGTTAAACAAAAAGGTTTTTTACCCCACTTATGCATCTTCAACGTCTACTTCCTCCAATGTCTGCAACCAGCTTCATGATCACAGCCGATATTCGTGTGACGGCATGCCAGCCGTCTTCATTTCCTTTTGGTGAAAAATTTGAAAAAGCTGCTATCGACTTGGACAAACTACTTAGTGAATTAGCAAAACAAGAGTATAGCAGTCTTCACCTTTTGGTGCCATCCTTGCTTGTTTTTTTTTCTTGCATTTTTTGCCTTTAACAATTTTGTTTTTTATAGCACTTTTCTTCTCCTTTGACAGCATTTGATACCTTAACAACTCTCTCCTCATTATATGTAGAATCGTGTAGCGTATTACTAGACGGACCCCTCCTACTCGCGTCATCAAATTAACAATTGTCATTTCTATCTTAATAGTGTTAAGCTGTGTTAGCGCAAAAAATGTCATTGTCTAATTTTTTTACTATCGAAATTTACTATCCTTCTCAGCAAGCAGCTAACTTCAAACAGTTGAAGTCGTCTTAAAACATTTCCGAAGGGTGTTAACAGGCATTGCGACGCTCCCATTGTTTCATGTTTTTGTTTATACCTTGGCCTTAATTTTGTGGCGCTTCAATCTCCCTTAAAAGACGTTTTTAACCCATTGCGCCTGTTACTTAGCATATTCAAAAGACGCAACTGTGGCGATTGTCAAAACAAAAACCTTGTCCAACATTGATTAGACGACTGTTTTCCCCCACTTTCGATGGCATCCTTCTGCCTTCCTTAGTTTTATATTGTGACATTGGGTGCTGCAGCTAATGAAACCTGCTTATTTTTTTGTTAATAATTTGTAAAATGCCTTTTGCAGGGCATAAATTTAATCAAAAAATGTTAAGCTTTGTGTTCGTACTTTTTTTTTGACAGCTGAGAGTAGCGGGAAATTGAACTTAAGTTTTAGGGATAATTTGAATTCCAACTCTTTGAATTTCTACCATTTCTAGATTTAAGATCTATTTCCAGATTGTAAGTGCATGCCCAAAGTAAAGCGATTCTACTTAGATGCTGATTTGCTCGAATTTAGACCCTTCAGCGCTTAACGGTAAAAAAAATATAGAATTTTGTGGTAGGAGTCGCCATGTCAAAAGAAATATGGCTGGTAAGGGCATTGTCAGCAGAGGTTTTGATGAAAGATTTAGACTTTGATGGTAAATAATTTAATTTTTAAGTTTATATTTACTAAAGAAAATATCAATTGATAATTACCGTAGTACATCCTTACACAAAAAATTGTTTAAAGTTTTTTAAATTATCTTTTTACAAGCACCACCTCTATATGTAGTCGCACCGAGTATCAACTGTCATTCTACATAGACTCCTATTTGTTTCAACCCTTTTGACTCTAGAACCAAAATACTATAGACTAATACTGCTTCAAAGTAATGACAGAAAGCTCCGTTTTCTTGGTAGATGTTAATCATGTCTTTACTTTTAGTTTCTTCTAAATTATGCGTTTTCCAATAGCATCTTACATCCTATCCCCGTTTTGACACCTCTTCGACCCTTGAAACTGCCCAATTTTAATTTACTCTTTTATCCATTGTTTTCTAGTGGCTGGAGGAGATGGCATAGGCAGAGGAAGTGTTTTATGTAGGCTTTGTTATTGTGAGTTCGGCCTAAAGAGAGGGAGTTGCATGAACACGCTGACTGTTTATAGATCCTAACGTGTTTGCTATCGCTTTTGCTGAATCATCGATCGTTTTAAAAGCAATGACGCGGTAAAACACGCTTACATGGACGTATTTGGTCCGATTTTGTATTGAAGTGTTTGTAGTTCTTTACCACGACGAATGCTTTCTCCCTAATTTGCAGCCTTCTATTTTTTTTCTCAAAACCAAAGTTGTCTTTGCCAATTCATGCGGAATGACTGCAACTATGTCATCCATCGTAGTTGGAGTCGTCGACCGATGGCACCGGAAGCCCGTTTGTTCTGAAAGCAAAGCACGGGTGCAGCTTTTTGAGAGGCTTTGATTGGGGCTTCAAAATTCGTCGTAGTCTGCTTTGGCCAATGCGCATCTGACCTATTTTCGAACAAAAGGGTTATCTATTTTGACCAATTTAGACCCAGTTCACCCACACTCCAAGCACTACTTTTAGACATGAGCATAATGCTTAAAATAGAGTCAAAAATTAAAGAATGCGTTTTAAACTTCGAAATTTGACTTTCAAAGTCTAAAACCCTTTGCAACTTAAAGCACGACAAAGTTGGTGGCTTCAATATGAAAGTGTTGTGTGAAATGAATAACCATAGTTTACTTTTATTTTATTTCTGTTGTAATGTTTACATTTTTTGTTAAAGTCTCTCTATCGAATGTGCATCACTTTTGACACAGACACTTTCTGTGTTGCCCAAAACGCCATCAGATACTGGTCAAGGGGTTTTAAGTCTTTAACTCTAAGCTCGTACTCTGATCGTATTTGGTTGAACATGCTGTTTCCGTTTCTGCATTTTTGGCACTAATTGACTGTTTGGCGTGTACATGGCAATTAGGTATGACAATTTGTCAACCTGTTTACAAGCACTAAGCGGTCGCTAAAGCCCCTATGGGGGGCCCTGATCACTGACCATACGAAGTCTTGGAAATTTAATTGGCGCTTTCGCTAATTAGCAAAATCTCTTCCCGAGAAGGTCTGCCGCTTTGGGACTCATTAACGCAACCAGTTTTTTACATTGCGCAACCAAGCGAATAAACTTTACTCATAGCACAAAATTTTTGCAATAAATTGTTGGCGTCTGATACCTACCTTTTGACTTAAGGAAATCGTGAAAAATCGGCATAAAATTTTTGGCGGCTTTATCCTCTTTTTTAATGCTATATGTACATCAATATTTTAAGCCAGCTGGTAACAATAGATCCAAAAACGCGGGATAATAGCTTGCGCAAACAACTTTTTATGCATATAAGAATTTCTAGTCAACAAGTCGAGGTAGAAATTGGACCCACAGATGGTGGCTAAAAAAATCTTTGAAGTCAATAGATCTATGTGTGATCTTAGATTAGATCAAATGAGCAGGTACACGGTAATCCGGGTATATGGTTGTCGGAGTCAGAGTTCGTCAAATGTGAGCGCAGATTATCTTCGTCTGGGGGGTACGCGCTTCTCCAAAAAAAAAAGCAAGAAGAGCTAAAACTTGTGTCAATTTGTCGGTATGTCAAGGTGCCGAAAAAGGAAAACCAGTGTAGCGCAGATTGAACAGCATGCCTCTCCGGAAAGCATAATCTAGTCTGCCGGTAGAAAAGGATTAGCTAGAGGAACCTTCTGACTTTAACTTCTTTTCGGTCTGGTAGTTAGAAGGTCAGATCGTCTAATATGTCTGGTCATTTTACATTGAATTTTGTTTTTTGGAACTTTTTTAGCTTCGTAATTTGTGAAATGCGTAATGACACACTTATTTCTGGGTCTAATTTGTTTTACACCTTGCGTTCCAATTAGCACTCACTAGTCCATACTTACCGAATCCTCTGAACGTTGTTTGGGCATACTCAACAGCCTGGCTACTAGACTAACTCAGATCCCGCTGTGTTTGTTTGCGGATTGTTTGTGATTACATTGGGCGGTGGTAAGCCGGACGGACCTGGTAGTGCCGATGCCGTTGGGTCGCCCATCATCCCCAGTGTCAACAATCACCTTCTCGCCTAACCTGCATTTTTGGCAGTTCAATCGCTCTCTCCATCTGAACTTTTACTGTGATTTTTATAAATGTTTAAACCAATCATTTGTGCTCTGAATTTAGTTCATTTTTTTTTAAATAATTACATTCCCTATTTGTCACTTCAATTAAGTTAATTTAATTATAATGTGTTACCACTTCCGGGACTAATTTTACCTCATACAGTTTTAATACAAAATTCCTTTGACTGATCCAAACAATGTTAAATTCGTTTCAGAACCCATTCCAAACATCTCTGTTAACACTAACATGTACACTTTTTTCTTCGTTAGTGTACGCGTATGTCAGTCAATTATGCAACACAATATCTTTGCTTTTTTTTCATTGCACGGAACTTACGTTCTACAAGTAAGTACTAACACGTATTATTGTGCAAATAAACTCAACTTCGATGGCTTCGAATTTGCAATTCACTTCAGGACTCCCTTTGCTTTTGCACTGTTTCATCTGCGAAATCAGCCAATGCAATGCTTAAATGCATTCATCACTTACCACCTTTCATCAATGAAAAGGTGTTGTTTGTCTAATGTTTTGTCTATTGATGAGCACCATTTTTGCGCTTTAAAATATTTTCCATCGATGATTTTAGTTTGTATGTACTATACAACTTATGTTGGCTTCAACTTTTGTGTCGAGAGTCAAGTATTTTGCAAAACGTGAAGTGTGAAATTCGTATTCGAGCTACTTCAAAACGCGATGTAAATTAAATTTAAGTAATTATTTTCATTTTATAGGTGGCTCAAGATGTTGGTAGTGACCTTGACTGTGCTTTTGGTGCAACTTGCTAGTGCCCAGCCAGCTCAAAGTTTTCAAAGTGCCTCCTATGTGCCAAATAGTGACAGACTTGAAGGTTCTTTTAGCCGCGGACATTATCAGCATATTGATGTAATAAATGATGGTAAGTTTTAGAGTTGATAACTGGGTTTTGAGGTTTTGGTTGTAAAACCATCATGGTTTAAACCTTTTTTGATGGGACCAAAATAAATTTTTTTATTGAAAGATTTTTAAAACGTTTATAATGGTAATGCAGATTAAATTGTTATGTTAAACGTTTAAATTTTTAAACTGAGACCCTAGTATTGAATTTTTAGACATTCGCCTCTTCACAACGCGTTCCAATTGCCGTGAAGCTTGTGCTCGAGCTTGCAAGGGTGTCCTTCTCGATTCCTCCGACACGATCCTCTTTCTGTGCACTCAGATCAAGCCTCCAGAGAAGTCCATTCCTGAAAAATTGCTCACCAAGCTGTCTTTGCCCATTATGCTGCTCGTCGGCGTCATTATCCTTTTTTTCCTTGCATGCCTAATTTGCTGTTGTCGAGCCATTTGCTGTCAGCCACGATCTCGAACTAGTCACAGTAGCCGTGAAGGCCTTCACCAACGTCACGTAGCCGACATTACAGATGATGGGGCCGTGCTCTGTCCTGAGAAGCAACCCCTTCCCACGGCATCCATTGAAAATTCAACTCCTCCACTGCCATCGAATGGTCATTCCGCTATGAACGGTCGAGTACTCGCTCAGCCTTCGGCTTCCTTTAAATCCCTAAGGTCCACCCGGGTCCACAACATCTAAGTTTGATGACAACTTTTTTGGTGCCGTGTCATTTACCAGGCCTTGCATGGATTATGCAGTAATGCCTCACTTATTGTGTATCAGTCAACCTTGCACATACTCACATTAATCCGGGTGTTTTTCTTAACAGGACCCACAGCTAAATTTAATCCAGCTTCAGTTCACATCGAAAAACAATAAACTGTCTTATCGTTAGAAAAGTTTTTTTTCATGAGAACGTTGTACATTTGATCTATTTACTTGTTGTTTGTTTGAGCGTGTATTTATTGCATTTTTGACGAACTTCTCTGATTTATTTATTATTTTTGTATAAAATTTTTAACTTAATGTTTTTTTCGAAAAGGGGAAAAATTAGAAATTGAATTCAGCCAATGACGGTTTCAACAATTAAAAGATTAATTGCATGCAGCGGGCTTAATGCGTTGGAAGGCGTTGCCGTACTGATCTTCTCCAGAATGTGTAGCGTGGTACATAAGAGAATTGCATTTAAAGCCGTCGGACAAATATTGATGAGAGCAGCTATCGGGATCGCGCTTAGTGAATTTCTATAAAAAAAACAAGTTTTCAGCATTTGCACATTGATACGAACAATAAAATTGCACAAACCGCACTTGCAAATATATTATGTGCATTTGTAAACAAATCAATTGCAAATGGCGTTTTCCCATTAAACAAAACAATTTGCACTATCAAAATTTTTTAACAAATTATACATCAAAAACTTACCACAATCTGGTCCATCGTCGAGTTAGCAGGATCCGTGTAGAAATGTCCATATTGAATGTTACCACCGTTTCCTATCCCGTTTACGTGAACAATATCATAATTAACATCTGAAAATCCGAATTTAGGTAACTTTCAAACTCTCTCAACCTACAGTCATCTGATACTGGTGAAGCTTTGCCAAAATCGTCGTGAATGTCAGTTACATAACTTGGATAAATTTGAATTTCGCTTTGACCGTACACAGAAACAGCACAACCGCCTTCATATGACTTCACATTCAAAGTCCAAATGCCGTTTGGAATTTTGGTTTCTGACTGGAAAGTCGGTAGCATATTAGGATTGTAAACATGCTTGATGCACACGTAAGAATACTGGTTCGAGCAGTTACTGACAACCCATTTATTGTTTTTATCGGCAGAAACGCAATGACCGGAGCTAAAATTAGGCTGATTCTTGCCCCAGTTGGTGTACAATCCAAGGTTAAGTGGAGTATCCGTGCCTTGATCCCAGACAAACATATTACCAGTAGCATTATTGTTCAAACCTGTCCAGAATGTGAACGTATTGGCGTTGGAGTACAGGAAGTTTTCGACTTTGTTGTTTAAGATTGAAACTAAATGGGCTTCATTGTCGATACAACTTGTTTGCGCGACCTCCCAAGTGGCTACAGTGGAGAAAAACCGGTAGCAGTAGCCGTTGAAGCTGTGCCAATAGTCGTCGCATGCTAAAATGGAGCAACTTTGAAAGTAATTATCGTCACGTAAACTCACTTCCAATAATTTGATCTACCCTCGACAACGCAATGTAATCATTATAAATATTGTTCACGTAGGCCTCTGCAGAATCGCCGTTTGGCAAGGTGTAAACCGGGTCATCATCGAGGTCAGCGTCAATTAGCACACTCACAGATTGCATCGAAGAGTCTACGGGGAAGTAGAAGTTGCTACCTAGGGTGCAATCCGGTAAATACTTTTCATAAACGTGTCCAGAAGAGTACTGCATCGGAATCAACTGCATAATAGACTTTGCATTTACCGATGACACTGTATGTACTTTGCCATTAGTCAATGCAGCCAACGACTCCATGAGCTGAATATTCACTGAATTTTGCGATATTCCGCATGGCTGGGAGCTGAATTCCACGAAGTTAATGTTAGATTGGGTGGATTTGGATAATGACTGGACTTTGTTGTAAACCGTCTGGTCGACGACCATGTATCCTTTCAAAAAGACATAATAAATGCCATAACGTTCGGTACGGTTAACGGAAAGCGCGGTGTTAAGAGCTTCCAAAACATAAAGATTTTTGCAAGACGTTTCCGTATCGTATTTAATATTGGAAGCAAAGCTGTCAAAAGCCGATATGAAAGCGTTAGAATATGCTGTAATTCTTTGGATGTGGAACATTGAGTCATTAAACACAATTAGTTTGAACTGCTTGATCCATTTTGGATGCTGGTGTCTGATATCATGAATGATCTGAACCATTTGTTCATTCATTCTTTGAATGATGTCATACATGCTTCCAGAATAGTGAATTAGGAAGGTCAAAGAGCGACCATCTTCAAAGTATTCTTCAGAAGAATACTCGTTGCATGAAACAGTTTCACAGTGCTGACCCGTGAAGCCGTTTGGACACTCACAATATGTCGTCAGACTGGTGCCATTGTTAAGGCAGACAGTGCTCTGGCACTTGCTTCCGATCCAATTCGGGGGACAGATACACGTTTTGTTGCTATCAGCGACACCTCCATTGAGACAGCCATCTGGCGATGGCGGAATCTCATTCGGAATTTGGCAATACGCACTTTGCACGCGTTGAATTGTGTATCCGATGCGATCAGTCACATAGGTGCTAATGTAGAAAAGTTGGTCTCGTTTTGTGCACATAAAATCTTTAAAAAGAAACTGATATGCGCAGCCATCACGATAGAAGCCATTTCCAGCGTACAGTACAGTGCGATTACCGTAAATGTTATCATTGGTCCAAACAACGATTTCAGCAAAGGCTTCTGTCGGATTGTTGAAATTAACATTATTTAAATGAGCAACTAAATTTGTGATCTCGTTATACTGCGGCTGACGGTAATCAATATCCTTGATGTTGGTTTTGGAGACACCGATGAAAAGATCGACAGAGCTGTCTCCGAGGACGCGGAACTGGCAGGGACTGGCGGAGGCAGCGGTAGTTTCAAGCTGAACTGTCATTGTTAAACAGTTATTTTTTCCAAAAAACAACTTGCAAGGTAGTTGCCCTTGATTTGAGCCATATATTCATAGACAATGGTGTTTCCGGCTTCAATCTTGCTCGATGGAACTAATGCTTGTCCTTGAGTATTCTTCACAGTCAGGTTTAGACTTTGTCCAGCACCAATAATAGCTAAAGTCTTGATGGATTCGTCAACGAAAAAAGTTGTATATTTAGATCCAAGTGAGCATTGATCGATGAAATCGTTCATTGCTAGAGTTACTTTGGATTGGATGGTAGTTGCGAAATGGAAAATAAACTAAAAAAATCTTTCTACAACCCTTTTAAAAATAAGATAAAACAAACCTCAGCCGAATCAGCACTCGGAAGTGTAATTACTAAACCATGGCTAAACTGTGCCAATTTGCGCAGCTCACGATAAGTCGGATCATTCTGATTCGATGGACATGCAGTATTTTTTAAAAGGTTTATAAACACCGGGCCTTGATAAGTAGCCAAGCCTGAGTAAAGTAAAGGTCGATTTTCAGTGTCACCAGGAAGAACATCCGTGAAAACATAAGTAGGACTTCTGACATACTTCGCGACACTGTCAGACGTGATTGCCTCCGTAATAGCATCGTAAACAGAATCAGTGCAGCCAGGAGCATCTGTTGTCTTAAGTGTGCTTAAAGCGTTTAAGAATAAAACTTGGTTGTCAAACTCTCCCTTAAAAGAAAGTTTATTGTTGTCGAATCCAATGAGAACGTAGGAGCGGTAGTATCCAGGTTTAGCAAAGCCGTTGTATAGGATGATGCTCTTCGCCGCGGTAATAACAGTCGTGTTCAAAGCTGCAGCAAAAGATGTCGATGTACGAACGACAAAAACAAGCGCTCTCTGATTGGTGTTAAAGTTTTCATAGTCTTCGAGATTACTTTTACATTTGATGTCAAGACAAAACGGACCACCGTAACCCTTTGGACAGTTGCAGGTACCGTTATCGAGAAGGAGACCTTCGTTAAAGCAAATTTTTTTTTCGCACTGATAACCTTCATAGTAGATGGGGCAGATACAGGAATCAATGTTTGTGCCATTAGTGACAAGGGTTCCACCATTTAAGCAAGATGTAACATTAGGAGAGGTGGGATTCACCGGTGGCAACGTTGTTACGGAATCTGAAATAAGTTGGTTAAGACAGAAAACAAAGCAAAAAGGTTTAGGGCTTAAAGAATTTAAACCCATAACACAGTTATTTGATACAAATCTACTAATTTTAAAGTTTCAGTCAATAAAATGTCGACTGATTTGTGGCAACGTGTAACGTTTTTGTGCATCAAATGGTTTTTCTTAATTTTTTCTTACTTTCACAGGTAAACGTGTACATCCGCTGGAACGGGAATCGAGTATGATCAAATCCGAGGAATTTCACTTTGTAAACATCATTTCGATCACACAAATACAAAGACGAAATGTACGGTGCATCACAACCGTAACGGATGCCAAGTGTCTCTGGAGGATAATGCTGATTCTCGCTGTGGTAGAAGGTTACAGTCTGCGGAACAGCTTGAGCGTAGGGGGACGATATTTTCGCAGCAAGATAAGAAGCTTGTCCTTGAATGGGATTCTGCAAAAGTTGCCACGGTGAATATGTTCTGGATTTAATGTTATCATCATGCACACTAGATACGAATCCAGCATCAATAGAAACCGAGGTATGAGCTGTAACTTGATACGAGCATAGCGCAGTTGCTGCAGATGATAGCTGAACTTGATAGTAGCCAGTGCCAAAACTTTTGACAACGTTGGAGAATGTTGCATGAAAGTAGTGTAAGTTGATAATAGTTTTATTATCATTGTCGGGCTGAATGACGGAACCATCGGGGCTAATGAAGACAGCTTTGGGTCGATTACTACCGGAAGTATACATGGAAATAATAAGATCAACAATGTAAATGTCAACAGGGATGGTGAAATTGCTGTTACATTCGTATGAACTGCCCAGCGCAATGGCTTCACCGACACCATAGCTGCCATTGTGAGGTTTTATGTAGCTTTTTTCGTGGCAAAGCGCTAAAATTTGTGCTTGAAGTATGGAGATTACACAAAAATAATAGCTTACGAAAATTGCACAGTTCACCAGTGTATCCAGGATCACAAGGCAAACCATTTGCGTTACCCATTGCTCTATTGGCTTTGACTTGAGGCGCATAATGCTCAACGTACTTTAAGCCGATGGTGGCATTCTTCTGTTGCGAAGTAGCATGTTCTCGAGTCACTGCAAAATCATATTAATGACTTAGACTAAAAATTACTAAAAACATACAATGAGCTTGTACTTTTAGTTTGAAAGCCTCATCAGACCCAAAATAGGTGTTGACACATAGTCCAAGGCTTAAAACGCTTAAAAATGTCCAAAGATGGACATACATGATGGCAATTTACCTAAAAAAAACAATGATCAGACAACAATTAAGTTTCCACAATCGTAGAAAGTAAAAATCTTGAGACCCTTATCACTTCACAAAAATTTATCGATGCAATGCAACAGAACTCAGAAAAGTTTATCAGTATGAAATAAGGTGATAGGGTTCTTGAAGCTGACTTATATTTAAGGAATTTAATTATTAGCGACAAACTGTAAGTCGTGTACGTACTGACATAGGACAAGACTGAGGGTTTAGAGACAAAAGTTAGGTAAACTGAAGAAATTTTGGGTCTTTAGGTTGACTCAAGTTTGACTTAAGACAATTAATTAAAACTTGTGCCAAGTCTTAAAACATAAACGCAACAGGTTCAAGCAGCTAAAAAAATTTTTAACCATTGTGGCATTTTTGTCGCTAGTGTGAATGTGTTAAAGACGCTTTTTTCTATGTATGATTTCAATTAGATACGTACAATTTTATAAAATCTTAAAGTTTTTAAGTTTTTGTTGAGTTGTCAAGCTGCAAAATCTTAAACAAACCATTCATCTAATAAAGTAAGCTCACAAACGAGGATAACATTTTCATTAACAGTCAGTGTTTTTTTGCACTTATCCTTCTCACAAGCATCACTTTTTTGTGTGTCTTTGGCGTTGTCGCTTTTCTTTTAATTGGGTTATAAACATAAAAAAGGAATCAATTGCAATTTCGATTGCACGGTTTTAATGCAAACACAACACCGCTTTATTATCGGTAACAACGTAACCCAGGGCAAACTTAAAATTTATCTGGGTGTTCATTTGACAAGTCAATGTCAAAACTATAATATCAACCGTATTTTCACAGCCCCGGCGAACTTGGTACAATAGAAGCTTGTTTTCGATGCGCTGCTTCTGTTTTCATGTATTCAATATAGGCTGCTGAAAATACTGCTGTTTCATTCTTGGCGAGCTTCTTCGCGTGAACATATTCAATGAGGGTCCGATGCAGGAACAAGTACTGTCCCTCGGTTTGCATCGATGCTGCGCGACTGTTTCGAAGTTCTTTTAACACTTCAAGGGCACTAATATCCTTGCCATCGATCAAACATCGGAGCATGATTTCGACGGCCATTACGGTGCCCGTTCGGCCCACACCAGCGGAACAATGGATAAGGGTAGTGCAATCTTTTGAGTCACGCACAAGTCGAAGAAGTCGAAGGACGCCCATTCCAGAGTTTGGGACACCAAAATCTAAAAATTTAAATTTTAATTGATAAGGATTCTGTAGGTTTTGATTTACCAGGCCAATCGAGCCACCGATGTTGTTGCAGTTGGAATGCTTCCATGCCCACAGAGACGCTCAAAAGTGAACTTTCAAAAACTTTTTCTCTTTCTGGGGTGCAAGTTCGCACGTGTAGAACGCTTACGGTACCATAAGTTTTTGAATCACCGCTAGAAGAGTAAAACTCATAAAAAAATTCAAGCCACAAAATGTACATACATTGTCAATGGCCAGTATTGACTGCATTTTGGTTTTCCATTTTCAACAACTCTGCACAGCATAATGATATGCTTGGGCTTTTCCTGCCAGATCATTCGCCACCAATCATTTAGGGTGCTTTCGGTCGGTGCTTGACAACAAATGTATTTGTTGTCCAGTTTAACGAATGATTCGTGTAACATGATCCAATTTGCATGGATGTAATCGGTTTCAGGTGGCACTTGATACTTCAACACGACACGGGTTCGATCAAAACAAGGAATATTATTGTAGCGATTCTTGTCTTTGTGGCGCAAGAAAACAGTTCCCGCTGAATTGGGAGGAACATAGTTGGCCAGGGAAGCAAATTCAGCTCGAAGTCCTTCTACCTCTACAAAATTTAACTTCAATTGGGTACTTGATGAATAAGATTACTTTTAGCAGCAACGTCTATCGCAAATTTTTCAAGAGATGTTTCAGATTTTAACTTTGGCTTCAATACAACTCGATCAGCTGGTTTTGCCTCAATTGCTGTGCCGTCCTCCATTTGATTATCATCAACGGTGATAACTGTGTTCCCGATTTGGCCAGCATCTTCCGTTTCGTCTTCACGTGTCATTTTGCTGGCTTTTCTGCTTCGTGTCTAAATAAAGGTAATACTGGCATCAAATGATGGAAATTAAAATTAATTGCAAACCCTTCGAAATCTGTTAGCTCTAGCACCGGCTGCAGGACTGCTACTTCCTTTCCGTCTCATGCTCATTGCGGACGCCTGTGACTTACCCGGTTATCACTGACGGATGGTAATCAGTCAGAATGAATCCAGCGATGAAACGCATAGGATGGTTTACGCACCCATCCCAAATGCCGTCGACCCGAATGTCTGTTTACGACAAAGGGAGGGTTTGAAAAGGGGAGAGATACTAAAAATTTGCATAAATAGTTTAACCACTATTTGAATATGATTTAGGGTGTTTTTAAGAATTTATTTGTGTTTTTATAGTTGCTCATTAATGTAAAAATTTTTAATTGCAATTTTGTTATTAGAAACATTCTCCCCCCTTCGGTTTTATCGTTCTTTTCAGCGGCGCTACTCAGCCATGCTCGGTAACCGCTATAGATTCTATTGCCAAAATCATGAATAGAGTACCGAACGATGAAACATTAGATGACCTCAAATCTAACTATGAGTTCCTTTGTCATTACGACAACTACAATGAATCGAAAGTGCGACATACTTATGCATGTTGGAGAGTGAACGCGATCTTTAATAGCTTAGGTCTATATAAGAAGGTAGAAATCACTACCGCTTTGATTATCGGCATTGTCGTGTACCTAAAAGCTTAACTTTGGATAATGAAAATAAAAAACTGCCACAAACCAGGATAAATAGTAATGAACCGAGTGTATAGTCCGTATGCAACAAAAAAGTAATAACTCTGTGAAGATGTCAGGAAAATTTTCTGTAACAATCCCCTTGGTTGGCTATAGTAACAATTTCATTTTTTTCATGTTTTTTTTTGCTTTTTAAGAACTTTTGATTTTTGTTTCAATTTGCATACAAAATTTTATGTCTGAATAGTTTCATCTCTCCAAACTATCCTGTAAACATTAACGATGGGTGTCGACCCCGTAATGCCTAACGTCATTGCCAAAAAATCACAATTGTCTGTCTGTTCCAGCGATACGTTGGCGGATTTTGGCGAAAACCAGGAAGATTTTGTAAGTCTTTCAAGTTTTGAACTACTTCCACAATTAATTTTTAATCGAAACACGTAACACATAGGTCCAGCTTGAAATGCGCACGTGCGATGGTGGTTGTCGCGATGTCTTCACGGTGGATGAGTTGACCACCTTTGAGGGATGTTGCCATGCTGTTTGTGGCTTTTGTTTATCCGAAATTACCATCATGGGTCAGATTTATTCATTAGATTTATAAAAAAACAATGCATGACTTGAAACATTCCAGAAACCCCTGCCGAAGGTATCTTTTGTCCGATTGGCCCATGTCGTTATGGAAAAGTCAATCGAAATGTGGATGCAAAACTTGAGTACATGTTTTTAAAGCAAACTCAATATGAAAAGGTTGTTGCTGAGATCAAGGAAATGATTTCTAGGTCATCGGACATTAGTTGCTTGCCGTCAATGACATTGTCTTCCGAAGAAACCGGGCTATCGTCAGCATCGAGCTATCTAGAAGTTAGCGAATTGCAATCTGCACTTGAAATCGCAGGGAACTTTGAGGGAAGTTTGATCGATCCACAACAATGTCTTGTTGTGCCAAAAACAGTGACTGAAGCATTGGATACGTCAAATGATATCTACAGTACATCGGAGACGGGTACCTTTAGTGATAGTGGTAGTGAAACTACAAGTTCGAATGACAAAATCTATGATTCGAACAAAAAGTCGTTTTCCAATAAAGTATTATTTGGTTTTATAACGCTTTTCTACTGATTTCATTTTTTTTAGGATTGGACTTTATCTGTCGATAATAAACTTCTCGAAAAACACGAAGCTTATAGCTGCGCTACTGCCCTCAGTGTTTCATCAATCACGGATGAACGCACAGTTTTGCTTACTTCCAAGTCGCTGATGTCGTTTGTTCCTTCTTAAACGGTTTTAAGTGTTGTCATTACACTTAAATTTCTGTTTCCAAAAGCTTTGTTAACTTTGAAGTAACGAAATGCTTGTTTAACGTTTTGGTGGCTACAGTATCTGAGGAATACGCAAAAATAAATTGACAAAGGCCAAAAAACTTGACTCTTTTCAGCAAACAACATTACAATTCAACTGTCTAAGCGTAAGTTGGAAGTACCGAAACAACTTTTACTTTATACTATTCTTGTCGTACGTGTCTCCCAAAACTCTTAACTTCCACGATTTAGTTCTATCTTACCGACCGTAACAAAGGTCGACCGACTCCATCAGCTGTTCGTTCACCCTTGACTTCGTATATATATACATATAATACTCCTACATGAAAACCACTCATGACACTGTTTACTGCATTTTTTTAAACTTCTAATAAGTTTTAAACTCGTCTATTTCACTTTTTTGTGGTCATATTTTTTGTTGAAAATGTTTCCACAAAATTATTAAATGCGAAAAATTCAAGTATTTTTTTCGACTGTTGCCTTTGTTGCGTTAAGATCTCTCTTAGTAACTGCAATTGTTTTACAATGTACAAACTTCCAATTCCCTCCGGCTCACGCGTTCATTTGGTTTAACCCAGCAGCCAGTTCTGAATACTGTTTAAACAGGCCCGCCGTCCACCCTTGAGCAGTGATTACTTTGTGTCATGTCTAAAAGATAAAGTTGGCAACCAAACACTAGCAAATTGGATTTTATCAAAAAAAACCAACTGTACCAAAAAAGTTATATGAAAACGTTTTTTTTTAAAACACTTATATTTTACGGAAACGCATTCATTTACTTAAACACAATGTGTTTATTTTAAAACCCCGGCAGAACTCCTTATCAAAAATTATTAACAAGCTGTCAGCAAGAATCATAACTAACTGATAAAAAAATTACAGCTTGTCTCAAGATTAAGTTTTTTATTTTGAAACTGTCTGCTCTACGACTAGTTTCTTAGCATTAGTAGAGACTTTTGAAATTATACAGCGTAAGAATGATATAAAAAAAAACTGCGTTTAAAAAAGCGCATTGCGCGACATTAGCGTTGCTTATACATTTTAGCCAAGTTCAAACCTTATTTTAAACCGGGCGCGCAAAAACTCGTGGTAAGACCAAATGCCTGCCTTTTCCCGCGCACCTGCAGTTGGTTGATTCATTTATTGTAAAATCGTTTATCGAGTGTGCACGCGTTTTATAGCTCTCTTATATTTTCAGCATAATGCTTAACGCTAATCCAGCTGTCGATGTCAAAGGGATCACCCCCAAGGTGGGTAATTTTGCTTCTCCTTCTTTTGTTTCTTCTACGTGAACGTTTTTCATTACTTTCGTTTCAGCGCGTCAAGTCTCGTCTCACCTACAGAGACATCGTGACACGCCATCAGGAAGAACAAGCTACCAAGAAAGTTCTCGAAACCGCCGTCACTGGAAAAGTCAAGTGGTACTCCATCTCAAAGAAGTTTGGCTTTATCACCCGTGATGATGGCAAGCCGGACATCTTCGTCCATCAAATGAATATCACCAACAGTGTCATGAAAAAGTTTTTCCTGCGCAGTCTCGCTCGTGAAGAACCCGTCGTCTTTGATGTCGTTGAGAGCAAACGTGGGCTCGAGGCTGTCAATGTTTCCGGCCCCGGTAACAAGCCTGTCATTGGCGCTAACTACAGCTTCGTTACCCATACAGTTTTCCGTGCGTTTAAATTCAGTTATGTTCAACTTGTTTATATTTTATTTCAGGCCGTTTGTTGCGCCCGGTCAGCAAGACCGAAAATGGGAACTCTAAAAATGCGGCTCTCAAGCCCAAACTTTGTGATTCTAAATCTCACTTTCGTGACAACCGTCGTAGCACGTCTGTTATGACTGATGTGACCCAAGACGGTGACGATGAGGAACTCGATGAAAAGGAGAATAACAAAGCTCTCCAACAGGCTCCCCAGCAGGCTCCCCAACAGGCTCCTAAGTACAGGGTCACTCGTTGGTATCGCAGGAAAACCGTAAATGGTGTTGCTGCAGGTGATGCTTCTAAGGTTCAAGAAAAAAAAAATTTCAAAGTTAAACAAAATAATCTCGATGATATTGTTGCCGCCATCGGGTCTATCCAGATTTCTAACTAATATGTAATGTTGGTTTACTTTTTAATCACTGTCTTCAAAAACTTTTGTTTGCCTTTGTAATTTTAACTTACTTAGCAACTATTTTATTATTAATTTAAACAGTGATTATTGTTTCAAATAAAAATTATCTTATACTGTGTTTTAAGATTGTGAATAATTATTTGGTGGAAAAGCCTTTGCTTATCTGGATTTGTTCTAAATTCAAGTCAAAACGGCTTGTGCAACTGGATAGTGAGCTATTTGTTTCAAAAAAAAGGTGATCAATATTTGGGATGGCAAATGGGCGCCCAAATGTGTTGTTTACCTTGAATGCGCATTTTTTTGTTTTTGATATTTCCAGTCAAGACATTGTGGCTCACGAATTATCCGGTTTTGCGCTCAACCACTGTGCAACTTTTTAGAATGAATTAAAGGTTTAAAAGAGATTTGATTCTTCTGACGCGTCGCTCTTTTTTTTTATATGGAATTTTTGCTGACATGAATGGATTATTTTAATATCCATGACATGTATTGTGTAAACAATAATAAATTTTCTTTTGAAAAGTCTTTTTTTTGACGTTACAGCGATAACGTTTTAATTCAATTTATTTTGTGAATACACGAAATTTATCAGAGAAGCACAATTTTTAACTTGAAGCAATTTTTAAATCAGTTCAGCATGGATCACATATTTTGTTGTGTTGACGCCGTTTGGACTGAATAAAACTCTGTAGGCGGTGCCGCAGTTACAGTCTTCGTAACGTTGGTTTTTTCAGTTTTGATTGCCTTCTCCGTGGTTGTGGGCGCTATTGAACTTGTAAGAGGTGGAATTGGTGTCTTTTTTGAAATTTTTCGACTAATTTGACTGAACATATCCCATGGGCGGCGTACTGTATAATGTTCGGTGGGTGTGTTCATAGAAAGTGGAACAAGTTTGTCAACCCGTTTGTGATCAAGCTGCTGCTTTTCCCTAAAAATGCCCATCTGGCGTTTACTTTTGTTAGAAACGGCACTGAAATAATCAACTGACGGCTTTGTTATTTTTGTTTTAGAAGACTGAGCAAAATCTCCCGTCGACGTCTGGTCGGTCGTTTCATCTGCCATCGTTTTTGATTGCGTTTTTGTTTGAGTTCTCTTTATGTAGTGCTTATTTTTTTCGTTTTCATTTGATTTTTCAATGGCAGGCACCACTGTCATGATGCTATCAATAGGTTTCATAGAGCCTTCAGTGCCGGCCACACTCCAGTTGGATTGGTTGTTAGTGATCATGTTGGATAGAGAGCGGATACGTCTCTGGGTACGGAAGTAGTTAAAGATGAGGACGAGCACAGTCAAGAGAAGTAGCAGGCATAGCAATCTGAAGAATTTTTGTTTGTATTAGAACGGTACCGCATAAACTGACGCCAAAGCAACAATAACCCAAATAAGGGCAAACATGTTGGAACCTCCGTGCCTCACGTTGTTATCCTTGTCATCAGCTGCCTCGATCGTCTTATTCAATGTTTCAAGATTTTCAATGGTAGGATTGTCGGAATTGTGCAAAAATAAGAAAAATTGATGCGGCTGCAACTTCAAATTATAAATTTTTATCTATTTTTAAAACCAACCATTATTAGTTCGCTCGGACAAAACAACGAATCGAATGCTTGGAATTGAACACCAAAAACAGCATGTGTCGAATTGTAGTTATACGGTTTTCGAACACAAACATCTGTTGCACCCGTTTGATCGGTAAACACTTCAACTTTGGTATAACTTAATTTTGTCGAAATCGTAGAGCCTTTAAAATCAATGCTCGTTGCTTCGCTCCATTTAAAGTTGTGAGTGCACGTTGTTTCTCCTAGAATGGTTAATTTTTCTACCATATTCTCGTTACATCCAATGACATCTGTTTTAATTCTCCTTAATGTTACACGCAAATCAACGATAGGGTCCATGATTGCTTTTTTTTCGAACATGAAGTAAGCTGTCGTTATGGGGTGAACTTTATTGGTTAAAAGGACACTGAAATGCCATTTAATATTTTGGTTTATACAAAAAAAATGTGACAAAATGACTTTCGCGTACGCATTTTGTGATAAAGTTCGTACAAAAGTGATTTAAAAATCCGTTTTGTCACAGAAATTGCTTTTATTATAGCTAAGAATGAATGGCTTACGGGGTCGTTTCATACAAATAATAGATACTCCCATTAAACCGCTTCGGTAGATCGGCTGACCATCGTGGAAAGTAACCATATTCGAAAAACTTGGGGTGATCAGCGTTGATGATAGTCTTGAACCATAGCAAGATTAGCAATGTCAGTAGAGTCCGCATTATGGGACGCCCCAAATCTCTGGGTTTATTAAAAAAGAGTGAGAATAAAAAAAATGGTCATGGCGTTAAGTTTTATTTGTCATGCAGATTTTGACACCATCTAAAACTTTTAAGTTTAAAGATTCTATTTTAATTTTTTACAGTTGCAAAAAAATGTATTATGTGCGGTCGCGGACGTTTAAACAAACGAGTGCATCCGCCGCAAGTGAAACAGCTTGCGTGTGATCTCTAAGCGAAAGCCTGGAAAACTAACAAAAATATGAGTTAAACATTAAAAAACCTATTTTATAGTGTAGTTGTGTTGTTTTATGCATAAAAATTTATGTAATTACAGTTAAAATCCATTACCTTTTTTTGTTTTAAACTTACAATGGTATATTCGTTTCAGGACCAAGGTGCAGCGTCATTTTCTTTTTTTTAATTTACTAATTTGTCTATAAATATTTAACTTGTTATTAAATCTTTTTTTAAAAATTGCAGTAAATGTACATTAACTGTTTTGTAGAAAGTTTTGAATCTCGTAATTGGTTCGTAAGTTGATCGTTTAAAAATTAAAAATCTTTCTAACGACGCATGTGTGCACCTTTCGATGTTCCTCCGCCTTTCAACTTTCGCCCTAAATCGCTAAACAATATCTCACCTGTTTTATTTCTAGCTTTTTGTGAGCGATCAGTATCAATCAACGTAATCATGATTAACACCAGCACGGATTTCTTGACTCAGGCACCAATGGATGTTGTTGAAAAAGCTATCCAAGGCGGCAAGTTTTGGTGTTTTCATTTGATTTTTTAAAGTTAAATTGCCCAATTGTAGTATTACCAACCCAGCGCAAGAATCTCGATTCTATGACGACTCGTATAAGTCCTAAAAATGGCATACTTTTGAATATCAGATGCGCTAATAAGATGGTTGACGGATTTGCCATTTACAGTCCTCCTTTCGGTGCCGGAGGCATCACTTGGCGACTGCTATTAAAGGTAACTGACGATAGCAAGGTTGGCGCTTGTCTTGGCTTCTATACAAGTTGTTGTGCATTTCCGTATTTCCGGTAAGGCGACTAGACATGGATCTTATAATAGATGGTAAATTTTAGCGACTGGAAAGTGACCGCCAGGGCGACGTTGACCGCAATGGGTTCTTCGAAAACTTCCTTCCAGCGGCGAAACACTGATCACGAATATAGTGTCAAAAGCAATGATTGGGGCTATGCGCAGTTCGCTGAGATGAAGGATATCAGGGCTAACTGCTTTGTCAACAATACTTTTACTGTTCGCATGGATGTTGAAGTCCTAAAACTCGAAAATTTTTAGTCAGTTTTTTTTTTCATATATTTTATTCTAAGTAAACCAAACCTTTTATAGTCCATTTGACAAATTTATTGAAGTCCTTGTTGTACGTGCTACCAACCCGATGAAACGACTTCGCGAAGGATTCCTGGACGAAGCCATGGCTTTGAACACTGACGCTCTCCGAGATGCTACGGGGCGTAACCATTACTTAACCTTAAAGCTTCAAAGGGATGCTAAATTCCTTGGCGATCTTAAATTGAAACAATCTATTGAGCGGATTGAACGTGGCGAAAACTATTCTCCTACAAATGACCGTATGACCGTTAAAACTGCGTTGATGGGTGTACCGCTTCCAAAACATCTTTCTCGAAAAATGAACATGCTCCCAAAAAATGTCCGAGCTGATTTAACGGCTAAGATTGTTCATAGTAACGAAATCGGCGGAACTGTTTCGCTGCCGTGTACGGAAAAAGGTATTCCCGTTTGCACAGCTTACTGTTGCTCGTGCAATGGCACTTGCTACTATTCGCGAAACCGGCGAAACATGTCCTCGACGGCTAGCATGGTGTGTTTTTTTAAATAGATTTTTTTAGTTTTAAAGTTATCGTTTATAGGAATCTACCGAAACGATCTCCACCTTAGATTCTAACTACTCATACCAAAAAAACTGCTCTATTATTTTTGCCTATTCTCAAATATTTACCCCCGAGTCCGTTGGGTATCGTGATGGCGAAAGCATTGACTTTATCGAAGTGGGCCAAGAGATGAGCAATATTCTTGATCCCCCACCATTTGAACCCACGAGTTCCGACATTTCGCCGACAACAGTTTCATGCAAAATGTACTCCAAATTCACTCCCGGCGTCTTGCCAAGCTTGCCTGCCAACTTTGAGAAGATCTGCGGCATGCAAAAAGACGGCAAAGATAGATTTCAAGTTGTTAGGGAGTCGATCCTGCGCGACTTTTTAACCGGCATTTTGCAAGATCAGTGCAATGTTGTAAGTTTTTCCTTCTATAATCATGGTTGAAAAAATTCTTTTTAGCCCTTTGAAGACTTCATCTACAATGTCAATCTTGAAGGACTTATTAACTACGAACGAATTTTCACCATTTGCATTAATTTTTTTGAAACCATCACCCCAATTATTTGTCGAAATACCGCAGTTTTGCCACCTCATAAATTTGCTTTCAAACATGTCATGCAACACTCGCTGGAGGCTTTCACATACATTGAAAAATGTGCAGGTGTTATTAACGATGCTTTGAAGTCGTCAGGGTTGGTTTTTTTTTTAAATCACGTTACTGTAGACTTTGTATAGCTATTTGTGATTTTTAGCCAACCCAGCGATTGCAAACGTTCAAAGATTTTTAGCGAAGTATCCAGAGCTCAGAACAACATCATTGGAGCTCTGCAGGACCGAATCATCACCGCAAAGATTGTTCGTGCCGATACCGCCAAACTTCTTACTGATTTGAGAAATCAATTGGAAGCCGTTAAAAGCTTTGAGGAAGGAACCAGGGTTCTTCATGAGAAGCGTCAGAGTATTTATAAACGACTCAACAAAATTGAGCACTCTTTTGAATGCCGTGACCACGAACGTAAGACGACCTATGTTCTAGAGGATATAATTAAACAACAAAAAGAAGTAGTTGATGCTGTGGCTGCTGAGGGTGTGGCTTTAAAGAAAAATCTGTTTGAACTCAAAGCGATGCTGAAGCAAACCGTTAGTCAATACCAAAACGATTTGAAGGAAAACAATATCAAAGTAGCAAATGTGGTTCAAAAAAAGGAAGCCATCAAAAAAGAAACGATTAAGTTTAAAAATAATTCTCAAAAAGTGTGCTTGTTAATATTTTTAATGGTTACAGTAACCAAGTAATTAATTTTAGATTGTTGAACAGGACCAGGTTCAACTTGAAAAACATCGCCTTCAAATACTAGCTTTGGAAAAGTTTAAAATCGAACAGGAAGTCGGCATTCTTGCCGACGACATAGATGACTACCTTGAGCATTGTGATAATGGCCTTCGTGAACGTGGTCGCCGCTTTGATAGAACGCATGACAGAAATGTTAAAAGCGCTCTTGAAATCGAAATGGACGTTCTGCGTGCTTATGAGAAAAATGCTAAAGCTCTTCAGCCTCAGCTTGCTGAATTTCTCGAGCTCTGCTTCACACTACTTGATGAAGGCCAAAGTTATGAAGCCTTACCCAAGTTACCGATGTTTGAGTTGCCAGAAGTTCCGCCGTGTTTGATCGGTTTTTAATAACTTTATTCTTGTCTTTGTTAAGTTTTGTTACTTTTTTTTGTTTTCGTTTTTTGAGATAGGTATTTGTTTTGCTTAGTTATTCAGCTAACCTCATAATTTACTTGTTCTATTTTCAGAAGATTGACATTTTCACATAAGCGTACTTGTGTCTGGATCTGCTTGTACACTACATGATGTGTGTATTTTTCATTACTACGATACGGGTGAATCCCGATTTTTCCAAACTCGAATCCCTCTTTTTTGTTTAAAGTTTGAGGTGCATACGTTTTGGTTATTCGTTTTGTCAGTACGCTAACATTAACTGATCTCAAACTTTGCGTTATTATCTATAAGTTTGACATAACTTCGTTTGACACATAAAAATAGTGTTGTCGTTTTGTGTTGTGACGTGCTTGAAGACTGTTGGTGTTTCACTGTTTTTATCAGTGATCTGTGGCTAAAAAGCCCTTCATAATCATTAGTTTGTTTGCATACTTTTATTACACTAAATATTACTCTTTTTAGTACTTCAAAATAACAATGCGTAACCTACGGTTGCCAACTATTCAATTTCTTCAAATAAATCGCATTTTCGACAAGAATCAACGCATTAGTTGCCCTTGACAATACTTCATTCAATATAACACGTTCTAAAAGATGATCCTAACTGTCACCACAATATTCTGCTAAAAACTAAATAAGTCAATTGATGAGTAGGTTACGCAACGACTGATTTCAAACCAAACTTGAAGAATGCTGCTATCTTGATCCAAGTACTTTGCAACCGTTTTTAGTATTATCTGATGCAGACGATTGGCGACAACGAATTAAATTTTATTTTCTAGAATGGTTTTTTTTAAGGTATTAACATATTTGACAGTTGTACCTGTTTCAGCTCTATTATTGTCAACCGTGGCCGTCAATGAGACAAAAAATGAATGGATAGTTCATGAAGTGTGGGTGCTTATTGAAACTTTTTGTGTTGCGAATTTGAGTTTATTGAGATGTTTCAATACAGTAAACAAGATTTGGTGTTCACATGTGTCAATGCTGTATCGATTAGACTGCCTTCTGACTCTTGTCCTACGTCGTAGTGGCTTGCATGTTAAAACTTTAAATTTTGGCTTTCTTTGATCCAAACAACAAACTTTTGAAGCCGCTGACTGGATTTAACTGATTATGCTTAAAATCATAACTTTCATACCCGAACTTTTTTTTTTAATCCTAAATTTCTGTCTTCATCAAGAGTTATCAAGTACCGAAAACATTGTAATCCCAATCACTAATTTAATGACAATTGTCGAAACTGGTATCCTTCCTGAAAAAACTAACTCAAACAAAGGCCCGGGCGATGCTGCGCAATCACAGTGGCTCCGTTTCGAACGACTGTTTATTTGAGATGAATAAAAAGTCAACTATGCTTTTCAACCTCATGGCAATGCAAAATAACGAACGATAATGACATAATTACAAACTATTTAAGACGGATATGGTTAAAAATTACAAGTATGCCAATAAATCAAATTATAAAGGTGTAGTGGAAAAACAGTGTTAAGTGTTAAAAGAGTTGTGAGTTAACAACGTACTCAAAAACGGGAAATGGCATAATTTTTTAACACTTAAATACCAAAACCGGGAAGGCGTAAATTGATAGCTACGATAAGCATTTCTTTGGTAAAATCAAAAATCGATTGGTTAACTTCGGATGCTTCACCTTTGAAGTTGAGCTGTCTTGCGAATATATATGTATATAAGTTTCTTTTAAAAAGTTTGAATTTCTACAAAAGTAAAAATTTGTTTAAAATTTGAATCAGAATTTAATTGCCATTTTAATTCTTATGACGAGTTTAAGACTAATAAGGAATCTAATGGATGAGTTACTCGTTTTTGTAGTTTCAAACTATCTAAGAACGCTTTACAAAATTATTTCTCATAAATTTCAATGAGATTAAAATCAATAATCTGTTTCTTGACATCTTCAAGTGTAATCAGTAAGTTACTAATTTCTGTGGGATAAATATTGCAGATATAAATATCTGAGACAGGAGTCGTTGAGCTTGTATAGGTGAAACTTGTTTTAAATAAAATTTAGTATAAGTTTGTAGCTCTGAAAACTTTACTTTAAGTTACTCTTATTCTTTAATATTGTAAGTCATAATTTGATAGTGACCAGGTTTTTTTTTCACAGCAAGTTTAAAAACTGCTTACACTTAATAGATAAGCTCTCAGATATTTGATTTAAACAAAGCGGGGTGTTAGTTTATAAAATGTGTCATCATTATCAATACAAAATCAAACAATATGGAACGGTTAAAAATACGAGTTTATGTTTGCTGACTTTCTTTTATTTATTATTTTGTAAAAAAAAGTTTTCAATTTATTCACAGAAAAACCAGACAAGTTGTAAAATTTTACACAAAAATCTCCACATCATCACTATTTTGAGCAGATATTTGATGAAGTTGGAGTGCCGCTAAATTGCTGCTTTTGTTAGAACCACGACGACTGTTAAGATTTGGTGAAAAAATGGTCCCGTCAATTACTTCGGACAATGATCGATGGATGGGGTTTTCCGAGGAGTGTCTAAAGTTTAAACTTTAATAGAATTTTTAAAAGATAGGGATCGAAAGCATTAGTATATGGCAAATTAAAATATTTGTTAGTCAATGGTGTTATTACTCCATCAATGCTTTAAAAAAAGATCAACGTTGAACAGAAAAAAAAACTTACGTTTATTTACAATTGCCCAAATGAGAAAAAGTACTCACCGAAACGTCGTGTTGCCTTTTTTTGAATTGAAAAAATTATTCACAGAGATCTCGTCAATTATGATTTTTGGCTGGTTTACTAAGAAACGGCGGTCAATAGTTCTAAAAGTAACAAATTATAAATTTTTGTAATTTTCCTGAGCTTTTGTTTTGATAGACCCTGCTCAAAGCCCTTTATCAGATTTAAAGCCCTTTAAAATTGAAACTGTTTTAACCCTTTGTGAATAGTCTCGAAACATAACTGCACCCAAGTCTGTTTTTTTAACATGCTAACCTTGGCTTACAAAACGTTAGAAATATTCCCTCATCCTTTCATTTAAAGTTCATTTCACACTTTCACGAATGGAATTAAATTGAAATTGACAAGTTTTAAGCTCTAAAAAGTTGTACTTACTCGGTTACATTGGCTTTTTGCAAATTCATGTTTTTAACTTTGGGAAACGGCTCACAACCACATTCATATTTGGCACGACGACGAGCAACTTCCTTTGCTGGCAGCATCCATGATTTGTTTTGATGTTTAAGGTCGAGAATTTTTCGGAAAGTTGATCGGAATTTCTTAACATGTCAAAGCTAAAAATTTTGAAAACTAAGAAATGGCTAACCTGATTAATTGCCGAATAAATAAAAAAGTTCAAACTAGAGTTCAGATATCCCAAGGCAGTAAACCAATGAAACAAACGTTCGAGTTCACTTGACCAAGTATTGTAAATGAGCTTGTAAGCTTTGATCATGTTCAATGTAAAAAATGGTAGCCAACAAACGAGAAAAATAAACATAACAGTCGCGACAAGTTTAGTGGCACGCGCTTCGCGACAAATTGCCATGCCTTGTCGAGATTTTAGTTTAGCCAAGAGATTCAAAGCCCAATCTTTTAAGCCGGCAAGCTTCTTTCGAGCAGTGTAGACGGATTCTCGATGAGCGAAACTATACATGTGGAAAAGGGATGCTTTGGATGGCCGTTCCCAATCTGAGATCATTTCAGACAAACGATGCAGGTTTTTTTGTTTACGATTTGGTCTTTCGCAATTAACAGTGCTTTGAGGTTGATACGAGTGTCGTCGTAATGAAGCCACATTGACAAATCCGATGTTAACATTTTTACTTTTACTCGTCTGATTAAAAGCTTGTAGCGCATCGGAAAACCGTCTCCTAGCACGGATAAAGCTTGAGTTTCTTGGAACTTCCAAACCAGTCGACGTACTTAGTGTTTCCGACAATCCTCGAAATGTCACAGCTTCCAAAACCACACTTGGAGGTCTTTCAATATCGTCATCTAACCCTTGGCTGAAACTGCTGGAAGGCCGAACTCTATCCAAAATAATTTGTAGTTGCTCCCTTTCACTATCATCCAAACTACTGGCATGCTCCGCTGCTGTTTCTTCAATTTTTCTCAACAATGGCTTTTCCCAACTGATCATGTTTCGGTTCCTCGCAGCTACACCAGTAACAGTTTCAATCGCGGATGTTGTGATGTTGCTTACATCAGCACCAAAACCAAGAAATCGGCCTCCAGCTATTTCTTGTAGTTGAATTGCCCTAAGACGTTTGCGCAATGTATAAAAAATGTATCCATAGGTAAGAGACATGATAAAGCAGGGCAAATAGAAGGCAAATATCGAACTGCACAGCATGTAAATAGGTGAATATATTCCACAGTGATGATTAGTCCGTACATGGTATTCCGTCATCCCATTGAAGTCAGCTCCCAAAGGCAACGAAAGCCCAATACTGAACGACCATGCAAGCGCGATGGCAATGTAGACGCGTCTTCGATGTTTTATAGTTTTGTATTCAGCTGGCTTTGTTGCCGCTACCAAGCTGTAAAATTTAAATTTATTTCCCAAATTAAGTCATTGAACGTACCGATCAATACTGATAAGCACCAAGTGAACAATCGAACTCGTAGAAGCAGCCACATCGGAAGCGCAATAGATATAGCATACGTATACCGGCATGTGCCAATGCAAGTTATTTATAGACAAGTGGATTGAAAATGGCATCACTGCAACGCCAATGAAGAGATCAGCAATGGCAAGTGAAAAAAGAAGGTAATTTGTAGGAGTTTGAAGTGAATTGTACTTGCACACAGCTAAGCAAACAAGAAAGTTTCCAAAGAAACAAACTAATGGTATTATGCTAAATAAAAGATACCACCAGTTTCTGACAAAACTTTCATCAATATTTGAAGTCGTCGTACCATTTTCAATCAACTCACTATCGTTGAAGAAATTCATTGTTAACGGCAGCACTAGAATGTAAGCTTCGTTAGCGTCTAATCATCGATACACTAATTGTGTAGGTTAAAAATGGCTCCAATGGCTGAAAACGGTATACATGTTGGTTGGAGTATAAAACGATAGTCTTCAAACTGATTTGTAGTCATTGACTTATATACTGTCACGCATAATCATGCCCAAAATATGCGCTATAACATCCAAAAAGTTTTATGTTCAATTCATAGTTACCCATTGTTTTTTTTTAACTAAACCGTATTGAACAAAGTTTTTGCCTAAGATCAAAGTAGCAAGAGTGATGTTTACTAACATATTTTTAATAACGCCTTCGAAGCGTTTCAATTAAAAAAGAATTATATTTCAGAGTATGACATTCTCACCCTCTCATTAATAATATTCAAGAGGTTTTTGTTAATTTAAAATGCACTGTCATAGTGATTTCTTACGACCCTAATCATTATATAAGGTATGGAGTTTTTGGTAACACTAACCAATAATAATATGTGAGGGCGCAAATGAAAATTAAAGAAAATATATACCGTTACACAACCATTGGCCCTGAGACCACTATAAATGTGGATGGTTAACTAAGGTCACCAAAGCGGAAAAACATAAGTATAAAATGACACCATTTAATTTTAAAAACTGCAATTCTATAAAATTCTAAACGGAAGAAATTGATTCAAGCCTATTAAACCGCACATCCAGTTAGTCCAGTCAAGTGGTAGACGACTTTTACTAAAAAATTTATAAAAATTTTTAGCTAAATTTTCAAGTCAAAATAGTTTGAATAGAGGGATAAGATAAACTTGTTATTTTTGTTTACAAAAAGAACAGATTGATTTTTATTGCATTGAAGATTTTCAAGAAAACAACATTTTTAACATTGCTTTAAAAATAAAGATGTCAAAATATTTTCAATAGGTTTATATGGAAATTAATGTTAAAAAATAAGTAAGTTTAATTAGGTTTATCTAGCAGTAGAAATTTTTGCGTAAATGGGTAATGCTGTTTGAATAAACTAAAGGTAAAGATTATTATGAAAGACATTTTTTACTTCTAAGCAATAAAAAAACTTAAAAAAAGTGAATGACTGCAAAGCTTTGGGGTTGGCGCCGGTAGTTTTTTGGAAATTTTGTATAGAATATTATACCCAATAAGAAAGTTAAAAAAAATTTTTTTTGAAACAACGTCATAACGTAAAAGCAAAAACTCAGTAGCTAAAAAAAATGATCTTTTGTTTTCCTTCAATGACCGTGTCATCCCAGCTAGTCTGTTATACTTTTGAATCTCCCGCATTTACCCACGGTATTGGTTAATGCGGAAGATGTCCCCTAACTTTTCCTATGCCCGTTTACAGCCTACAACTTTTGTCACTACACTTCAGATGGCTTTAGCAATCGAAATATAGGCGGGCGAAGAGACAAAAGGAATACAAAACTTCAATGGTAGTCCTCGTTTTCCTAGTCTAATGGTAATTAAGACATGGTGTGGCATTATGCCGGCGGCGTTCGACCACCCTATATGCATCTTTATAAAAAAGGGTAATAATGAAAAATGCTAAAAAAAACTCTCTTACGCCGACAGTGCTTCCTTGATTGAATTCACTGATACTCACAAATTCTTGGTAGGCATTCCCTTTTCTTGTTCATTTTTAATGGATTGGAAAGAAAGGAAAACACAAACTTTCGACTCAGATATGATTTTCATAGACAAACTGTAACGCCATGGATAAAAAATTTAAAGGTATTTAGAATCCAAATTTTACTTAAAAATACAATAGCGAAAGCTTAAAACGTGTCAACTCAAAAAGATAGAGATCAATGATATCATAAAAACTTTTTCCAAAAATAAAAGGAAAAGCATGTCACCCCCGGGCTGTCTTAAACCACCAATCTTTTGATCACATGACGGAAACACCAAAAAGTGTAGCTGCGTCTGGGTTTTTTTTAGATTTTAATGTTTTTAAATTATTAACGGGCAAAACTAACAAATGCGATTAATCTAAAATATGTGGTACTTTCAGATGTATCACTAAAACTTTTTACAACCTGTTTTGATCATTAAGAAAAAAAACTAAATCAGTGTAAGTTTTGTTGCCCAGTTTTACAAAGTATAAACAAATTCATCAAAAAAACTTTTTTAAACACTTTTAACCTTTGTTCCTCAGGATGTTGTCAATTATAAAATGATATGAAATAGTGAGAAGTAATTTTATTTGTAGTTCATTAAAAATTTTTTTATACCTTTTTGTCGAAGGAAGGAGTTAGTTCAACTAGACGCGTCCGTGTATGCCATAAACTACGATGTCGGATTTATTGTAATTAATAATAAATAAAACCGACGTTGAAGTTTATGGCATCAGCCATGTAAACCACACGTTTTAATTTGCAAAGCAGAAGTTTTTTGGCAAAACGAAAGAGAAACACAAATAAAAACAGATAGCCCAAGGGTTTTTTTTTTATTTTGCGCAAATTATATGTATAAGGATATAAGTAAATTTGCAGGGATAAAATTAGGCGTGATCGTATGTCAGAGCTTTTAAAAACTACAACGCCGCCGGCATTGGCAATGATTTTAACAGAGCCGTATTTGCGTCAGCACAAGAAAAGAAAGCTAAAGAAAAAAAAAACTTAGCATTACGCAATTTTCGAGACGTCAAGTGTCGAGACTTTAAGCCTTTATCGGACACCGTGTTCATTTAGGCCAAAATAAAAAAAAATTTTTCAATTTTAGATTTTGGTGGTTAAACACAAAAGCGAAGATGGCAATCGGTTCACCTACGAAAGAAAACATAATTGATATATAAATCTGCTTAGTTTGAGGTGAAAAAAATAAAAAAAAGCAAGTAGAAAGAAATCTTGACTTAACTTGTGAAAGGCTTCTTTAATGACGCTTTCAAAAGTTTGATATCATAAGCCCTTGTGTAGGTGTAATTTCTATTTGTAGTCTCTACCATATTTTTCGATTTCAACAAACAGTCAGCTAGTAATGCTAGCTTATTTTATTTAGGAGGTTATATTTCAACAGCATCATGAATATAATAATTATTCAACACAATGTCCGGTCATTCAACTCTTACAGGGCGAAAATGCAATTCGATGTCACATTTCTAAAACGACACAGGCCACCGCGATTGTGAAGCTTATTTTGCTTAAAATTTGAGTAATCACTGCTCGAGCATGACTGAAACTTAAGAAGTACTGAAATAATTGCAGTTTTTTTAATTGTTGCAATAAGCTAAACAATTTACGAACTTTTCTCCTCTAAAAGGCAAAAATACAAATCTAACTAAATTTTTTGTTTAAAGGGCAGAATTGATGTAATCAAGGTTACAGCTTCATAATAAATAAAAAAACTATTTGCAATGGATGTTTAACAATGTGGAAATTTTGGTAAATTGACAGAGTAGTGTCGTTGTTTAAAAAAACCTTAACTCAGCTAAAAACAAGGGTAAAAGTGACGGGTGAGTGAAAACATTGTAAAAGTTTTGGGCTTTTGCAATATCATAGTTTACTTGTATTAAAGTTTCCGCATTTTACTCTCTACAGTATAGATCACTAATAAGAGTTGCAAAAAATGTTGTATTTTAATTACAGATGGGGTAAATTCTAAATGGACTTGATGTTTGGGGGAAAAGAATGTTAAAATTGATAACTTTCGCCAAGTTTAAATTTCGATTTTTGCATGATTACTCGATAAAAACAAATACACATTAAAAATAAAAAAAACAAAACCCTCAGGTTGTCTTTTTTGGAACCTATTACCCCACTTTATCAACAAACTATACTATATTTGAGTATTTACAAAATTGCAAACCAAGAAAAACAAAACCACATAGCCTCGGGTGATGTGATAATTTTTTAATAAACATTTAAAACCCTCTTTTCGGTAGTTTTAGCCACTTTTGGTACAAAAGTTTTTTTTTACGAAAATTGATTTAACTGGGTAATTGTATGTGACAAAAACAAACGAAACTGGTTTAAATTAGTTCCCTGTCTACATGCTTCGACGGATTTTATTAGTAGGATATATAAGGAGACAATAATGTTGTGTCGTTTTTCATTAAACTACGTACTTGCACATTGTAGCACGCTAGTTGTATAATCTGTACTTTTAGCTAAAATTTTAAATACAAAGTTGATAAATAAAAGTGCAACGCATTGTGTATGCGACACTCGAAAAATACATTGCCTGATGTCTGTATGTATGTGTTAAAACACGATATACTTTGTTTTTTTTATCTTCCTGTGCAAAGCGTCATGCAGTAAAAATTTAAGTTAAATTATAGAATCAGCGTTACAAGGCATCAATTGTAAAAGTTTACCACAAAAACCTAACCAAACATTGTAATTACAGAGTCAACTTTAGGCAATGGAATTTTTTTTTTTCGGGCATCCCTGGGCATAGCCGTGAAGCAGGATTTTACACAGATATCACTTGTTTTGTAAGCCTTTAAAATTTACGCTTCCTGGAAGCAAACAGAAAAAGTAGAGTTTTACTGCTAAACTTTTAAGGTTGTTGACAGTGATGTTGTAGTATTTGACTTCACAACTTTTGTAGGCAACGGTTCAGATATTGAAAAAAAGACTGGATTTCTATTAAAAACAACTCGTCATAAACTTAGCAAACTTATGACCTGTACAAAGTTTTAAGTTCAAAACATTCCACATGTTATTGTAAACTACAGACTGAGACATTTTAGTGCTGGCATTCATTTGCTTAATTCGGAAAAGAAACTTGTGTAATTACTGTAATGGCATCCATGTTTTGTTGAAACCCTCGTGAGCAGCTTATACTTTAACTCAAAAGTCGATGCTTTAATTGAGGAGATTGAAAACGGAATTACCCAAGGTGGTGACCATTTTTCAGATAAGATTAGTTGAGAAACCCAAAGCGACATTGTAGCCGCACTAAAAGTTTGATTGAACTTTTATAAACCTGTGCGACATATGTGTAGTTGCAAGAATCACTATTAAACGATCCATTAATAAGCAAAACAGCTTTTTTGAGACTTGAAACTTTATGACTGTTGTCAAAAAAGGCGGAAGTAATTAAACAAAGAAGCATAACTTAGTATAGCCAATATGGTCCTGCGTTTTTTTCAAGTAAAACAGTAAATTGAGAGTGTTAACTTATTCATATATGTGTGCTAATTGGCTATTATGATAACCATTAATATTGATAAATTTCTAAGGCAGTCATTTTGTAGACACTGCCTGGGTTAAAACATTGATATTTAATACATTAATAAATCTTTTTATTTTACCTTTGTTTTTAAACAAATTTTTTTAATATTTTTTTACATCCGAGAATCTCGAAAATTAAATTGTTAAACCTCAGATGGTCGAAACGTAGCACCGAACAGAGGGGCATTTAAAAGCATAGCCTTGACGGATTCGCTCACAGAGCCACCATTCATTTTCCGGCATCACAACTTGGGGGATGTACGCTTTCTGAACGCAAGTAGCAAATGTGTTAACGGAGCTGAAACTCTGACATTTGATGCTTGTGATATTCCCTCCAATAACTCACTTGCAATATTCATTGAAGTTATTGAACATGTTGTCGTAAAAGGTCTGGATGCACTGTTTGTATGCGTTCGTACTGTAAACCGCCTTAATGTCCTTGTAGGATTTGATTCCAATTTCGAAGCCTCCATTACACATGAAATCCAACTCATTCCAGATGCTACTATACACAAACATCTGGGTGTAACTATTTTTATTGTCGACCTGACTCATCAGAAACATAGGGTTCACACAATCAGAATAAGTTTCTTCAAGCTCATAGTAAACTTTTTTTTGTTGCTCACAAACATCGATATAACTTTGAACCGATTCCCCGAGCTTATTGTCGATAAGATTGAACAGCGTATCAGCCTGTTTCCATGTCAAATCAGTTGAAATGTTCAGAGCTTTGTTGAAATCAGACTGTAGCAATCAATTTTGTCAAAACGAGCCAAAAAGATAAACTTAAAGTTTCAAACCTGCAACTCATTAAAACGTTCTATATTACAGTTGAAGTAATTGTTTTTAACTGATCCTTTAGACGGGGTAGCCATTGCCTTCGCATTATAGGCACGAACAAGTTGATCCAGCACATTGACGGCCGAAACCGTCGAAAAGCAAAACAAAATAATCAGAAAATTGACCGCCAAAGTCATAGTTGTGCAGACAGTATCACACTAGGCAAAGTGTAAAATTAGACAGAGGCACTAATTGACTGATATTGATAAGCAACTCCTTTGACTTTGATGTCATTATTTTTACCTTTATATTGTGATAAGCCCAAACTTTTGCAGTTATGAGTTTTGAGATTGATTAAGAATAAGCGTTACTGCGTTTATTCCTTTGATACAAGTTTAATGTAAAGTTATTTTTTTGGATAATTATTGACTGATTTTTTTAATCAATTGATCTTCGGTTTTCAACATAATTATAAGCTAAGTGAAACAATAAATATTATTTGCAAATGCATTTTGTTTTCATTAAATGTACAAATCAAATACACCTCATGACAATTTTTAGTCATTTAGGTAAAGCAAATTTTTTTATCAGTTGTGAAAACAGAATTTTAATAAGATTCACTTGAGATCAAAAATAATCTGTTTCTACCATACTGATGCACTGATAAGAACCGGATTCTTGACTGTACAGCAAATTTAGTTTTTTTGGTCAAAAGAGGTACAATCATTTGGAAATAATGGTTTCGCTTATGGGGGTTACCTTATTGATGCTTTTGGTACTTAGTACTGTTGTTGTTGAAGGGTTAGTTTTGAAGAAACGAACTTTCAATGAGTGAGTTTAAAGTTGAGATTTTTATACGAGTTTAAAAATTTTTTGGTTCAAGACACATAGTATTGCAAGTTGAAGCTAAACACGATGCTCATGTTGAGACCTTGAGATCGCTGGAAACTGTTCATGGTATTAGTGTCGATTTCTGGAAATCTTTGAAGTCCGTTCCGGGTAATACTCATATCCGGGTATCGAGGACAAGGAAGGAAAAGGTTTTAAACATTTTGAAGGCCCACGCTATTGAGTATGATGTCATGATTGATGATTTGCAAAAAAGTATTGACCGTGAAAACGCTGAACTCGCTAAGCGTAAAATTTTCAAGGCTGGTGACCACCCATCGGAAATTACCACTAATGATTATCACAATTTAAACGAAATTTTGGCCTATCTTGACTCAGTTGCTTCAACTTACCCAACTTTGGCATCAACCCAGTCCATCGGCAAGTCTTTTGAAAACAACCATTTAAAATTGATCAAAATCGGCAAACCTGGCACCAATAAAAAAGCCGTTTTTATCAACGGTTGCCAACATGCTCGTGAATGGCTCAGTTGTGCTACCTTGGTTTACATTATCAATGAACTGACGATGAAACAGTCGACTTACGATAATCTTTTGACTGGCTTAGATATTTACATTCTTCCCGTCTTGAATCCTGATGGCTATGCCTATACCTGGACTAAAGATCGCATGTGGCGAAAAACCCGTTCTGGTCCGCGCTCCGGCTGTTACGGCGTTGATCCCAATCGAAACTGGGACTATCAATGGAACATTGTTGGCTTCTCGAATTACCCTTGCAGTAATCTCTACAGTGGTCCGAATGCCAACTCTGAGGTCGAAATTCAAGCTATTACAAATTTTTTAAGCGCAAATAATGAAACCATCAAGTCTTATTTTGATATTCACACCTACAGTGAATATTTTATGTACTCTTATGGCTATGCGGAAGTTTATCCCCCCGATGTCACAAAACTGAAAAACGTCGCCCAGCAAGCTACAAATGCCATCAATGACGTCAATAATGAAAAATTCAAGTATGGAAGCATTTCTGACGTCATCTATCCGGCCTCAGGGTCTTCAATTGATTATGCCAAGGGCCTACTTGGCATTGACTATAGCTATGCTTTAGAGCTACGACCTAATGAAAACTCGACGGATGGATTCCTCTTACCCTCGAGTAAAATTATCGATGGAGCATCGGAGACCTGGGCCGGTATCCAAATTGTCTGGCAAGCAGTTTTAAATGAGAGCAGCAGACAATCAAAGTTAAACCAGTTTTTGATAAAAATTGGTTTGGCTGTTATTTTGGCTGTGCATAACGGATACTTTGGACTGTAAAAATAAAAATAAGAACATAAAAGAGAAAGTATTTGGTTGAAAAAACGAACTTTTTTGAAAAGTCGTCATCAGGCTTGGCTATAAAAGATAACAACACCAAAAAAGTTTTTTGTGACTTATGATTGCTGGTAAATGCATTATCATTGCTATCTCGCAGCAATGATTTTCAATGATAGCATAAGCTTAATCAAATAGTTTTACATTGGTAGAATAAAGAGATGTATACTACCCCACAAATAACTTTTTCAAAATTTCGGTGTAAAAAGTTGATTGGCAAAAGCCATTCAAGATTTAAGCAATGCAGTTTTATGTATTCGTTCTAATTATGTCCAAATACGTTTACCGACGTCTAATTCATAGCCAACAAAAACTAAACGATGATTAGTTTAAACTTTGGCTTGATTTTTTTTTTTTTTTTTTGTAAATACGGAGTGAGATCCTGGATTTTGAAAAAATATTAAACTAAAGATAATCATAGCTTTCTGAACAGGAAAAAAATGCCAAATTTAATTCATTTTTTGTTCAATTAGCAAAAACTAAACCAGTTCTTGCTTTTTGGTTAACTTTGTTGCAAAACTGTATTTTCCGATAAACAAATTTCTTAAATTTTGTAAAATTTCAGCTGTTTTATTCACGAACATGGTATAAATAGTTTTTTTTTGAAGAAAAAGTATTTTCTGATTTTTTGAAAGCAATGGTTCATCGATTACTTAAACTTCGCAGGGGCATTTAGTCGTAAACCTTTTTATATCATCTGATACTAAGTTAAAAGAGGAAGCTTATGTAACTCAAATAACGTTCAGAAGAAATTTGGTTTGTCAACTGAACGCATGACACAAAAACTAGTTGAAACCTTTTCGATTATTTGCAGCTAAAAAACAATAGTATTCGTATTTTAGGTCATGTTTTTGGTGCGAGTGTTTGACCTCGATTTCTGAATATGTTTAAACCTATGGTCAGTGCAGTGTTATAGAAAGCGCTCGAGGAGCTGTCCGTTAAATGGAATTAAAGTACTAATCAATTCATGAGAGCTTTTCCCGGCCAGTAAATAAGGACAAATAAATTTACACAAAAAAGGAGATTGACAAGTCAAAACATTGCATTTAATTTCCTTTCTCTCTTTGAGTTTTTTAAGGCGTATCTACCGAGCACTGATTTCAACCAATTTTCACTTTGTTTCTGAATTTTGTTGAACAAAATTTTCAAGCCATTTGATGACAAAGAATATGAGCTTCTTTCAAAATTTTAGGGTGTTGACATGAGGAGGTTAACCTGGATCTGGTGAGCTTCATGGAGGAAGTTTCAGGCAGCGGTGGCGCTGGAACAAGTAACAAAACCAATGTAGACAAAAGAGTACGGTATGAAAAGGAAGGCGACGTAGCGTAGAGGGATAGGGTTAACAGGAATTTTATGGAAGAATGACGAGTTCTTAGATTCGGGAGAAGAAGCACGAACCTACAGAAATTTAACAGCGGAGCTTGAAGAAACGATGTGCTAACTAACATAATCAAATGGAACTCTTTCGCAGAACCATGGAAATAGTTGCCACGGGTGGAAACTTATTTTTGCGGTTCACGCCATATATTCTACAGCAATTTTGAGGACGTAATACAACATCTGAGGAAACTATTAAACTTCACGAAAGATGACAAGTCTATTCTCATCGAGTTGAAGCTATTAAAAATGTCGAAGCCATCGGGGAAAAAATTCAAGGGAATGATGAAAAAAAAAATTTTTTTTTAAATAAAATAAAAAAACGTAAAGCAAGGCACCGCAAAGTTGATTGTCCAGGGCAACGCGTTTCACTACCGTGGGCACCGGATAACAATTTTGGTTTGTTACAAGTTAAAAATTCTCTATTGGTGAAAAAACAATTTCCGTTTTTGTTTCGTCCCTGCAACGTAATTTTTTTTTACGTTGAAACATGTTTTCGGGAAGTCAACATTATGAATATGGGAAGTTTTTTGTTGATTTAATTCATAAAATTAAAAAAAAACGTTTGAATTTATTTTAGATGACGACCCTCAAACAGAAGTCGATTTATCCCACTACGTTAGCCCCTTATACAATGACCCTGGAGGTGACGACTATTCGGAGTATACTAATCTCCTTGGGGATGGTTATGATTTTGATGAAGAGCCGCTGGGCGATATTGAACCCTATTCTGAGGACGAAACTAAAGGTATTGTCTATAATGGGAGGTACTATACTCCCATGAAGTCAACCAATGATTACGATATGTATCATGCAAAAGTTACACCCGATTTTGACGACACAACTACTAATCAGGAGCAATATGGATGGAAAACGGCGCCTTCATATCGGCATGAAAATGGTAATGAGCCGATGCAGACTTTGCCAAGGTTTTCAGCAGAAACGACCAATAAGTCGACTTATTTGCCACATATTATAAAAAAAACTTCTTTAACGTAGGTTTGGACATTATTTGGTATTTTTATTTGTTAAAATTTAAAAAAAGAAAAGTACCAACCGAAAAAGTTCCATTTTTGTCCAACGACCCGGCGAATCAACTTCATGTTAAAACTGTCAAACCAACCAAACAGCGGTCTAAAACATACCTAAATCTTGGGGATAACGAGTTTGATAATGATACAACCAACAAGTCGACATATAAATCTATGGCTACTGAAAAACCTGTGAGATATGAGGCAAATGATCATCTCGGCGTGGGAGGTACATTTTTTGCTAATACCATCAATGCTACCGAATTTCAAAAACATGGGGTCAAAAAGGTTGAGAAGCAAAAAGTAAGTCATTTTTTTCCTGTTTAAATTTTTAATTAAGTCAAGATTTTATAGCTCTCCGTACCCAAACTTCAGCAGGATGCCTTCAATGACTTCACGACGACCAGTCAAGTATACACTCCTAAAAAAGGTGAAAAAGATTGCGTCGCAGCAAAAGTTCTGGCAGCTCACAACAAACACAAATTAGTCGGATCTTATTTTAATAACCAAGGCCATTTAATGTTACCAAAACTGGTTGCCATCAAAGCAGGTGCAAAAGAATCTCAATTTAAAAAAATGCCTCAAATTCAACCGTTTAAATCCACCGAGCACTATCAAAATGCTCAAAATAAAACCTCAGCAATGCCAAACCCATCTTTTGATATATATGAAGCCACTTCACAAGGAAATTACACGCCCCCGCCGGTGGTGTTTAGTTCCTCTGCGGGAACACAGCCCCAACCGATAAACAATTCTACGACAATGATCAATTATGGGAAGAACGAGCCCGTGGATTTAACACGGCAATGACTAACAGCCCACAGCATAGTTTTGCATTTAAATAAGAGAACGTTTAGGTTCTCGATTGTTAATCATGTTTTTTTATCGTGATGTTTATGTTTGCAATTAAATTTGAATGTCGTATTTAAAATTTTTATTAACCAATCAACAATTTTTTACCGTAACAACTTGTTTGGTTTAAAATATTATCACAGTTTAAAAATGTTATTAAAAACAATAAAATATAACAGATAGAAATTTGGTGAAGGACACTAAGATCCGGGAAATCGATAATGGTGTTTTAGTTAATTTTAACGATAAACGGTTTGAGAGATAATAAATGCGATTAAGAATTTATTTAGATTAATGATAAACCCGATTAGTGGTGTGATGGACGTTAACGCAGAAGTGATAAATTTGTTTAGTGCAGGACTATGGAGGATGGTCGGATTCGGGGAATGGAATCGGGAAATTTCATTGATTTAAGGCTGAAACTGACGACTATTAAATTGAAGAAATTTTTACAATGTGTGATCAAAATGTGTGGATTTGTAAGGTTTTAGCTGACATTTTCGTTGTAGAACCGCAACTTTGCATCTGTTAAGTAGACACTGAATAACGCATTTGTCTGGTTGCCCGCGGCCTCACAAGACATACTGTGTTTAAAAATGCTGCAGTGAAAATAACACAGGAACATTAAAAACGTACCGGTTTTCCGGCCAGACATTGTAATGTTTAAAATTGCGGTTTTTAACAAAAAGTAGCAAATGCTGTACAACCTTTCCGACATCATTCCCATTTTGGCATTTTTAAAGAAAGTAAACTTACGATTCCTCTTTTTTCGCGGAAGCAATAACCACCGCCGTTGCAATGATGAAAGAAACAATGGCAAAACCCACAATGGTATTCAAAACCAGACTGGAGAAACAAACTTTGCCGCTGGTGTTTGCCAATGGTGTGACTGCTGTCAGTTGAGATGCTTCTGCGAAAGAAGGATCATTTTCGTCATCATGATCGATGACGTAAACATATTGAGAAATGAGATCGCCCTTGATTATCTTTGAGTTCGTTTCACGTTTAGCTACTTTGCGCTGCAATTAAATTTTTTAAATTACCTTCCTTTAATCAATAAACTCCACCAGAATAGCGCTTCGATTATTCCAGCCATGAACAGCCGAGTCGTCGGAGCAATCCGGTGGAGTGACTCCATTACAGCCACCGGATTCTTTAATACAAAGTCGAATTTCACATTGGAATCGAACACCGACTCGGTCAGCAAACTTGAATACATAGCTTTCACGATAGGCCATGTTGAGAGCTTCCGTGTATGTGGGATCACCAAGAACGAGGCGATCCCGATGACAGCCACGATCATCGATAATAAGTTGTTTCTCGCCTTGACCATCTTCAACGTAGCAGGAATGAACCAGAAGGCCGTACATGTCAGTATTGCACTCCCATCGATGAACAACTTGGTCACCAACACGACCATACTTTAAAACAGGTCCATCGATTTCATCCTTACGAATTGTGTATGTGCACATTGGTATTGGCATATCGTTTTGGACTTCTTCGGTGGGAATGGAGCTGAAAGGTGGTTGTTTCTATATTAACAAATTTCAAGCATCGTGACTTTTAACAATTTTGTGCATCAAAAACATCAATTATGCAATTGGTTGTTATTTGCCTCTCTACCCCGTTCAATTTCATGCCCCGCTTTAACCAAAGTAAATACCAAGTTATTACCAGATTCCTTTTCAACTTGAGTAATTATATTGAAAAAAAAAACAATGAAACAACTTTTCTTTCTCAAATTTTCGACACCAATAGTCAGCGCTGCGGTCCTGCAACACTGAATGAAGGTCGCCATGAAGAATCTCATTTTTCGTGAGTGCTTGACCATAATTACCTGACTTTTGGCTGCACCTGATGTGAGATCATTTGTAAGGGCTTCCAATTTTTTGCGTTTTCTGTCAATCAATTATGACAGATGGCAAGACTTACACCAGAAAAATAAGAGGATGGATGAGGATTAGAACAATTCGTAGGGTTGTCATTAATCCAGTAAGTGTTTTAACGGCATTTGTAATGCGTAAATTACAAATAGGGGAGTAAAAAAGCACTTACCATTCTAAAAAGACAAAAACAAAAACAAATATTTGCAAGAAAAGTTCCATTGCACAAAATTTCAGCTAATAAACGATGGAATGAAAAGCCAGTTTTGAGAAAAACCCTAAACTTTCAAGAGAACGTAAGGTAAAGCAGTGCCGTTTTCCGGAAGCTGGCTTATACAAAGAACAATGTGCTATGGGCTTTTTGAAGGTGGCGCTACCGTGGCGACGGCAAGAAATGAATAAATAAAGGGAAAGGGGGGGAGGTTGTTTTCTATCAGGGGTTAGTTAGTAAGCATAGGCTTGTAAGACGGGTTTAAACACAAAATTTTTGCAAAAGTTTAAACTTAAAAAGTTGTAAAAAATTTTTAAATTTTTTCTTTAACAAACAAACCTAACATCCAATTGGTGGTTAACCGTTTGTACAGTCTCTCGATACATGCAGTTAATATGAAAAGCTCGGTCAATTTTAGTAACAAACAGTGGATGAAAGCTAATAACGATAACAGTTGCAAATTGCATGCCCTCAGGCTTTATCTAAAAAAAAATACTTTAAATGAAAGCGAATAAAAACGCGATTATAAACTTACCATTCGCTGTCGATCCATGTCACAGGCACCATGACTGAGGCGGATTCCACCGATCGGATGGCCTTCTTTGTCTGGATGTGCGTAATCCACTCGACAGGAGGCATCACTGTAATGACCTTGAACATAGATCTTGCCAGCAAACTTCCTCTTAGTCCGGAATTTCATCTCGATGGTGTCGGCATTGCACTGGATTTCGGGCATGCCCATGATACCATTGTCAATGTCTTGGGAGTTAGAGACCTAAAAAAGTTATCTTAAATTATTAACTAAAACTGTTTTTACCGTAATTAGAGTTAATAAAGCCAAAATAAACGGCAAACATAGGCGAGCCATAGTCGGCTTTGAGGCTCGTTAAGTGACGCCTTCACTGAAAGATGTTAAAACTTTTCAGACTCATCGTTTTGTGAAAAGCATGCGCAGAAAACTTAAAACATCATAAAATCTAGGAAAACTAAAATCATACATCACGTCACATCTAGAAAAACGTTAAAAAACGGTTTCACACGTCGTAAACCGGTAAGTTCACTGTGCTGCAGTTATAAAGGAACAATAAGTAATCGTATTTGTTTCCTTGTGAAGGACATTGTCCTTGTGCTCCCCTTTTGCAATGCACTGTTCGTCTCTAGATCTATTAAAGCAATCCAGAATGAGGTCCCAAACAGAAGCAAGGAAACAATGACGACCTCATCCTTGCGCATCATTGTAGAGGCCTATTTTTTTTTCTCGGGGCGATCATGAACTCACCTGTTCAGGCCGTGGATCCCCGCAAAGTGTCACCACCGACCATGAATGGTATTCATAATACTTACACTGACTGCGATCATCCTGTCGTCTATTCGGAAGCAAGCAGACAGTGAAAATGGAACGTGTCTTCGGTGCTTCTGGTTTGGGTTGCATGCGACCACGTCAATGGCAGTTGCCAACCAGCTGCATGCAAGTGGATTATTCTTCAGTTTTTTTTACCAAAATCGGTCTTTAAAAATTGAAGTAATAAACCAAATTTTTCATCAAAAATGGTTATTGGCAAAAAATAGAAGAAAAAAAACGTCTATATATCTTGCAAAGAGAGTCAAAGTTGAGTGTTGAAGTATGCAAAAAAGGATTGTCTAACCTTGATTTTTGAAATTAATACCTTGTGTAGAGTAGAAAAAATAACAATTAAGATTAAAAGTCAAAATTTACGAAGTTTTGAAGTAACCTTTAACGCAATCAATGAAACGTCTCAATAAATCCATAATAGCAAGCGCATTTAACCCCATGTCAACAAGCATGTTCCAACATCCGATTGGATGCAAGATGCCTGCACAAAAATCAAAGTTTTTTCATTTGAAGGACTGAACCTTGGTAAAAAAAAAGTTAAAAAAGTGGTATAACTAACGCGTGAGAAAGTTGAAATAAGGGTGTGGTTGAAGCTGATTGAGCGGATATGCGACAACTGTTTGGGACTTTGGAGCGGTACTGTATGTTTGTTATTACATGTATGTTGGAAATAATTGAAAAGGTTAAAAAACGGAATAATAAAAACAGAGAAATACAACCTTTTCCGCTCTTTTCAAAGTTACATTTTTTTTATGTTCAATGAATCGGCCATAATGTTGTTGCTTGTTTGTTGGAATGGACAAAATGATTGCCATCATCTAAGAGCGTGATGAATCTTGTCTTCCTCGAGGATAGAGAATGGTCGTTAGATGGAGTTGGATTAGAAGACCGCCAAAAATGAATTGTATTCATGCTTTTATGCCTCAAGTAATGGCGCCAATGAGAAGGCACGGTGGCGACCATCGAATTGGTCAGCAAATGCTAGGCTTAAGTTTGATCCGGTTTGTAGCTCGTTAAACTTTATGCTTTTGATTTAAGGCAAACAAATAATGGGCTGAAATGTAATGGATGCAATGCGAATAGAAAAATAGATTTAGGAAACATTTTTTTGTAATAACCATACAGGGAGCTCGCACAGGTTTTGGGAGCTTTAATTTAGTAATGGCTATCGATGACAAGTTTAAACGATCAAAAAAATCTTGAAGTGGTTACAGTAATCTGACATAATCAAGTTCCATATTGTTCAAACCGCACAACTGAGCCATCAAATTGGATCAACTAACTGTGAAACTGCAACAACGCACGGAACCAATTTATGATTCAAACTGTGATTTAACAAAGGAATTGAATTTGAAAACAATATCGGTTCACCCGCCTCTATTGCACCAAGGTCCCAAGTATTCTTAGCATAGCTGGTTGGGGTCACCCTCAAGGTTGGGCAAGACCATTTTTGACGCCGCCCACCCTAAGGGGGTATCGCGATGATTTGTTTGCCACTTTTGACAGCTGAGCTCAAAAAGCAAAGCGTGAAGCGCGAAACCCTTAAAGCATAGGTGGTGTGTAAAGCTCGTAGGTTCGATCTGTTTACTGAGAAGCCCTATTTTTCAAAAGGCGTCTCTAACTAATCATCGGACAACAGATTTTACATTTTCAAACCCCTCAAACAGGGAAGGATCAATCGCATAAGGCATAAGTGGGCAAGAACGAGAATGTTGAACTCGGATATCATGGAGATTGGCAGCAAAGAACATGCAATCGGAGTTTGAGTGGATAATTTAATGGTTAAAAGTGTTTGGATAACCGATATGTTTAAAGTGCAAAAATGTATTGGGGATGGGGGTGACGATGGATGTTGTTAAAAAAATTAATAAAAGATTGAGTAACTATTATAAAGATTTCAAATCTTTGATAAACTAAGTTCAAATTAAAAATTACTTTTACCAATCAATCTGATGCACAAATTCGAAACCTCAACTACACTTTGTTCACCGAAGCATCTGTCACCCCAGACTGAACCCATTATGTCGATGAACACCGATCGGTTTGAAGGGGGTGCGAGAACGAGGAGCCTAACAAAATATTTACATATTCCTGGCCTTCCGGTTGTTTCCGACACCACGGGCGGTCAGTTTTGCGCGTTCTAAATGGAGTGCGTTTGATCAAACAGAACAACCTTACTTTAAACCCTTGTACCTACCTTCTAATAACCAAAGCTGATTTCAACAACTTGATGCTTATGAGACGGTGAATAGAATTTCACGCACATTTAAAGTGGCTTTTGTCACCTTTGCCATTAGCCCTATAATTTATGTTTTGACGTTGGCAAAGTTCTTGTTTTGGCATAATTTGATGCAATCCCAATACTTAAAAAGCAGCTAAAGTGTATGTAATCTTATTTTTTAATTTTTAGTACTACACACTTCCTCATCAAGCCTTCAAAAACCCACTTTTAAGTCAACCATGCCTCTCCAAACATGCAAAGTCAACTAAGCCTTTATTTCGTTGCCCAAATCCGTTCAAAGTGTTTATGCCTGGCTCTTCAGTCGATCCAAAGCCTCCTTTATGTTAACCGCCGTCACACCTGGGGAAGGAGACAAATCGCCCTCAGCATAAGCAATTTGTGCACCTCGTACTGATGACCTCGAGCAGTCCTGGGAAATGAGTGATGTGTGCATTGCGCACTTGAAAATCAAACGGTAAATCTCAAAAGCACATGCAAATATATTTGCAATTTTTCTGCCATCGTGCAAAAAAGTGATGTGAAAATTGGCGAATAAAGCGAAGAATAACTTCATTGATGTCCACGGACGCATGAGGTGAAAAGTCTTACTATGCGGCTACTGAAGCGGCACTAACTATAAAGATCCGGATCAAGGCAACAGTTTGTATGATGATGATATGATGTACTGTAGTTGTTACAGAATTTTGTTAGTTGAAAGTGGGAAAGACATGGGAAAGATTGTGGAGCGTGCAGTATTTGTTACTTTTTGTTAAAAACCGCAATTTTAAACATTACAATGTACGTTTTTAACGTTTCTTCGTCATTTTCATTGCAGCACTTTAAACACAAACACAGTATGCCTTGCGCGACCGCGGGCAATCAGACAAATACATTATTCTGTGTCTTAGTGCCACACTTGACATCCATTAGGTTGTGGTCCCACAGCGAAAACGTCAAAGAAAATTTAAAAACTTTTATAAAAACTTAAAAAAATTAACCCAAAACTTATGCAAAAGGGCACTCATATTGTATAATTTAAAGCTCTTTCTAATACCAATGTTGACCTGCAGACATAAATTGTCCGATCGTCGTCCTTCATTTCACAACTCTTACGGCGTCTTCTCACGCAAGTCCAGAAAGCTCATCTTGACTGGCTGGCACCAAGGTCAAAACAATGTGGTTTGTTTGATTGCGCAAATGTTGCGGTAGGATCAAATGTTGCTTCTTCAAGCCAGCAGCCTCCATTTCCGTTTCTTTTTAGTTGGCATTTGTTTAATGTTGACTAACAAGGAAAGATCAAATACACGGTTATTTGTCCACCATTTTTAGTGATGATTTGACAAAAATGGCTAATGGGAGGGAATTTTTAACGGGTTTTTGACTGTTGTATAATTTAAAGGATAAAACATGTTTGTTGGCAAAGCTTGTTTATATTAAAGCTGTTCAAATATGTAATTTATTCAAAAATTCCGTTAAAAACGTCGTCAGTACAAGGTATTGCTCATTTTGGTTGATAATTGTTTTCAAATTTAAAATTTTTCATAATTTTGAAGCATTCGAGCAGCCAAGTACAATCTTAATGAAGCTCGCATGCTTGCGTTAGTGCTCTCATTATTTTCGATTGTATAGAATTTATCTTTTGCGTGCATCAAAAAGGATGCTTTCTTTGTTACTTGATAGTGAATAAGGGTCCAAATGAGCGAAATTGCCAAAATTCCCAGCAGTACTTTATGTTTAAAGTTCAATGTCAAGGAGACGGAATCTGAAACATTTTGATTACCAAAAACATGTTAGCAGAATCTGAAAAAAACTTAATTAAAAAACGCAATTAATCAACTTTTGAAGTGGACTCGCATTGACAGTGTGTTAAGAAATGGTGTCTTGATATGTTTCAATGACAACCGGCTGTTTGGAGGTTTCGGAAATGTCAAAAAAACGGTGTGACTTACCCTCGACAAATACATTCGATTCGACAACAAACACAATGGCGCAAAAAAATACGATTGCGGTAACAAGGAACTTGATGGCAGGCCAGATGCCCGTTCGTCTTAGAGTGGTTGTCTTATTCTCCTGAATGCAACTGATTGTTGTGCAAAAGCACACGAGACTGCATACCATGCTGAAGGCAAATCCATAAACAGCAACATGATTCAAAGTTAGATAGCAGGAAAAACAGTCGATGAAGAGGCCGCCAAGGGCTACAAAGCAGAGGAGAGTCTTGAATATTGTTTTTTTAAAAGTATTTTAAAATTAGATCGACTTACATTGTAACTAATTCCATAGATGCCGTCATGCTCCAAAAACTTTTCAATGCTCTCTTCACTCTCTAAGGATCCTAAGGACTTGGAGGATGGGGTCGAGCTTTGTGTGACAGTTGAGGGCATTTTGATTGTGTAAACTGAACTTTTTTTTATGTCTGTCATCGTGGGTATGCTTATCAATCTAAAAAAACAGAAACTGACTTCAAAACAACCTTCAAAAGTTTTGAACCTCCACAGCAATCCAAAAAAGTCAAGCAATAAAAGCACCCACACGCATACGTGAAAAAGTACGTAATAAATAGCAACTTCAAAGTCACTTCGGGTATTAATGCAATTAGAGTGGTCGGAACAAGTTTTTATCACCCTATAGAAATAACCATTGCCCTAAAGGAAAAAGGCGGACCGATAGAGTCAAGCCACGGTCTTTCCATGATTCTTTGTATTCAATCGACCTAAGTCTTAATATTTTGCAAAATTTTAGACCTTTGTAATTGCAAATGATTGAAACACTCTATTTTCTCAGCATTAAGACAAAACAAGTTTTGGTTTGCAGTCAAAGTCACCGTTGTTAAAACACAAATTAAACAATTATAAAGCAACAGTTGGCTAGCAGGTATCAAATTAGTCTAATCAGTGATTATTTTTTATAAACAATGAGCTTTAATAACTCTCCGGTAACGTTACAGCTGCACAACGATGTGCAAAACAGCAGTTTTTTTACTAAAAAATTGCTTAAAAAACAAACACTTCTATGACGTCGTGACTTTTGTCCGAATTGTTAAGAGACAGGGCACAGATCTTTTTTGAAGGTCTTTAAGAGATCTTAACTAATGATGTAGTGCTTTTTAGACTTCATAGGAATCTGGTTAAAATATATCAGATGATGATTAAATGACTGTTGACAACCTTACGGGTTGAAACCATAGCAAACAAATTGAAAGTTTTCTAGCAAATAGGATTGCATTCAAATACATTTGAATATGTTCTTTATGCACATACTTTTCCTTATTGTTTTGAAATGTGTAGATTTACCTGTGGTTGTTTAGGTTGATTAAGTAAATTAGTTCTTCTCATTAAGGATAAGTTCGATGCTGTTAATATGCGTGATTTTGTGTAAATTGCATTGTTTTGGTAATTTGGAAGTAACCAAAAATAAGCTGTTTGACGTTAACCAGTTTTTTTTATAAATCTAATGCTAATCAGATGTACCTAGCTGTCATAATTCGGTGTCAGAATGTGATTTTTCTTTGTTCGTTTAACGGTGACTTATTAATGGAATTGCTGACACCTAGGTGTGAAACTCGTTTTGTCACGTTGCTTAAACCACGGAAATGACCGATTGCTTATATCAATTTGCTGTCTTGTTATGGATGATTAACTTGTCGTGAATTGAAATAGAATTCGTGTTTTCTTGATTTGACACTTCCAATATCTACCGTATGATTTGAATAGACATGAAGATGGAATAAAGGGAAAAAGTGATTGAAAAGTTAATTTGAACCGATTAATAATTTTTTTTAGATTTGAAGGATGTTGGCATTGTTTAATTTAGAGTTTTTCCAATTGATCAGTAATGCAATGGTATTTCGCGAAAAATGGTCAACGAAAGGTGAATGCGGTCAAGCGACGTACCAAAGCGATAACATTAAAAATCAATCCTCAACTAAAATCATTTTACCCAAAATATTGATTAAATTTTTGGGTTTAATGAATGTAATAACAAAAAAAAAAAAAAACCACATAAATGTTTAAATTAAATTCCAAAATTTTAAATTAAATTTTGACGCGCCAATTGGAATCACGTGTTTGGCAAAGTGTTCTCTAGTCATGACTGACCTAACCGAAGTGTGTGCGGTGTATTCCTGACGCGCTCAGTGCGCTGTTATTGGTTTTTTTTTTTTTGCTGTGCATTCGCGGCGTTTGCAACTCGGCTTTGGCTCACCATCGTCGTCATCTCCCTGCTCATTCTCGCTCCCCCGGCGCACAAGCATCGTTTTATCCTGAATCTGCTTTCTTTAAAAATTTCCAGAAGCTCTTCTAACACTTTAAAGGCTCTAGTTTCTTATTTGACATTAGTTGTCATAACATCGCAGCGTATTCTTAAAAAAATTGTGCCGTGTTGCAATGTCGACCATCAATCCCGACTCGCTTACACAGTTCGTCGATTTTACGGGTATGTTTGTCTTTCTTGGTTGACCCCGGAAACTAATTAGCTCTGTATTCAACCGCATTGATTAGTAATAAAAATTACTATTTTCAGGCTGTAGTGATGAGAGTGAAGCAAAGAAATACATTCTCATGTATGATAACGATGTCGGACGTGCGGCTGATCGTTACTTCCAGGTTCAAAGTCGAGTTGCGCACACTGTGAATGGAAGCGCTTTTGGCAGCGCTAGTAGCAATGGTCGTCGTCGGTCACGTGATCCCGTCGTTATCGATGACGAGGACATAGAAATGGATACTGAACCGAGTTCATCCACGTCAAATGGTAACAGCCATCAACCTTCTTCATCCGCATGCCTTCAAACTCACCCGTCAAGATTTGATTCGAGAAGTCGGCATCCCTTGCCAACTCATCATGCACCTGAGTCTGATAGTAATGTTCGCCAACCAATAGAAAGAATCCATGGAACTTTGGTCAATGAAAGCTTCGCTGAAACATGGCGTTAGTTAATTATTCAAATTGGATCTGCAATACATGTAAAACATTTTTTTAGAAAATGGTATGGACCACACAGCGCCTTCAATCTTCTCTGCCGCCGCTTCAGATCATCAACTTCTAGGGCAGCAACAGGAAGCCATGTTACAAAGTGCCGTCGCTAATGGAGCGAGTCAAGCCGCCACCGAAGCAGCTAGAAAAAGTCAATCGCTGCAAGCAATGTTTCGACCGCCATTGGATATCACTTTTATCGGGCCGTGGGAAGCCGCGCGGACAAATGCGACAGTTTCAAAGTTGTGGTTATTAGCGAATTTGCAGGTAGGACTATACATACATCATTTGTGAAGTCGATTTCAAAGTGAAATTTGTGCAGGGCTCGACGTGTTTCGCCTCATCTTGTCTTAATCGTGACATTTGGTCTCAAGAAATGGTTCGCGAGATCCTTAAAAACAACTTTTTTTTCTGGCAAGTTTCTGATACTATGCCTGATTGTAAACGGGTCGCAGCTTATTACGAAATCAAATCATTCCCTACGGTTTTCATTGTTGATCCAAGAACGGGTGAGCTTGTGGGTAAGATTAAGCAGTTAAAAGATGCAGTGGGCTTTTTAGAGCAATGTAAGATTTACTTTTTCTAATTTATTCTGTAGTAAGTGATAATTAATTACAGTAACCACTTTTCTCTGCCAATACCCCGACTACGAAGCTTATGACAATGATATTGCTGAACGGTTCGGCCACAAAAAGCCCGAAACACCAGCGCCCGACCCCGCTTCCCCACCACCTAAAAAGGTCAAGGGCAAGAAACGAAGAGCTGTTTCTCCGATTGAAGGGGCCCCATCGGAGGGCACTCCGTTTCAAAAGCGCTCTCGGGGCCGCGCTAATCCCCCAATCTCGACCGCCACACCGACTGCTACTGCCACGGCTGCAGCCTCAGTTGATGAGGAAATGCCAGAAATCAATAAACCCTGTAATAACACAACCCGAGTCATTACTGTCGATCCCGATGAATGGCGAAATATCGTACCCCCAGCGAGTTCAACAACGCCTCAAATCCAATTGTTAATACGAATGCCAAATAATGAACGCGAAAAAATTTCTACTCCAAACACAACGCCTCTAAAAGTATGGCTTTTGAAATAATTTGACTTTACGAATAAACCAATTTCAGGCTATTTTCACTTTTATTGAAGGTCGTGGCATCAGTGCTCGTGATCATATGTTTGTATTAACCTATCCCCGCCGTGAATACACTTTTGAAGCCAATGGTAACTACACTCTCGCTTCACTGGGTTTCAACCGTCAAGAAGTGATTCACGTTGACCGCAAATGATACTAAATCAATTTAAGTTGGGCTGTGGGGTATCAAATCAATGTCTTTCATACCAGAAGACTCCTTTTTTTTTTTTAAGTTTTTTTTTATGTACCGAAATGGATGAAGACAAGCTAATCTTTTTTCCGCATAGTGGTTTCTTGCACCCTTTTTTGTAAGCTTGGCCAATCTACCTTGTTAACTGATATTTTAAAGCTGATATGAATGTGTTGAAATTTAGTGTTATTTCGTGTTTCTTTCATAAATATGCTGATTTTTGTATTGGCATAAATGAGGTATTGTTACTTGACGCAGAAAGAGTTCTGGATCTCTGTTGAATCTCCAAAATGGCGAGTCGTCGCCACTTTCAGCTAGGAAGCAATCAAGGACCTCAGATTCCATCACCACAATTTCGGCGCTTGCTGAAGGATATCAAAATTTCGTGTGCGACACCCGTGAAAGAGGAGGATGGCGGGGAGCATAAAGAATTTGTCTTCAAAGTTGGTTGCTTTCATTTACAGATTGAAAGATAAATTTCACGAAATTAGACCCCGTCAAATGGCCATAACGTTGAAACTGTCACATCCAAGCAGACCACCCCTTTGAAGATTGACACTTCACCACCGCGAACGCCAGCATCTGCTCGTCTTACCCCACAACGAACCCCACGCCATGCAACCACGTACCGTAAGTCAATCCAAACCCCTGGAACACCGCGTCAATTTCCCCTTCGAGAAACTATCATTAGTCGGGTCGAAGAACGTCTTGCTGACGTCGAAACCGAATGTCGCAAGCAGATTAATGCCATGTTCGTTGAATTTTCGGCTCGTCTGACCCAACAAATCATGACTCAGCGTCGTAATAAGCAGGAAGAGGGCCAGAAGCATCAATGATTTAAATATTTATAGTTTAGTAGGGTTATAATTGAGGGGGATTAAATTTTAATGATGCTGACATAGAATCAAGTTTATGAAATAAAATTTTTTTTTTTTTTGTTTTTCACTTTTTTATTAGATCTTATGAGATTTTAAGTGATATAATATTGCTTCAATGTCTAACACAATACAATCCGGCCCATTTCTTATGTGGGCCAGATTAATCTTAAAGCAATATCCTGTGTGTGTGTGTGTGTGTAAGTGGTTTCATAAAGTAGCACGTGACCTTGACCAACCCAATTTAATGTTGTGCGTATTTTGTACCCCGCAACGTCACATCTGCACTCAGTCAATGATTTCAGGGTGCGGTGCGGTAGTGACAAAAATACGTGCAACTAAGCCAAAAAAGGAGAATAGTGATGTTGTGAACATAGACATTTGCCACCTCACTCGTCAATAACCCCCCCCCCCCCCCCCGTTCATCAAATGTCATTGCTAAAGGCGACTAGTTTCCGTTTTCTGGATACTTGTTGTAGTGGCAAGAGTGCGTCTGTCATATTTTTTTTGTCTCCGTGAGGTCCCTTAAAATTTTGCCCCTGCCAACAATATACTTTTACGAAACGATGCTATAAGATGAACGAAAGCTGATTAAAGAACCAGCTTAAGTATGACAACGTGCGCACTTTACATTTTGAGAATATTTTCATCACGATTTAAAAGCTGAATGGGATAAACAAAAAATTTTGTTTTTATTCATTCATCGTATAGTGACTTTGAATTGTTGTTGTTGTAATTTGATCACTAAGTACTTATACATCTATAAATCTACTATTGAACAACTGGATAGATAGTTCGTAGTAGTATCACAGTTGATTCGCTAAGAATAAATTCTTTGAGCGACATAAATCCTTAAAATAAGTGCGCTGCGTTATGGAACGTAACTGAAGATGGCGATGAAGACTCACTGAGCATGATTGTAGCTAAAAGCAATTCTATACCCAAATCATATAGGTCTCGTGCTTTTTATTACATAGTATAATACAACATTCGACCTAAACTTTTTCCCCTTTTTCCAATAATTACTTTCACAAATGGGAAAAAATTTACATCAAACGTATTAGCTTATAAAATTGAACTACGAGAACCGAGATAGGAGAAAAAAAGAATGCTACAACATTGCAAAAAAAAAAGAAGAACGCTCTGACCAGCAGTGAGGGGCTACGTGGAGGTACACTGCCGGAAGGGGGCCGAGATACTCTTGGGTATAGGTAGTTAGACAGAGGATGGGAAAACATACAACAAAACTGACTAAGAAATGAAAACTTTATAAACATCCTGTAAACAAATTACGATGATGAACAAAAAAGGATGCGAGAGAAAGTGGGTTAAATACGGATTCAAAAATCGACGAAAGCTGTGACGTAAAAGTCGAAACATTGGAGGTGATGTGAGATCTGAAACCGTCCACAGTGGTGTCGTTTGAGGGACCACGCTTTAAGCGCGTTCGCCGCGAATGCGTCGGGCGAGTTGAATATCTGTAAGAAAGACAAATTTAAAAAGTTAGGTCGAAGTGTAAAAATTGATGGGTAGAATATAAAAACTGCCAACTCACCTTTGGGCATGATGGTGACACGCTTGGCATGAATGGCGCAAAGATTGGTATCTTCGAAAAGACCAACTAGATAGGCTTCGGCAGCTTCCTAGAAAGAGCGCGCGCGATAAATCCTGCTGAAAGATGGAGCTGAAAATAACAAACCTGAAGGGCTCCAATAGCAGCGCTTTGGAAACGAAGATCAGTTTTAAAATCTTGAGCGATTTCACGGACGAGACGTTGGAAAGGCAGTTTGCGGATGAGAAGCTCAGTTGATTTTTGGTAACGACGAATCTCACGGAGGGCAACGGTACCAGGACGATAACGATGGGGTTTCTTGACACCACCAGTGGACGGCGCAGACTTACGGGCAGCTTTAGTTGCGAGCTGCTTACGGGGAGCTTTACCTCCGGTAGATTTACGCGCGGTCTGCTTGGTACGGGCCATAGTGATCGAGGTTACTGGAAAATTAAAAAATTCGATGAAAACCAGTTAAAATTCTAAGTATTTATGCAGAAAAGCACGAAAGACAAAGCATGCTTGAAGCCTGCGAAGAAAGCAATCAATAACCAGCTGCGAGGCGTGTCAGCTGCACCCCACACATCGCTGTTGTTTTCACAGACGTCGCGGGGAGCATGAGCTCCATCTGGTCAAGACACACGGACAAGCAAAAAAGAGAAAAGACACCTTGTGCGTGCCAAGTCCGGGTGAGACCAACCGCGCAAGGATAGAGGTTTGGAGTGAAAATGGCTAACGATACGAGGCAATAAACAACCGTGTTTCTTGTAGAATGTAAAAATACTACTGGAAAAAATGTTAGCAGGCTAAGATGAAAGAATAATTAAAAATAAAAAACTTAAAGAAAAAGGCAAAATTTAAATAAAAATTAAGTGAGTTCAAAATTAGAGGGTAAAATCGATAATATGAAAGGAACTAGCTTTTTTTTGTCGTGTTGGCAGTGTCATAAGATTTGAGTCAATATATGGCTTAATGAAAACGGGTAACGAGCCAGGGACGGCAAGCCGAGATGCCATGGTGTAGTTCTAAAGGTAGAAACAGCACCAAGATCAAATATTACACGGAGCAAAATACGCGCACAACCACTCACGACCAAACAAAAATGTTGTAACTAACTTGGGAGCGAAATAGCGAAAACCGTCTCACTCAGTCGACATTCATTTTGCAGCCGTCGACGGCCTCGCGGACACTAGCCAGGAGCTCTTGGAAAACCGCCAAGCAGCCGTTGTAAGGAAAACCATGACCGCGAGCATTTTGACGCGTTCGAAAGAGAAGCGTAACGACACTACCGCATATTGAACTCGAGAATTGAAAAAATGAATAAATAAATCGGACGCGCATGCGGACACTATCTGGATCCAACAAGGCCTGAAGCAGGTACGCATTTTAACACAAAGGGGGGGGAGCCTAAGTTGTATTGATTGATACACAGTAGGAAACAGGTGGACCGTTTACAGAAAACGGTAAGAAGAGAACAAAAAAAACGACGCGTATTTCGAAATCAGCGTAAAAGATCAACAACGTCACGAGTGCAGAAAGATCAAATTTTCAATGTGGTAAACAATCAAGCTAAGTTTAAAAAAATATTTATTAATTATACCAAGAATTCATAAATAACTATGGGGGGTCTATAATGAAAAAAAGGGCGACTTTGTTGTAAAATGAAATTATAACTAATTATATTTTGACTTTGTAGTATCAAGGTGGTGAAAATAATTACGTTTTAGGGGAGTACAACTAAGTTGAATAATAATGAGTTGCCTTTGCTGAAAATGAGAGGTTAAAATATTTTAACATTTTGAACAAAATAATGAGACAAATATTTACGTATGACTTTTAATAGCAAAAGTAACACCCTGTTTGGTCATGTAAAAGATAAAGCATAAAAAACATGACACAATCATCCTTAATCACATACTCGGTATACACTTGCAAAAACTTTGTATGTGAGTCTGTAATAAGACTTAAAACTAAGTGTGCAGTTCGGCGTTATGCGGAGAAAAAAAAAAAATTTTTTTTTAATTGCAGGTTAAGCTATGCAGCAAAGAACAGCCAAAAGACAGTTTGCAATGAATTAAGACACGCACGCAAAAAAAGTAGTTTCAAACACGATTGTCAGTTTTACAGACAAGGGTTTGAATGCAACTTTCTGAAACGTTGAAAACTGCAAAAAGATATCTCATACCTCCATTCAACTTCTAACAAATGCTGCATTACTTTTTCATGAAACTATGGAATCAAAATGCCATTACCAAAGCTCCAAACACTAATAAAAAAAAAACAGTCACTTAGCGGACTATCGCTATTTGCGGCTGTCTCGTAGTTGAAATCATTGTCAATTGATTAGTTAAAGTAAACTAGTTAAAAAAATTTAAGTAATCAGCTAGTATTCTAAAAGTAACCCTAAATAGCCTTGCAGATTTCATTTAAAAATATAAAATAAAAAGGATTTGGGGATTGTTTTTTGTGACCACGTTGTAAAAAATACGTGACAAACAAATTAGTGACAAAAGTATAGCAAAACTTTGTTTTGTTTCAGCTTTAGCGTATTCGGTCAAAAAAAGACGATCTGTTGATAAAAATGTTAAACAGATATATTTTGGCATTTGTTCAAAAAGAAAAAAAACATTGGAAAAAAAGTTTATACCGCTTCATAAAGCATAGGATAATAAGCTTTGCTTAGAACATCCACCAGTGCTCACATCGATTACTTTGTTTAAGACGGTAAAAGGTTTACTTAATTACTAAGAAAAGTCATAAAGTAAACTAGACGCAAACAAAATGCTGCCAAGAATAAACTAGAAGCAGTTTTTGTGGGTGTTATGAAGCCATATAGCCTAAAAAAAAAAGCGGATGGAAAACAGTGTAACAAATATATTTTAGTTGAATTATTTTCAAAATTTAAGTATTGCTAAAACGACAGGCTTTAAATTTAAATTTTTTTTATTAAAATATAACGTCATCAATCAAGCGTTTCGTTTACGAGTTAATTAACTACAAACGGGTGATAAACGTTTGTTACAAATTGAAGAACATCGATAGCTGCAAGTAAACGTCCATCATTAGTCACATTATGTATTCTTTGAAACTATAATGGCTCGACGTTAAATAAAATCATTAAACTCGGTGAAAATCGTTGCTGTTTTAACGGATTTTTGTTTCTTGGGCGTTTTGCTGTTATTCAGCAAATTAATATTATTTATTAAACTGTCAACTTGAGTAAATTTCTAGCCCGAAAATACGTTTTATCCAGGTTTTAAAAAATCTTAATGGCTATTTTACGATTCCGTTAGATGGTGTAAAAAAGTAAGTCTGTGCACGATTTCTTTTGCCTGAAAAACCAATACTTCTGAATGCGAACCCATTATCTATAATAAAGACACTTTTTGTGAGAATAAAAATTTCTTCTCCTTACAAATAAACAATTATTGCGAGGTATTTTAAGTCTAAACATTTCCGGTCGTCATCAGCCGACGCCTTAGTTAATGGCTTTTACTTTTCTTACAATTTGACTAAGACTTTATAGGTCTACAGTTGCTAACGTGGTTGGTGTTGCCCTTCTTATCAATGAAAACAGTGACAAACTCCTTGCATGATTTTGAGCAGTGTTACAATTAAATGCTAGCATTAAATATTGCCAAAATGGTAACACAGTTGAGATTGCTCTTTCACCAGTGTGTATAACGAGTTTTGTCGGGTTTTGGGGCTGTGTTTGCAGTTTCTGACACGCATTTGGCATTTATTGAAATGGAAGCATTATCGCAGTATATTCGGGTGACTTGCTTGGGTCCTGCAGCGATGCTCTATGTGTTACAGAGTATCACGATTACGATGATCGAAAGCACTACTTTCACTACATGTTCAAAAATTTCGTTTGCGAGGAATATGTGACTAAAAAGTTTTGGCGGATCAAAAATTTGGTAGTTTTAATCGTTTTTGAACAGACAAATTGTGGGATAAGTGGTCGCAAGCGATAGCTTCATTAAGTTGACAACTTTTGTTGCCGACTTAGCATTGTTTTTGTTTTGGGTTATGGAAAACTTTAAGCGTTATGAAGAGTAGGTGTTTTATGATTAAAAATAACCTTTTTTAGTTTTGTGACGCATGAATTTTGTTGGTTTGCACGTTGCAAATTATAATAAGTGTCAATCAATTGGCACACTTGCGCAAACTAAGAAAACTGTGTACACTAAGTTGTGGAAATATTGATTCTTTATTTCCGTATAATAAAACCTCCTAGTCGATACTTAAGTTTTTTAGTTTTTATAAAAACTTTCAAAACCAACCATTTCCTTTTTGATAGTTTTTTTATAGCTACTTCAACTGGGCTAAACACTACCTCAAAAAAAAAACTAACTTTACGACCACAGCTTTTAACGAGTTTAAGCTCTTAATTCACGTAACTTTCAAACATCCTTCTATATCTCAACGCAATTCCAATGTTCCAACCATTGAAAATTGGCTTAATTCAGGTCACTATCAAGACAACTTTATCCTCAGATACCTAAGTCATAACGAGTACAATGCAAATTCCATGTTTTTGCAGTTGAGTTTTTTTCCGAGGAAAGATTACATACACTTTCGGGGTTTTCGCTGCCTCTACGTTGACGTTCTACATTATAAAGCTCATTGTTTGAAGAATAGTATTTACAAAACCTCATTCTTCAATCCCAATGATTTAGTTTTACATTTTAAGTGCATTTGGGGATGGGGTTTAGTAGTTTACATAACAATACTTTTCACACGCATCCACATGTTTAAGTTAACAAAATAAACATGACAATATGAAGGTCAAAACTATGAAAAAATGAATCAAAAAAAAAGTTTTTGTCAGGTGGATTGGTGGTTTGACTCATTTTTTACCGAAACCACGAGGAAAGTTGACGTTGTTTTGTACCGGTTTGTCGAACACATCACGTGTAAGCTTTACAGTAAAGTTGGGCGATAAAATTTTAAACAATGTACATTAGCAAAATATGTACATGGTTTAAGTTTTTTGACCTTGGCCTTGATTCGCAACATTACTCGAGAATAGAGAGGGGGAATAATAAAGGCTTGTATTGGCGCCCCTTACTTTTGACAATTGAATTGTGTAAAGCTGAAGGCCTTAGGTACGTTAGGTTTAATCTTGCGCAAAATCAACTTTTTCGGAGTTACAGTAGTTGGGATCGGTTTACTTTTGCACGTAACCCGATGAAATGGGCTCAATCCGTACGTACCCATAGCGGAGCGGAATAAACAAATACTTGAAGACTATGTCAGTTAGGACTTAATTTTCGCACATTGAAAGCCTTACTTTTTTTTTGGCTGAACAAAGCTGAAGAATGCGAATTAAGATCGTTCATCGTTGAAGAAAAAGTGAAAGCAATATCATAACTATTACAAAATATGGGGAGGATCAGATCTTTTGTTTGCACTCAACAGTATTAAGCTTAAGAGGTCTTGATGGCGATGAAAGCCTTGATAATGTTTTTTTTTTTCACCACAGAATTGCATTTTTTGTTCAGTTTACGCGAAATTTCATCTTTGTAACCAAAATTGTACACATTACAGTAATTCAAGCCAATATAAACTTACAGTACGTAAATTTATGTTTTATAAACTTCCAGATGTCAGATTACGTTCATATCGACGAGGACGTTTTAAAATACAGAGGTCCTCAAGCTGAATTGGACGATAATGAAGAAGAGGACAAAATTCGTCGTGCTGCGGAAGAACGCGAACGTAAAAAAGCCGAAGTGCGTAAGCGTTTGGAAGAGGCTGGTCGTATGAAGAATGCCAAAAAAGGATTCCTGACTCCAGAGCGCAAAAAAAAGCTTCGAAAATTGCTTATGCTAAAGGCCGCCGAGGACTTGAAACAGCAACAGTTTAAACGTGAACAAGAACGTGCCCAAACGCTTCAAAAGCGGATTTTACCAATGCCAGATTTGGATGGAATTGATGACGGTTTGTTTTTTGATGATTAGATTACATAAAAGTTTTAATTTATGATTTTTAAGTTCTAAAATGTTTTATACAACTCTTTATAGCATGCAAACTTCCTATAGCGTGATAACGAACTCATAATAATATTGCTTCACCCAACCAAAACCTCTCCCAACTTTTAACACACACTTTGTTTCACTTGAATGTTATATGTCTGGAAATGCAATATGAATGTCCCTTTTGAACACAGCTCTTCTTGAATTCAATGATCTGTTGATAGCATTGCATTTGGTAAAAACATAACAAGAAGCAATGCACGCTTATCATAATTCAACATTTGTTAATTAAACAAAAAAGACTTTTTAAAACAGCTTTCAAATGATGTAGCTTAGCTAAGTCTTTTTTTAACCCTTTTAAACTGACTCATGTCACATGGTCAAATTTTAAGTTTAATTCGTCACACGTAATCGTGTTTTTGTCCAAACTTCAGAAGATGTTCACGAAACCGCCAAAGAGTTTGCCGCACGGATTCTTCAGTTGGAGAGCAAAATTTACGATATGAATTATGCTGTCCGTCAAAAAGATTTTGAAATTAACGAGCTCACTATTGCTGTGAATGATCTGCGTGGTAAGTTTGTCAAGCCAACCCTGAAAAGGGTGTCCAAAACGGAGGGCAAATTTGATAAGCTCAAGAAGAAGAAAAATCATCAAGGCAAAGTGGATCTCCGTCAAAACTTGAAGAATGTCGGCAAGAAGCAGTTTAGTCTCGGCGAGGTGAGTGCACACAATAATTTCTCTTAACGGAAAGCTTTTGAATTGCATTTCATGTGCTGTGAGGGTAGCATTCTGAGAGTGGGCAAAAAAAATTACAAAAAATTTTTTGCCTTTTCTTTTTTCTGTTGCCTTAAATTTATCAATAATTTTTTTGTTTTTGATTAATGGTTGTGGCCTCCTCTTTGTTCGTTACAACAAATCAATTACAAACCTCCTTTACGGCGTTTAGAGGGTTCACCACACTTGACTTTTGGTTTGCTTATTATCGAGGGAGCATTAAAGAGGCTTGTCATTGTCGACATGTATTTGAATGCAGCAGAGCCATGAGGCAATGTCGAAGTCCAATTACCTCTTGAAACGCACGTTTGTTCAAAAAATTGTCCCCCTATCGACCCCCCGTCAAAGAAAATTTCTATGTTCCCCTCAGTGAACAGATACTTTCGTCTCGACACAAAACTGCAAAAGTGGTTGATTAGAAATCGCAAGTGCAACTGATGAATTTCGACCGACAACGTTATAGAGGGAAATGCTCACAATTGTAAACATTACCGATTTAACGGGAATCAATGTCTTTTTGCAGACCCGCCATATCACAGTTAAAATTTGCAGGTCGAAAACACCAAGGGTAAGATTGATTGGTCCGCCGCCAACTAAACCCTACCACAAACGTGCTGCATCTAATTTTTAAAAAGGACCTACAGAGCTCAACTATTCTATGCCCTACAGAAAACTCAAATTGTCGTTCATTGAAGAGCCTGAACTTCTACTCTAAACCTAGAGATCTTGTCCGTTATTAAGTGTCACTCGATCAGTGTCTATTACCAGTCTTCTAATCAAGATAAAGCATGATCAGCACATAAACGTTAAACAGCCATTCCCGAGTGTCAACAAAAGCGTTAAAACCCATGGTATTCATAGACAAAAAGGTCGAAAATGAAAAATCAGAAACGCCTTCTATAGAAAAAGACAGTATTAGCTTTAATTATCTTACTTATTTAAAACCTAAATTAACAGAGCACCAACTATAACGGCTTACGCGAACTAAGCACATTTCATCGGGCATTAGGAGGAGAAACTGATTCTTAACTTAAGATCTAACAACAATAAGGGTTTTTTAAGCCGAGTTACCGGCTGCTACGGAATCGATGCATGAAAAAAAATATCGCGAAAATATCGTCGACTTTAAGGGTAAGTTCATCTACAAACTTTAATTAACGAAACAGTTGTAGGGACTTGTTATAATAATGCTTTTATCGAACCTAGAGCAGCATGGTGTGGGGTTTCTCAAGGTACTCCTTGAAGTGCTTGAGCCAGACAGCACCAACAGCGCCATCAATGACACGATGGTCGCAGGACAAGGTGACGGAAATGCTTTGCACGGTTTTGTAGCCGAGTTCCGCATCAGGGACTAACTTCGGGGCAGCAACACCAACAGCAAGGATGCAGGCTTGAGGAGGGTTCACGATGGCCGAGAATGAAGACACGCTTCCAACACTGCCAAGGTTCGACACGGTGAAGGTACCGCCTTGGTATTCGGCGGGCTGAAGTTTACCAGCGCGGGCCTTGGCAATGAGAGCATTAACATCGGCGTTGATGGCGGAAAGACCCTGAGAGTGGGAGGTAGATAAAGGGATAATAAAAGAATAGACTTACTTTAGCGTGAGCATTGAAAACAATGGGAGTAATCAAGCCATCATCAGTGCTGACAGCAACGCTGACATCAACGTTGTTGTTCTGGCGGATGAAGGTGTCAAAGAAGAAGCTGTTAGCTTCAGGAACACTCTTGCAGGCGAGAGCCGCTGCCTTGATGACGAAGTCATTAACGGAAAGTTTGACAGGCTTGTCGTCACCATTGTTGCTAGCAGCCAAAAGTGTATTTAAACGCTTACGGACCTCGAGTAAGTCATCCACGACAATCTCGCTATTGAGGTAGTAGTGGGGGATGGTAGACTTGGACTGGGAAAGACGCTGAGCAATGGTCTTACGGACGTTAGACAGGGGAATGTCGACGTAGTCGGCGCCAGCGACAGCTGGAACCGGAGCAGCACCAGCAGCACCAGCAACAACGGGAGCAGAACCGGCTTTGGCGAGATCGGCAGCGAGGATGCGACCGTTGGGTCCAGAGCCTTGTACGGTCTAAAAAAAAGCTTTAAGTCATTAGCAAATATGATTATCATTAAAAAATGTATTTTGAGAGACGTACGCGAAGATCGATACCCTGGTCCTTGGCCAGCTTCTTAGCCAGAGGCGACACATGAATACGCGAAGTGCTCTTGGGGACAGCCGAGACAGAGACTGGGGCAACAGGAGATACAGGTGCCGGGGCTGGGGGGACAGCAGCAGCTGGTGGCGGGACAACGGCAGCGGGGGGATGTACCGAAACGATTGGGGGAGCCTCGGTCGTGGGAACGCGAGGGCCAGCTTCACGAAGGGGAGCCTTGGGCTTAGGGAAATGATCATCCTCGGGTAGAGGCTGGTAATCTTTGAAGGCAGCAATATCTTCAGGGTTGTCAACGATGATGCACATCAGTTTGCCGATCCTGACATTTTTGGTGCCAGCCGGGATAAAGATCTTGGCGAGATAACCTTCTTCGGAGGTTTCAAAGCCCATGGTAGCCTTATCGGTTTCAATTTCACAAAGAAGATCACCTTCAGCAAGCTGATCACCCTCGTGTTTGTGCCAAAAAAGAAGGTTACCGGTGTCCATAGTGGGGGAAAGAGCCGGGAGCACGATACTCCTGTGGTCAGGATAAGAGGCTGAAAAGTGGAAAAACTGTAGAAAAACGTCTATTTGAAAGCCATACGATATTAAACATTTAAATAGTTCAAAAAGGACTTTAAACAGTGATTAATTCTAAAATATTGAATAATTTGAAAAAACCTTACAAGCGTAGAAGCGCACAGATTGAACCTGTGGGCGCAGAACCTGAATTATCGGCCATACTTTGGAAATGGGCTTCTTGCTGCAAATTAATAAGATTTGGGTTATTTATAATCATACAAAAAGGTGGAAAAACAAACTTACTCGACGGTGGAAGTACACATGGATCGAAGGGCTTGGGTAACCTGGCGGTTACGGCGCAGAGCCGCAATCAGTTGCTGCTTTGCTAGGGTCTTTTGGGCCGTACGCAACATGGCTAAAACTAATAACTATTTAAGTTAAAAATGTTCAGACAGCTTTCAAATCCATAAAAAGCGAAAATACGAAAATGCACGTGGTAGCTCCGTGATGATATTCGAAAACCTGAGAGAACGAATAGCGAGCGAAAATTTTTCGTTCAGTAAGGGTCGGACGTACTGAGCGACGACAACCAGGCAGTTCTTTACTAGATGGTGTTCTAGAAGAACGGCCATGGAGAGCTGTCAAGAAAGACAGGGAGAGACAGAGGGGAGGCTGCCGCCGTCAACACCGACACGTAAAGTGGAAACCAAGGCGGAGACGACAGGGCAGAGCAGTTGCGACCGTCATCATTGACAACAACCGAACAATATTTCGTTGGCCTTTAACTCTTATGTGACACACATTACATAGAGTTAGAAGAGGAAATGCGCCTAAAAACTAGCCAGAGAGCAGAGAGGAAGCGCGAGTGAACAAGTGAAAAACGTCAAAACTGAGTCAGTTTTTTTTTTGCCTTAAAGCAAGTTTTGTGGGACTATGCACGGAGTAGACTAAAAGCCGTTGTAATCTGACACGTACGCACTCGCGCCTAAAATTTCTCCCCCCCCCCTTTTCTTGCTCTGCGTCGAGTCTACGCTATTTCCCGTCGCGTTGCCGCAACTTCCCGAACTTCAAAATTTTAAGCCTTAAAATGCGCTTAAACCAGTCGATCGGCATCGAGGTTAAAGGAAATGGGTAAGCTTCCACAACTGACCGTCGTGTTTCTGCAAATTCAGCCGCGACAGACAAGGGCAGTTTCAAAATCGACTCTTTTGTTTTGGGCGGGCGCATCACCCACTGCGTTTTTTTCGAGAACAATCAGTGAACAGTATGCATATTGTGCGGTCTTTGTTTTGCATTATTTCTTATCGTAGTACTATTTCAAAGGTTGCTGATATGAACACGAATTCATGGGTAAAAACGTGTCTTAAAATTTTTTTTAGAAGCGTTAATTCTGAGCACAAAAAGATATATGCGGGCCAACTTTGACCCGTTCCCGGTACATCTCGGCTCAGCAAATAGTATCACTTAAATGACTAGTTTTCAATGTTAGTTTCCTTTAATTTGATAGTTATGGGTAAATATGTATATTGTTTACGTTGTAATAAACACTTACTGTTTTAAAAATCCGTGATAAATCTACTAGAAACGCGAACACAACGGACAGTAACGATAACTGGTGAAAAAAAAAGGTATACCGCTGTTACCTGTTACGCACTTTAATACCCGACATACAACAACAAATTGATTTGATTGAACTTGGCTTCTAAAAAACCTATGAAAGAAAATAAAAGTCATCTTTTTTGTGTTGGTTGCAATGACTTTTCTTTGACTCGCGTTAACAACCAATGCGTGCGCACGAAATATCTCTGATAGCTGGTTTCAACGAGCAAAAACTTAAATTCAATTTAATGGGGCTCATGAACAACCGTTGGTAAAAACAGTATATCTCTTAAGGAACGCGCTGATTCAGTTCGTGATGGGAGTATGTTTTACTGTCAAAAGCGCAATTTTGTTCCTCAACGGTTAGTCAGCATCGGTCGAAATTCAGTTTTCCGGACTGTTGTTAACCTGATTCAGTCTTTTATTTTTATCGATAACTGCAGGGATGGTATCCGTTTCTTCTGATAGTACATCAAAGCATCGGGTAAGAGATTTTAGTTGTTGTTTGCTTTTTAAAAACCCCCCCCATTTCACATTTTACAATCTTACATTCTTATCCGTTCAACCTATGGTAAAGTTGTTGAAGATTATTAATATGCTGACACTGACAAACTTTTATACCATTTACAACATTTAGCAATTTGGTAATAATCTTTCTTTCAACTTGATATATAAAATTCCCTCTAGACAATCGAGCTCACTGAAGCTGAGTTTTTTGAGCCTATCAAGGATGAGTACGTCAAATCTCTTTCTAATTTAACTATGGCGGAACTTGACGATGGATACAATCCTGGTAGGCATTTCTTATCACTATAACCGACCGCATATGTGAATAATACAATCTTAGGTCCAACAAATCCTGACGGAAGCATCAATTTTACCTGTCATTGTGTTGGCCATCTTGTTGCTTCACCATGTGGAGCTGAGTTTCGTGAAGCTTCTATTTGTCAAAAATCTCACAAGGAAGAAGATTTTGAGGCGGGAGCCTGTGCTGATGAATTTATGTCTTTCATGAAGTGTGTAGTAAAAACCCAGTGTTTCAAAGGTTTTTTGTCTTGTTTTTTTTTGACCAAGTTAATTTTATTTCTTTTTTTTAGCTCGTGACAGCGACGAAGAAAAAAAAAACCAATGAATGTAGTTTGTTGGGTTGTTGAGTTAATATTGTTTAGATTTAGAATTTAACTTTGAATAAAATCATGGATTATCAATTGTTTATTCTTGGTGTTTTGATTGCGTCTTACAATCGCATTTTACTATCTTGTTTTTTCTTAATTTTTGTTTAATTAAGATATTTCTAGATGACTGAAATACCCGGACCTAGTACTACCACACCCAGAGGAATAAAACGACGTCGTAAGTTGTTGTGAAGTTGAGTTTTTGAATTCAAACATTGTTTTTAGCACCAAATTTTAACCATTTACCCCCAAAGCGTCTTCGCTGCGGTCCTAGTTCTTTCTTAGTCATCGGAAGCAAGCATGATCCTTTAAACTTGGACAGTGGTGAAGCAGATTTTGCAGATGATGAAGATTGCGAAATTGGATTAGATCCGACTGATCCGTTGAACTTGAATTGTAAGAAAAAGTAAGTTGTGCCTCAGTTAATTATGAAATGTTTTGTTTTATGATTTTAGAAAGCGCCGTCGTCATAAGCGAGACGAAAATGTCGCCAATAAAGAGCTTTGTTCCCCTGTATTCGTTTCTCAACGTCGATTTTGCATCGTTCAAGCCCGAAAGAAGCAGCAATATCATCATCATCAGCAACAACAAGCTGCTGCTGCCATTGCTGCGGCGTCATCATCCTCTGTGGATCGACCTGAGGGTATTGAACCAACCCCATTGACGTTTGCTCCAAAAGAAAAATCAGATAAAGCCCGCAGAAATGCTATGCGCTATCGATTTGGCAACTTCAATCGCTACTATGGCACAAAACCTCAACTTGGCATTTTGGATTTCCGTTTAAACTACCTCTGCAGAGACATTTTTGAAGAAAAAAATATTCTAGATATTGGTTGCAATTCCGGGTTGCTTACAATTAGCATCGCAAAGGAATTCCAACCGACGATAATTGTCGGAATCGATTTAGATCCGCATTTGATCCGGGCCGCAAAGCAGAATGTTCAATATTTTTGTGATAGGGACTTGAAAGTAAGTTGAAGTTAAACAATTTCGCAACGACGTCAAAGAAAACGTCCCCATGCTTGTTTGTTCACTTAAAACAAGCTTTTCAGGTAGCTACTCGATTTCCGGCGTCATTTCAACAGTGCTTTGGACCTATCAGCGGTCCCCCCGTAGTGAAGTCGCCTCTTTTTCCGAAAAATGTCAAGTTTCTCAACGAAAGTTATGTGTTTGAAAGAGATTCTGATCTCGACAATGTGAGTTTCTCTTTTTTTTGACAAAAAAAAAGTACAAAAAAATAGTTTTTAGGTCGTTCCCGAGTACCACACAATCCTTCTTTTTGCTACAACCAAATGGATCCATCTAAACAGTGGTGATGATGGCCTTAAACGTGCCTTTAAACGAATTTATCAAGAGCTTCTTCCCGATGGCCGCCTGATGATCGACGTTCTGCCATTTGAATCTTACAAAAACACAGCAAAAGGTTGCAGTTTGTTGCAAAGAAACATGGAGAAAATTCAGTTTCAACCGGAACAATTTTGCGAGTATCTTATTTCGGAAGAAATCGGATTCAGTGATTATGCTGACGTTGGTGTTGGTTTGGCGGGATTTAAAGGACCCTTGTACATGTTTTTCAAAAAATAAGCTCTTATGATCTGTAGTTTTTTTGTTGTTTTAATAATTTTAAGTCACATTGAATTATCTCGCGCATAAGTCGAGATTTGTTTCAAACTTTATGCGTTTCTAAAATATAACATTTAAGAAAAAATTATTCTTGTTTTGTGACTGAAAAGTCGAGGAGTTCATCTGTGTTTTGTCGGTTCAAAAAAAAAAGTTGACCTTCAACGATGATAAGCGCCATTTTGACGGTTACATTGGCATGAAATCTTTGGTGGATTTTTCTTGGTGCAATACGGATTCGTTCATGAAGCTTTTATTGACGTTAGAATTGAAGGCACCCGGAAATGAGGAATCCGTGGTGTTAACTGTGTGCTCATTAGTGGTTTCAATACGACCTCTATTTTCATTGTGAGCTTTTGTTTCCATCGAGTTTTGCTTCTCGCCTCCATTATGCATGCGGCGTCGGCAATCCTTGGCCGCTACAGTAAACGGCTTTCCAACACCATACAACTTCATTCCAGGAACATGACCACTGTAACCCGAAGCTGGAACATCGAAATCGTTATCATTTAAAAATCCCTTTGTTGTCCCAGATGTACGGCTTCGACCCGACTTTGCAAAGGATACACTGGTCATGTTGCTACCATTATCATGATCATCGTCGAAACATCCATTCAAGTTACTATTACTGGCACCCACCTGATGACGCCGTAAGTTTTTAAGAGCTTGGCCCTCGGACCACCAACCGCCTTTCATCCCGCCAAAAACGTCTTTTGTGTCGGTTTTAATTTCTAAAATCAATATATTAATTTTAATTATGTAAAAAAAAGAGGGAACTAACTTCGTGGAACCGATTTACTTCGACTTTTTGTTACTACTTCATTATGCTGTTGCTGTTCTCCGCTATTTTGAACTGGTCCGGCATCGATCGGATCTCGATTTGCTTCATTTTGTTCAGCCTGCATGAAACTTTGTTGTTCGTTATCATAACCTGCCTTATTGAATGCATACTGTGGAATGTAGCTACTGACATTCGAATTTTGGGATTGCGCTTGCTGTACATACACATTATACATCTGAGTATAATCGGCTGGGGACATTAACATTGGCATCCCGCCCGTACCACTACTTGTCCCTACCATTTGAATGGGATATGATGGCTGTTGTTGGGGCATGGAATTCAAAAACACAAAACTTGGATTAAAATATGTTGGCTGGGGTACGGTAGTTTTGGGAATAAAATCAGTGGTTGAAGTTGATAAGGTTGTGCTCTCAGGTTCGAGGGAAGGGCTGAAAATACAGGTTTCAACATTATCAATCTAAAACTATGTTTTTGTTAAATTTAATTGTCTAAAAGCGCTTTCACAAATTTAAAGCAACTTCCTAAAAAGAGCTAACAGATTGTCACACAAAGGTGTAAAAAACGAGGTTTCCAACTTTTTGATTGTAATTCTTTGGTTAAAAGTGCAATTTTGCCCAATCATCTGTTTCTCTCCATTAGCCTCAAACTTCTCATTTCACTTTTCATAAATTTAACGCGTCGAAGCCTTTTTCAAACCCAGCTCTACTCTCTCGGTGTGACATTTTATAAACGATAACCACAGGATAGGTATCAATATCGTTACTCTTACCCCAGAGTTTAGAATGATGGATAAGTGCTTCTATAAGGAAATATTGATAAGATTATGGCTTCTTCCCGTCAGCAAATAAAGGGTGGGCTGGTGAGAATTGTAATACATGGAAGTAATATCATGATGTTAAATAATGCTTATGAATTGATTGTGGAGGACTAGGAGGATAAAATTTGATAAAACTGTGTGGTTTCAGATTAGTTTAAAGCACCGGCTTGACAATGAAAAGGAAAAATAAATACGAAGTTGCAATCGCTAAGAGTCAGCTGTACATTTTTAAAAATCAACAAATTATTGTTGCCGCCATTGGTCTTTGTGAGCAAATTAAGTGAGTTTCAAATTAATTAAAAGGACCTGATTTGTGAGCCCGAAAAAGTGAAATCCTAACTTTATACCTTTAAAAAGCAACTCTATCTTCTGCTACCCTTTGTGTTCAAATTCATCAATTTACCCAAGCTTACTCAACTTTGTATCTAACAAAATCTTTCCTACGGCTACATGCCTCTCTAACAGAACAAATCTTAAAGAAGTGCCGTAAAGGCTATTTTTGTGGTCACCAAAGTCATTTGTTTCTTGAAGGCTGTCTTTCTTGACAATTTCAATCAGTGAATCACTCTATCGACGACAAAATCAATATCAAAATCATTTTCAACAAAATTTATCAATAGTATTATTGAAATCCAAAGTTACCCAAGATAAGACGGCTTCAATTATAGTAGCTTCAGACTTTATAAAAACAGAGTAGGCACAAGCGAAGATCTACCAATGAAAACCCTTGTTTAATTATCGATTTGAATAACAACCAAATTAATAATTAGATAAACAATTCTAGAAATGCTCACGACATTATTGATGAAAAAAATGTAGATTTCAAATCAGTTCAAATACGTGTTAAAATTGAAATTGGTTTTTTGGGTTATAATAAAAATTTTTTTTTATTAATTAAGTGCTAAAACACTCCAGTACTTCAAAACATACGTATTTTTTTCAGCTTCCGAGTCAGGGTTACTAGGAAGCTGATTAAGTTTTGAGCGTCGACCACCAACTTGCCACTTTGAACCAGGAACGTGACCCGAAAATCCTAAAATTCCATTCAATAAAAGCAATGTTGACATCATTCAAAAATTTGGATCACACGACAGTCATTTTGAACTAATCAAAGTTGAAACTAACACTCAATAATGACATTGTTGTTTCAAAAGCAGTTTACATACGTAAACAATACAATAATCCACAGGGTTTTATACACATAGTTACAGAAACCTACCAGTTATGGGGTTACCTGAACGGTACGAAGCTGTCGATGGCATTGTCTTGCGTTCTGACAGTATAGTGATTGTGTGTCAAATAGAAGTCTGGAACCGGTTTGGAAATGCCACGAAAAGTAGAAGGTTGCTGAGCAACGTGGAATGCTTGTGATTTCAGTGACTTTCACTAAGATGAAATAAAAACGGGCTCAAAGTAAGTACAGACCTTGAGGGCGCTGAGTTTGGTGCCTTGGAAGGAACGTAAGAATGAAAAGAAAACTATAGATTGTCAGTACTTTCAGTTGCCACAGGGAAGTTGATGCTTCATTGTGTTGTTAAAATTGCCGGAAACAGCCGTCGACAGCGACGATAATATTACTTGGAGACATGGAAGAAGAAGGCGACCGAACATGTACTACGTTGCTACGAAGCATGATGTTGCTATTTGATGGGTTTGCATGTTTAAAAAATAAAGATAAACAAGGTGTGATACCTCGAATTGGATGATGGAAAAGTTCAAGTAAATTGCAATTGTTTTAAAAACGTAAAAAAAAACTAAATCAATTTTGAAGTTAGATCAGACCACCCACGCGAATTGAACTGCGTATAATTTGCAGCATTTTAGCCAGCGTCATTTCGGTCGCCAATGGCAAGAGTGTTTTTGAAACGAGGGCTACATGGATGGGGACCGCCAATCATAAATCTGTTTACATCGGATGGTCATCACGTCGTTTAACATTTTTCGCGCTAGCATATTGTTTTGGCGGCATTTTCATTTCAACAATTCAGCTCACCTTAACCGTTATGTCGCTGCTCAAAAAAAAGCAACTCTTACGACGGACCCTAGAAATCACCATTTTATGATAGTAAGCGCAAATCTTTCAACTCAAAAACACTGGTGATTTTAGATGACGAACACGACAAATTGCATGACTTAGTCGAGGAATACGTCGAACTCCATGCTGAGCACATTGCTGAACACAATCGTACGGCTTTTACGAGCACTTGAAAATCGGCAAGCGATAGGTTATTATTAACTTATGTTAAGTTTAGGGTGCTTTTAATTGCTTTGTTTAAGTTTTCTTATGAACTTCTAATTGAAGTCTTTGGTGGGGCGTTAAAAATTAATTAATTATAGTTGATAGTTTAAGTGAAGATTATCAATGTTTGACGAACAAACCGGTATGTTTGTAAGGTTTTCCTGACATTTTCGGGCGGGACCGCAAAACAAAGTATATCATGTGTGCAAATGGACACACAGTCCGATCCATTTGTCCAGATATTCACGCAATACACATGATATACTTTGCTCATTGAAAAATGTAACAGTTTGTTGATCAAGCGTTGCAGCTGATAATTACCAAGACACGGTTTGCCAGTATTGATTCTTTATTAAAAAAAACAAAATTCAATTTTTGAATGTACGTGCAACCAGTAATAAGCACATATTAATGTACGATTGTAAGTAATAAAACAATGTTAATGCTCTTCGTTTCCTTCGGAGATGCGAGACAAACTGATCTTTAATGGAAAGTGTCTCAATGGTGTGCTTAAACCGAATCCATAGTTGGCAATCATGTCGTCAATAGATTCTTCATTTTCAACGTCGTTGGAAGATTCTTCGTTTTCAATTGCGTTGGAAGATTCTTCATTTTCAATTTCGTTGGAAGATTCTTCATTTTCAATTTCGTCATCGACTTCGTTAAACTGAAGGCAGTTAAGGTTTTGTCGGTATGAATGTGGCTTGCGAAGGTTCAATTTAGGAAACTTCGGAAGCTTTGAAACAGCGAACTGTCTTGTGAAAAGGGGTTTGTCTTCTTCTTCGAGTTGGGCCAACCTTTTAGACTGAAAAACAATTTAAATTTACAAAAATAAAAAGATTGAATTAAACCTACGATAGCAGTGTGACGTGAGGGAGAGGACGAGCTTATGGCACCAACTTGTCGAGGACTTGAGACTCTCGGTGATGCGGACGATGAGAGACGTCGTTTTTTGGGTTTCTTACGAGGTGAGTCGCCCTTCTTGACTGGACTGTTGCCTTCTATAGATGGCTGATTTATAGACTCATCATTTGAGTTGGTTGAACGATTTTTCCTTCGAAAAAGCTTACGGATCCAGTCAAAAACCATTATTGCGAATAGAAGACAAAAGAAAACACGGCACTGATCACAGGGGGCACAAGTCGATAGGACTGAGCATTTTCGTGCAAGTCGTGCATGTTCGAAAGGCGCTTGCGATATGGATGAGCCAAACTTGCCTGAAGGAGTAATTGTTGGCTGACAAAGAATGTTTTATCATGAGTTTTGATAATTTACCGGTCTCAAACAATATCTTTATTCTTAAACTAGATTATGATACATTCAAAGTCATTACCAAATGACAGATAATAGTACATTAGAACTTTAAAATTTTTCAATAATTTTTAAAAGTAATGCTAAGCCCACATGTCTGACATTTTCAAAGTTCAATTTTTCATTCGCGCATTGAACCCTTCCTGTTTTTAATCAAAAACTTTACGAACACCTATACTCCTTTGTTCCACAGACACTTCATTTCATCATAGCTGCTGTTCTCCGTGCCTAGCACCTGAAGCTCGCCCAGCAGCTCCCAACCCCCATCAACAAAGCCATCGCTTTTCAAATTTATTCTTTCCACCATCATTTAGTCATCTGCACGTATTGCTCATCAGTCAGACGATAGCTGCTTACTTTCATCACCAATGCAATCGCTCCAATTCGATCCTCCTTCAACCCATGGCTTCTACTGGGATCATCCTGAAATCACATCCCTCTTTGAAGCCTTCCTCGATTTAAAACACTCCTCAGTTGGTCCTAAGGACTTTAACGATCTCACATCACAAATACGCTTGAAGTTTCCCGGGGTTTCGATTGCGATGACGGAAGTCCAGCAAAACTTTAGCCGGTACCAATTAATCCATGAGAATCTGTATACTTTAGTGCCTTCATTCTATTATGCTTTGGCCAATGCGGATACTGGAAAGTGGATGGTCTACTATCATGCCGATCATTTTCGGGTCAAAGTGATCTATTACTTTCGGGAAGGCAAAAACGACCGCAAACGTTTGAAGTGTTCAAGTTGCTCTCGCTACGGTTATGTGCTTCATGGGAAGTTATTCATGTTAGCGCATAGGTCCACTTGCAAGGGGCAACTTTGGACCGACTTTTTATTACGACAAAATGAACGCCTCGATACGTATTTTCAGGTGAATTTTTATGAATTCGAAATGATTTAAAGCTTTAAAGTTTCAGAAAACCGGCCATCAATGGCACTTCGCTGGATTAAACTGAAGTGATTTACATTCTAGAACACAATAATCTTTATAAATAATTAAATATGTTATTCAAAGCTTGTATTGATTAAGCATGATAAACTTTAATAAAATTTTTCCTTGCTGATAAAATCATAAATGCATATCTAAAAAAGTTACACTTCAACACACAAAGCACTTTTAGTATTCTTGACTATGCTTACCACAAATAATAAATGCGCAGGCATTTTTGAGTCCCTTTTTTATAGTCACTATGGCTACGCAGCCCGTGTTTATTACCGCAAGCTATCGAAGTATACTCAGTGAGAAAAATAAGTTTGTCAGAAATCTTTTTTTTTATCTCAATTTCACAACCATCTGCGCTTTGTCCTAACAACTGGTGGTAAAAAATAAATATGCTTTCTGCGGCCCTGAGTTAGAATCCGAATGTGATTTTTTGATTTTAGTTTCAAAACGCTAACAATGTAAAAGTTTTTTCAAGGCATAAAATTGACTGAAATCAAGTGACATTATGATAAGTTTACCATTTCAATTGAGTTTTTTGTTTTTGAATTTTGAGTTTGGCATTGGCCAAGGCAATATAACATTGCAATCGATTTTTGATGGTGATAATAGTGAGTCAGGGTTTAAAGTAATGATTACGATTTTAAATGAATGTTTTGAGGCAATTTTAAATCTCCGGAATGCGTTTCTGCAAAAATTCGGGTATCGTCGGTTTTACCGGTTTATTCGATCTCTACGGCACCTTACAGCAATGCTGTTTCCATAAAGGATTTGTCTTCAGCTCTTGTCAATGAATTTGGGGATATTTACGCAGTTGCGGTAGGTTTGATTTATTCTTTCAGTTTTTTTAAAGACGAATTTTAGATCATGACAGTTCTCAACAATGGTGTTACTTGGGAATTTGAAGTTTTCGCTAAATCAATGACTAAGTTACCGAAACTGTCTAGAAAAAACTGGAAAAAAGGTGTTGTACAGGTGCAGTATGACATTCGATATGGGCTGTTTTATTTTCAACCAGAGAAAGATGCAAATTTTGTGCAGGAAGTATGCTTATCTGTGATATGTTCACTGATTGATTTGGTGTTTGTTTTAGATTGTGATTTTGACGGCAAAGGATAAGATTCGGTTCAAAGTTAACAACGAGTCTATTCTTGGCACGTGTGAGGACAACTACATCGAGTTTACGTTCTTCAAGTTGTCGACTACTCTGAAAAATTACCTTCAAAACCATGAAATCAATCTCAGAAAACCGACTTTATCGCTTAGAGACCTGACAGAATGGCCGTTAGGGAATTTTATTTTTAAACTTTGTCCATATAAAGCGGTCAGTGCGAGCAAAATTTTTTCGAATGTGTTTGAAACATGCGCCAAATCGACTGAGAACTTGGCGGTCAAAGTTGTTACGAAACACGTAACAGAATCATCAGTTGCAAAATCCTTATTGCGGATGATGACATCTGTAACTATGGCAGTGCCAACGATATCAACGAGTGAACGAAAAACAACATTTAAGACAGGGTCAAGAACGGTGCCATCGACACTAACATCGCCGACTATGACTATTTCATCAGTTTTAATGACTTTATCACCGACAAACAATTATTCGGCTACTTCACAAGTGCATTCATCAATGGTTTCAACTGGTTCAATGACAGTGGCAGCAACGCCATCGACAATTGAGTTAGATAAACTTTCCATAATGCCAAAAATGGTCGTTGCGACAATTTCAAAACCTGAAACACATTTTTCAACTCAAGATTTGGTGACAAAATCAACAAAGTTTTCAACGACATCGTCAACAGTGTCGACGCATGTGTTGCCAATCTTTCCTACCACATTTTTAACGACATCTTCAACGTTGGCCGTGCCTTCTTCAACACTATCTTTGTCAACTTCATCAACGACGCCGCTAACTACTGCATCGACAACGTCAACAATTAAGGCAAAAACTCCTTTCATTATGTCTTCAACAACCCAAATCTTCACTGAAATCATCACAGTTTGTTCCAATTTGCTCAACGTTAATTCCAGTCCAAGTCGCAATCTAACCATCTCAACGAAACATCTCGGAAGCAATTTGACGTGTCGTTTGGTGGATCCGTTAACGAAAACCTCCATCGGCGCGGCTTCATTTTATAACGGTGTCAACATCACTGTGATCCTCTCATCAGCGTTTACAAAAGAAGCTTTAGACAACCAGAACTGTGAAACGGTTGACAAAAATAAGTTGTCATCATTTCTGTCATTTGTAAGCTCTTGGTTTTCAGAGGTTTTGGTAAACTACACTCATTTGTTCGATTTTTTCCACAAATTCGTCGAATTAGAGGGGTACAACCACTTAAGCAGCGACTCTAAACATGAGTTGAATACAGATTTAATGAACCCCGCTGTTTGCCTTTTCGGTAAGGTTACATATTGCATTTTTTACTAAAGGAGGTTGACTGTCTCTCGCTGTCTAGCGGAAGCAACTGCACGTGTGCAAAAAAGTGCACTCGACAAAGTCAGGTTAAAAGGGGGCGTCTAAACAGTGACGCACTGATGTACTTATTACACCATCTTTCGAATGAAAGGAAGCTGATTCGAATACTTAATTCTGAGCGTCAAACTTGTATAATCATATGTTAACACAAATTAGAAAAAAAAAAAGTTAAAGTCTACTTCTTAAGAATTCCTTTTTAGAGAAATTTGTAATTTCTCCATTAGGTGCAAGACGGACACTTTTTGTCTTTCGAAAAAGTGAGTTGCCGGAACCAACACACAAGTATCAGTAAGCTTGAAAATTCGGTAAAATGAAATGCAATATGTAAAATATAGGAAACAGGCTTCGATGTCGAAGAGTATAACTTCAACTACAGCAACAATACCGCTAACTTCGAAAAGTAGCTCAAACAAAATAACTGCCAGCTTTTTACCAACATTGGACAGAATTAAAATTATTTTAAGTTTTGATAGTGGCTTAAACCTGAGAGCATTCAATTGTTCCCAAATTTTTGATTCATCTGCAGCTTTTGGGCTCAATCCCAACTGTACCATTGAAAAAAGCCAAGTTAACATTCTTTTCGGAACTGCGCCTACTTTAACCCCGTTTCAAACAGTTGTGATGCGGACGGCAGCCCTGACAGAGCAATACATCGACAACTCATTTAACAATTCAACCCATTATGACACGTTCAGTGTTACAGTGCCAACAGACGCTGAAGTTCCAAATGTTGTGATTATACCACCGACAAATCCCTTAAAATGCAGTTTACCGTGGCTATATTCCAGTAAGGTTATTAGTGGAAGTGGAGGACGAAACTTAAAATATACTTGGTTTGTTATCGATATAGGTCGGTTTTGTCACAAAATTTACCAAATTTAAGCATATGTAGTTTTAGCGAATCAAACTCTCATCAGTCTAACTGATCAATCAACATTTGCCTTTAATGTGTCAACTTTGGCCGAAGTCACAGCCAAAATAATTCTTCAGGGGTGCAATTTTGTGGGAATCTGTGCCAATTCGACAAGTGTTCTCGTGAATGTCAATAATGTTTTAAATGATTTTGTAGTTAACATGGTAGAAATACCGGCAAAGCCTGTGCCGTCCCAAGATATTACACTCTACGCCGAGGTTGAAATGATCATGTGTAGTGGTGTTTCTTCTGAGTTGATTTCAAACAATCTTTTTGTGAGTTTTAAACTATTGATTGACTAAATCTTTATTTGCTGTTTTCAGTTTGCCTGGTCAGTCAATGACTCCATTGTGTCCCGAGATTCCGTCGTTACTTTCCGACCAAAGACCTTTACCGCTAACTCCCTTGCCATCATTCAATTGAATGTTTCCTACATAGTTTTTGATCAAAGCCAAGTTTACAACACTTCAACCGTTGTTTACCTGACATTTGGATCGATGCCATTGATCCCGGTCGTGGATTCGACAAATCGAATAGTGTCAGCTGACTCAGAGATGAGCATCGATGCGTCCCAATCCTTCGATCCTAACACTGGAAGCACGGGTTTGGAGCACAGTTGGACGTGTGATTGCATTTTGGAGCCAATCAATACGTCAAGATTATATTTGGCTTTGGCAAATTTAACTGCAGGATTGCGTTATCAATTCATCGACACCATCACATCACCAAAAAGTTCATTAACGGCGTCTATTACTGTCAATGTCATGGTGGTGAAAGACTCTTTACCAATGATTCAATTACGACCAGTCACTAATTATGAATTCCCAATGCATGAGTACTTTCGAATGCAGGCCTACATTCAAACCCAGAGTTCAAACTTAACGACCCAATGGTTCTTGTTTAAAGACAGCGATAACAGTTCCATCGATTTGACTCTCTACTTTTCTAATGTCATTAAAAACTTCAATGACACCGATTCTGGTGAAGTTGTAGCATTGTCGATGACTATTCCACCAGTTAGGAACAAAAAACTTTTTAATGGGTGGCCGGGATTGCAACCTGGGATTTATGTTTTGAGATTAGTCGCGAGTGGCGCTAATAACAGCGCTTTTGCGGATTATGAGTTTACTGTAATTAAATCTCCAGGCAAGCCGATCATTACAGTGAGTTGTTAAAAGTTTTTTTAGATTCAATAAATATGGAATTTTAGGTTTTACCAGAATCTGACATCGTGGCCTTTGAAACAAGCGTCAGATTCGGTACCAATTCCACGGCTGATGATACGCTTTTATTTAGGTTCGGATTGCGGACAGTTTTTATTGATAATACGATCTCCGATCAATGGTACCATCAAACACCCATGAATTACTTCAAGACAATTTTAGCTAGTGCATTACCCGGGATTAATGCATCTTGTGGGGTTCGAGTGGCATACCAAGGTTTGCTTGAAGTCTGCGATCGCGCTGGAGCGTGTTCTACAGCAAATACAAGCAATATTATTGTCACTCCCCCAGTGAATGTTACTTCAGCTATTGAAAGTACTCTTCAGTTAGCCATCTCTGACATTGATACAGGCAATGTTGAACGAGCTGTCATTAGATTGGAAGCAATTCAGGCTGAGCAATGCTCAAATACGCTCAATTCAAGTGTTGTGGAATCGCTTATCAGCAAAGTCAACGAACAGCTTACTAATGTCAGTGATGCGAATGCGCTTTTGAAGGGAGTGATCCAGTGCGTCAAGGTCATAAACAGCGCTTCAAACACATACATTGACAAAGTGTTTGATCTTGTTGTGAGATCCCAAAACCTTGTGTTTGCCAACGATAAAAGCCGGCGTCAAAAGCGGCTCTCAGCAGCTACAAATCTCGCAAACTTGGCTGCCACTACAATTTCATTGGTGCCAGAAGATGCAGCGGATAAGCTTCTCTTTGCTTATGATAGACTTATCAGAGAAAACCAAAACATAGCTAATGCTTATTTGAATAATATTGTCAATCTTCTCAGTGGATTTTGTGTCCAGGTTGATTCCACGCGGATAATGAGCTCTGAAGGTGATGGATATACCAGTATTCAGGCGGAAGGAATCTCGCCTGATGATGATGCATTCTTAACGATTTCTTACTCAATTGCAGGCAATACCAGTCAGGTTGGCTTTTTTTTAAATAGATTTTTTATTTGAGTAAGCTTCTAGGTTGTATTAAGCAAAGCCTTCCAGTCAGCTTACAAATCCTACAAATGCGACTTGCCAAATTCAACAATTTGTACAGAAGTTTGTCTCGCTTCGGCCTTGATTGCAAACACGGCTTTACATGACAATACCTACTTGTCAATTTACTTCTTTAAAAACAGTCACACTATTCCGCAATTTTCTAACATTGCAAGCAATCTTCATTATGTTGGTTTTCAATTTTTTTTATAAAAAAATTATTAATTAATTATTATATATTTTATAAGTTTTAAATAATATTGCTATTAAAAATTATTGTGCTTTAGGTCATATTTAATAATCCTATTACCGGAAATACTCTTACTTTGAGCAGTGGTGTGACCTACAACTTGACTATTCCGTTAATTAGCTATTCGCCGTCAAACTACTATAATGTGAAATTTTTTGTTGATTTTTTAAGTTTTAAAGTCAATTTTTCAGTGCTTCATTTACATCAACAGCATTTGGGACAATTCGCTCTGCACTTCAAATAACTATGCGCGTGCTTTTAAAAATGCTAATGTCATGGATTGCAAGTGCGGCGCAAGCGGCGTTATGGCAGTTTATACTGTGAGTGCACCGGCAGCGCCTCATTACCTGTCTTATAATGAGTACCAACTGGTCTTTAATCTAGTAAGCCAATGAAATGATCAAATTAAAAAAAAAAAAAATGTTGTTTATTTTAGTCCTCAATCGCGGAGTGCAAGTTTTCTCAGCTTTCAGCTTTCATTAACAAGCTAGTCAATGCCAGCCAAGTCTATCTAAAACGATTTGTAAACTACACTTGTGCTGCGGGGAGTAATCTTGAAACTGATCCGGCCACAGTGTCTGTCATTCTTCGTCCACCATTTATGGAAACCCAAGTTTCAAACAGTGTCGCCATTCAGGCGATCAATCGTGCAGTCACTGTTGGAACAGCTTCAACGTTTGCTTCAAACATTACTGTGACGTCGTTTACCCCAATTTTGATAACCAGAGACTTGAAGAATGACGGCTATGCGAGAACTATACCGATACGATTTGTAAAAGCATTGAAGAATGTAAGCAATGACACGAACACGCTATTGACCAAATGGATCACTTCAATGTCGACAAATATGAGGATTGATTTGTATCGATTCAAGAATCCGACTTTTCAATACAGTAAGTTCTAAGCTTGTAAAATCGATGAAAAAAGCCATTTTAGACATGCTGTTTAACTTCACAATAACCTTACCTTTTGCGGGCGAATTAGTGGCCTCTGGCTCGACAGCTCTCTCAGCCGAAGAAATTTCCCTTTGGATAATGGAGCAAACAATCTATGGTGAGTTAGACTTGCAAGAAGCTCAAACCTCCATAGATCCCATTGGTTATTCTGAAATTGTCAAACTTGTGCCCATCAACCCGACGAACACATTGATGATTATCCTTGGGATAGTCGTTGGGGTTGGCGTTGTTTTAATCACGATGATAACCGGTGGATTGGTATTTTTGAAGCTGAGAACGGATCGCTTGATTGAAGAACACAACCGGAACATGCGTATGGTTTATGTCCCTGTTTGTACTCATCGAGCCATGGGGGGCGCCGCCTCGCATCCACTTCCATCCATGATTCCCTTTGAATCCAATGGCATGGTGCTCGGTCCTACCGGCATCATTGATTCTGGAATCGATACAGCCACAGTGTATTTTGGGCAAGACAATCAGCTGAGAATGCGGTAATATAATCTTATGAATAATTTTAACCGCTGGTTTTGAGACATCAATCTTGAATCTATTTTGAGTTTCGTCTGTCGGAAAACTTAAGTTTAAACTCATCTTGAATACTGAGATTGATGGTTAAACGAGTTACACGAATCCGGGACAAAGTGACAGCCAGTGATTTGTGTTGTCAAGTTTATCTGTTGACGGTTTTCCGTTACTGATTTCGTACTTTTAAACCCCGTGACATTGAGTTTCAACTCTATTTTTAGTAAAATTCCTATTCAATCGTCAAATGACATTTTAAAATTGTTAAAACTTAAAATTTTGTTGTTGTTTCTCGAATTGATTTTTGTTCGTAAACGTATTTTTGTTAATAAAAATTGAAGAAAAGAGATGGTTAGCTGTTTTGGTGAGATTGGTGTCTGGATTGGCATACGATATTTTCTTTCATCTTTCTGGTTTAAACTGAACGTCGACTAACTTTCGACCATCGTCAGCTCACTCAGGACGTAAACACTTGATGACTCAGACTTTCAAAAGTTGAGTTGAATTCAATTTAAAAAGATGAGACAAATTCGGCATGATGTAACTTATCTTTTCTCCCATTCAATCACTTGTCAATTTAAAGTAGGATGAGTTATTACTTTCAGGAAGTTCATTTTTTCTGCTGCCTGCTTGATTTGATCTCGCTTGTCAAAAGTGACACTTGTGTTGCAAGATGATATATCACTTATCCATCCGTGATGCATCGGCACACAGTGCCTTTGTCGGAGCGCAGTAATATGCCTTTTCAATTGAGGGTTTTTCTTTACACTGCGTGACTATGGCGTAAATCATCGTCGGAGAACAACAACTTGTGCTTGTTGCCGGTGATTAGTCAGGAGACCGAGAACTTGTATGAGATAACAATCAGTTTTGAGTTATGACTAACATAAGGGCACTTTCTGAAATTTGCCCGCGTGAAACGGGATCCATGCCAAAATGGATCAACTTACTAGCTTTCAAATGCGCCAAGGCGGAGAAAGAAAGCTTATGAGGACGGCGCTTTGTCATAACTCAATTTTTTTCAAGCAAAAGTTTGAGTTTTATGTCTTGCTTCACATGTCCTACTTAGTGGCTTGGCTCAACGATAAGCTGATGTGAGTATAAATGGATGGTCAAAGCAACCCAGATGGTCAGTTAAAGCTTGGTCGTGGCCGCCTGATCACCACATCGCTCCAGAGAGGCAGTGATTTATGACAACTCCTTTTTGCATCGTGATCTTCAAGCATGGCCAAAGCCCTCATTACTTAGCCATTTATAACCCTCCTGGCGAAGCACACACACACATACGTCGCCCTCATTGGGCCTTTAATTCACATGCGGGGTGATTGCATCCAATTTTACGAATATCAAATGTCTGTAGGGCCTTGTTTTATGACCAAAATCCAGTTTTTGGTCAATTGAAACGTGTTCAAATTCCCTTCTGCTTTATCACTAATTCTTTGCAGCATGCGACTTCAGACGTTAGTCTTGTTGCTGCTTCTGACGTGTGGGGTCATCCAAACTAACGGATGTAAGTTTTGGTAATTTTGTCTCAAGGCAATTGTTTAAAAAATCATTTTCAGGGTTTTTCTTCTCTAAAACGACCCCCGCTACCACTGAGGTTGATGTTGATGACGATGGTACTCCGGCTCCAACCCGCAAGCTGATTGCCAAAAAGGTTGGAAAAACGATTTTTGTTAAACGTGTTAAGGCAAAAACCCTTACAACAACCGCTACGGAAACTGAAATTGATAAAATTGAATCTGCTCTTGGCAGTGACAACTCAACTATTCTTGACACTTTCGATAACTCAACTATCGTTGAAGAGCCTGAATTGCCCTTTATCGGCACCGAAGACCTCTGTGTTCGCGTGCACAACAACACAGCTTTTGAAGGCATCGAACCTTATGACACTCTACTGTTGAAAAATGCCTACGATTGCCAGAAGGCCTGTGTCGCGGCTTTCCCTCGATGCGTTGCTGTCATGTTTTACTTCCTGGCAAACCAGACCGATGGTCATTTGTGCTATCAGTTTGATCACAATTCAATTGATCCGGATGTTCAGCTAATTCCGGAAGCTCCAAAAAGCAAAAGGGATGTCATTCGTGCTCTTGAAATTGTTTACGACTGTCATCAATTTGATCCTTTTCCGCCCCTCGGTGAAGATGGAGTCGTTACTTCTTCAGATAAAGTTCCTCGAAGCAAGCGCGAGAGTGGTCACTACCTTGACATTAAAACCCAGGGATCGTGGTCAAACTGGGGCAAATGTATGCCCTCAGGCGTCCAGGCTCGTAGCCAAGCATGTGAGTATGGTCGTAAGATTCAGCGTCGTGGCTGTTCTGTTCGCAACTACTATGTACAATTTCAACAGCAACAAGCTGCAAACCAATACCAGGATTCTTTTCATGCTCAAACTTCCCAGAATGAAGTTGAGCATGCTGAACGGGCTCGCTTAGAGGAACAACGTCGTCAGCAGCAACAGCAACAGCAACAACAAGAGCAGCAACGTCAGCAACAGCAAAAACTAGAACAGCAACGTCAACAACACCAACAGCTTTCCCAATTTCCTCAATATACTCAACAGCAACCCCAATATGCTCAAGGCACACAACGAATCCAGCCTCAGCTTTATACCATTGATTCGACTCCTCGACCTGCAGCTCCAGTAAGCTACCCGCCTCAGCCTTACAATCACAATGATCAACGGGCTGAAATTGAGCGTCAACGTGCAGATCATGAAAAAGAGTATGCTCGTCGTCAGGAAGAGTACAACCGTCTTGTCGAAGAGCGCCGTCGTCTAGAAGCCGATCGTGCCCGTGAAGCTCCCCAGCATTCTCAACCATCTCAAATTATTCAGCCTGCTGCTCCAGTTGTTCCAACAGCCGTTTACGGTGCTCCCCAATATGTCTATCCCCAAGTTCAAAATGCTGGAGCCGATGAACTTCATCCTGCTATCCCACCCGAGCAAGCTGCCAACTGCACCAACACTTTGAACTGCCTTCCACGTCGTCCTCCTCCACCACCTCCTCCTGCTTGCCGTTCCGCTGCTTGTATTCCGGCCAAGCCTCCCCTCGGTCAATGGCTTGAATGGTCCGATTGGTCCAGCTGTTCATGCTCCTGCGATGATGGCATTAAACAACGCCGTCGTTACTGTAGCACCGCTGATTGCGGAGAAGGCGATGATGTCGAAACCCAGCCTTGCAATCTGGGTCCCTGTGAAACCTGGTCTGAATGGTGTGAATGGTCAACGTGTTCAACAACCTGTGGCAAGGGCCAAAAATCTCGTGAACGCTTCTGTTTGCTCGGCACTCAACGCTGTGATGGCAATGACTTTGAATCCCTTGAATGTGATGCTGGACCTTGCCCAGAATGGTCCCAATGGGAAGGCTGGGGTCAGTGCTCAACCTCTTGCGGTCAAGGCATTCAATCTCGTCAACGTACATGCCTTGGTGGCGCCTATGGAGCCCTTCAATGCCCTGGCGAAAAAATAGAAAATCGCCCCTGCAATCATGGCCCTTGCTCCTACTGGGGTTCCTGGCAAGAATGGTCACCTTGCTCAGCAACCTGTGGTGATGGTGCCAAAACGCGTAGTCGTATCTGTCAAGGCGGTACTGACTGCGTCGGTGAATCCACCGAAGACATCTTTTGCTCTGGTCCACCCTGTGCTGCTTGGACATTCTGGGCTGAATGGAGCTCCTGTTCCTCATCTTGTGGTCCTGGCCAAAAAACGCGTCAACGCTTATGCCAAACACCAGATGGCCGTTCTTCCGAAAATTGTCTTGGTGACAAGGTTGAAACGATTCTTTGTGAAGAGGGTGCTTGTGCCACCTGGTCCGAATGGTGCGAATGGTCCCCATGCGATCGTGAATGTGGTGGTGGTGTCAGTCTGCGTAGTCGTGTTTGTGAAGCTCCTGGCTCTCGTAAGTTTCTCCGAAACCACCTTAAACCCATGATGATCTTCCTTTCAGCTTACGGTGACAATGTCGCCTGTCCTGGTCCCAACCGTGAAACAAAACGCTGTAACGAGCATGCTTGTGCTCCTCAATGTCAATGGACCGAATGGTGTCCTTGGAGTCCATGCACAGCTTACACGGAATGTGATTCTGGCGTATCCCAACGTAATCGTCAATGCGTTGGTGAAGCTGGTTGCTCCTGCAGAGGTCTTGCCGAAGAATCTCAACAGTGCCATGGTATGATTCCATGCACGCCTCCACCACCACCAGCTGCTGCATTACAGCCGTGCTAAACATGCACTCTCCACTGTGCTAATGTGCTCTTGCGTGCTGCAATGAACACTATTCTCCACGCTGTTATCCCTTGTGTCTTTAACTTTTCAAAGTTAACCAAACATATTAATATTAATATCTTCAGTACGCCTGTACATTTTTTTTATCTTCATCTCAGTTAATACTTTTTAACATTTGTTGTAAATTTCAACATTTTCATTAAGCAAAAAAATAAAAGTAACTTCGAAACGATTAGCATTGGAAATGAGATCCCAACTACGATGATTGAAGAAAAAGATGGTTAAACAGAGAAGTAACAAAAGCAAATATGATAGAACGGACAAATCCGGGTTCCAACCCTTACAAATATTAGTTTGTTTGCTAATGAGACAATACGTAACCTATCGACCCCTGGCAAGCGTAGTTACACGATCACTGAAACTCATTTTAAAGTAGTTGATGAGCAGGTCAATGTCACGAAAGACTTTATTTCTAAATTTGAGGCCATTGGGCTTTAAAGCTATAAACTCGTGATGCGCGGAGCCGTACGCTAACAAGAAACAGCCAGGAAAGCGAGCTGATGCCACAAAGATATATCTAAAACATAATTAGTTGGTTGGATCATATTGAAAACTTTGAAAGACAAAACTTACGGATAAACCCTCGGATTTTGAATTCTTTCAGCCTGCAAATAAGCCTTGATTTTATCGACGTCTTCGGCCTTCATCGATTCTATAAAATACTTATGGCCAAGGATTTCACGTGCCAGAGCCGCTAGCGGTTGAATGTAGCGAGCGAGAATTTCATCCAAGTCTTCAAAGGACTAAAAAACACATATTTAAAACACAATCAAAATTTGATAATCAAGCTTACATCATCACCAATGTAGAGGGTCTTTCCAATATTGAAATGATGAACTTTGTTTTCTTCTCGGACGGTAATGTGTTGATAAATCTCATCCGTCACTTTCCACGTGACTACTAAATGATCCCGATGACTTGTTGATGGCCGAATAATGGCATCACCCTGGTCCATCTTCTTCAGCATCTTTTCGGCTTCCTTGAAGGTAATGTTATGGAAAGCACTGTGAGTTACTACACGCTTAACAAACTGGGTCGGCTCCCGGCGTACGTTTTGACGATGATCACGTTCCCGTTCATCGGCATCTTTTTTATCATAGTTGAAGTAGGAATCGACATTTGCATTTTCTTGATTTCGCAATGCCGAACCTTTGCATGTCAAATCAACCTTCATCCGATCATAGTCAATTTTTAGGATAGCAAAAACCTGCGTTTGACCGACTTTAAAAATTTTTGTCCAAACATCCTTAATCTTATCAATATCGTCGCTCAATTCTCGCCAAAACACAAAACCATTCAGGCCATTTTCAAGCTTTACCCTATATCCAAGTGGGATACCAGGACAATTCATTTTTAGATGATCATAAACGTCAGAGACTTCGGCGAAGTCATCCCGTCGACAACTTGGACACCTCCATCGACCCGTCTCAATATCACGAAATGGTGTTTGTTCCATTGATTCCGACGTGTTTCGTTTGTGTTGAAGACCCCAGATTTGGCCAATGACCTGTTTTCCCACATCGAAAACGCGTTCAGATTCGGGCGAGATCCATCGGAACATTTCTTCAGTACTCGGTTGAGTATATAGTTGACGAAGGTCCTTGTAACGAAAGCTTAATTCAGCTCGAATGTCATACAAAGTGACATTCTTATTACCAAAACCACGAGTGTCCATTTCGGACGCAAAAGCATCCAAATCAAGTTGCGTTAATCGTCGTGGATCGCGTAACACTTTTTCTACGTACAGATTGTTGTGCGATTCGGAGTCGTCAACTTCAAGGGCATCAGCTGCCATTTTACGAGCAACTTCGTAGGATTCTGGATGAACACGAGAGCCATCAAGAACTTCAATGTACACTTCACTGTCTTCTATACGGCTAGGATCAATAATAATAAAGCCAGCACAATTCATAAAGACGCGTGGACCAAGATTGCACACTTGAATCAATTTGGCACGAGATTCTAGGTATTGATTGGACTGCTTGATGGCTTGAATCACAGCATAGGCTTTCCGTCGACCGAGACCGCAAACAAATTGAAGAGGTCCTGATCGGAAGGGCAAATCGATAATGGCATTGATGTCAACACCAACTTCACAGACACGATTGACAGTTTCCATTTCGAGAAAGAATAAAATGTCTTGTTTCGGCACATAAGGCTGAAGTGCGTGCCAATGAACGCACAAAATATCGCTGTCTAAATTAAATAAGCGTGAAATTTCGACCAATGGATCGGCAGCCATTCGAGCAAGACAGATACTTTGTCGTTGAACAAATACATAATCCGGAAACTCATGCTTTGCCAATGCTGATAACGCATAAACTTTGGCAATATCGTTACGGTAAAGATCGACGGGAATGTGTTGTGGGATGTCGCCGTTGTCAAGCAGGTTATCAACAACACGACGGATATCTTTGTACAATCGATCAGCTTCCATGTCTTCGGCGGCAAGCAGGATGACGTGGGGCTTATTTTTCAAAACAAAAGTTTCCAAAGCTTGAAGATCTTTGCGTTTTGGGCAATCTTTGAGTTGTCGATTTTCGCGTTCTCGGAAGTTTGGTAAACGAATGTTGTCAATTATATCGCCTAACCGGTCGACGACGACAGCGAAGGAAGCGTAGTTCATTTCACTGGGATAAGCAATTGTCATAATGCGAGTGTCATCCTTGACACCAGACAAAGCTGGATGTTCGTCTTCTTCGTAGGCAAACTGTTTCACGTAACCGGCAATTTTAAGACGGTCGCCAAGAGATTCTTGACATTGCTGAAAAAAAAGATTAGTTTTTTAAACAGATATGAAGTAAATCTCACTCTTGCAACTTCATATTGTGCTTCACGAACCAATGTGTCCACAGTCTCCTTTTCAAAGAATGGAAACAAATCTCGTTTCAACGCGATCTCCATCGCATTCCGACGGACTTGCTGCCAAGCGCCATACACAGAAGATGTGTTGGTGGGAATCTCTAACAAAGGTTCGAACACAATGTCAAAACCGGATTCACCTGCGTCGCCAATCTTAAAGGTTACTTCAACGAGACCGTTCTTCTGGGCTTCGTGAATGATGAGAAACTCCTCGCGTTCAAACGCAATAACAGGCTTGTCTTTTAAATAGCGTTGCCGATAAATGGGCATGGTTTCAGTGATGCGATCACGACCTTTTTTTGTCGGATTGACACTGATGGCGGCCGTCTGACGGAACATCCGGCGAACATCGCTTCGAAACTCAGGCTGTCGTGAAAGAAGGTAACCGTAAAATCGGGTAGCACAATCGAGAACACTTTGAGCCGAGGTTAAGATGCTAAAAGGAAGAATAGATTTAAAATAACAGAAAAATAAAGATTCTTACGGTGATATATATTGCTCTGCCACTTCCAAAGGCATTAATTTCGATGCATTCGCTTGGATAGCACCCGCTAGCAACATCTGGGTGTATTCTTGAGGCATCACACCAAATGAGGTAATCATCTCATCGATACGTGCTTGAATGGCGCCATCAGTGACGTTGTTTCGGGGTTGCATTTTAAATTGCGATTGTACGGCCTCAATTTCTTCAGGTGGAACAAGCTCTGGATGATTAACTTCCCAGTCATAAACATTCTTGAGGTACTTATAATACAGGGCGTTAAACATGGCTCCATAATCAGCAACTTCTTCGCTCGAAATGGATGCACCGAGAGAATAGATATCGTTGTCGGTAATCAATCGAATGCGTTCTACTGTATTATGGTCCAAATAATGTTTCACTCGAAGATAAAGCTTTTTCAGCTTTTCGCGATGGTTATGCAACACCATCCATCGCTCATCGTAGTGGTAAACTCGCCACAAATCGGACAAAGTGAAATAGCCTTCAAGCTGTTCCTTGCGATAAAATGCCATAAATGGAATTTCAAACGAATGCGTTCGTATAAATCCAATAACTTCAGCGAGCTTTTCAAAAAAGTCTTCAGCTTCGAGATCTTCTGTTTTGCGAGAGCTGGTATCGATATCGGTGTAGAGCAATTGACGCGAAATAGTAGCTTTTCGGAATGCATTTTTAATCATCCATCGAGCTTCTTCCTGGTATTCAAACTCAGTACCTTCAGTAACGGGGTGATTTCGGGTTAAAAATCGTTCCGGCCGGTCTTCACGAATAATAATTTTATCGTCTTCAGAAACACGAGCTTTATCGAGATCGTTGGGATCAAGTTCTTGTAGAAGTTGACGTGCCCGAGGTTTCTGGGATTCGCGGGGAACACCGTCTTCATCAAGTTCTTCTAAAACTAATTAAGGATATAAAAATCTAGCCCAAATGAGTTGGAAACAAACCGTCATCGAGTTCTTCGTCATAAAAGTCATTTAAATCGACCCCATCAACACCAAAGACGTCTCGCATTTCCCGAATCGTATCCTCGTCATAGTCGCCAAAAGTTTTTGGTTTTCGACGTCGACCATCGTCACTGACAATAAACTGCTCCGAAGTATCACTTTCACCCCCTGAATCATCCCCCTGACGATCATCGTATTCGTCGTGTTCCTCGTCTAAATAATCTTCATGTTCACGATGCCGATGATGCTCTCGTCGACGTTCCCTCAGCTCATTCTCTCGACGCAGCATGTCGTTCTCTTCTTCATCGTCACTGATCATAACACGACGGCCCACTTCAACGCCGGTATTTTCGTTGATGACCGCCAAATCTTCGTCGGATAATTCAGCGTCGCTGCTACCTTTGGAAGATTTCTATAAAAATTTTTACATATAGTTATTAACTACAAAGTTAATAACTCACGTCGTCGTCGTCATCTGGCCCATCTTCCTCGTCTTCATTGTCTGTGACAAAACCCTTCATTTCGTCAAGATTTTCCTCCTCATCGTCATCTTCTTCATCGCTGCTAACAATGCGATTTTTCTTTTTCTGAACTTTTTTGCTTTTCTTTTCAGTTTTTCTACGTTTTGGCTGCGGTTCTGATACATCAGAGCCGGAATCTGAAGCAGATTCAGAAGATTCTTCGGCTTGACGATCGAGATAATCCATGGGAGGGGACTTGCAGGGGTATCTATAAATTTTGTTTGAAACAAAAGTTTCAGACGGAAAAAACAGTACGTTAAATGAAAAAAAGGTCAACAAAAATTGATTTGCAAACTTCAGGGTAAAGAAATAAAACATGAGATGAACGAAAATTGAGTTTTTGGTATTAAAAATGAATATGAAATCTAGGTTAACAGAAGAGGAACAAATCCTAACGAAAAACTTTTGGAAAATATATTTTTAGGAACAAACCAAAAAAAAAATTAAAACAGAACAAAATATAAAGAAAACAAACATATACGGAAAATGAACAGATTTAAGGTTAATGTAAAGTGGTGGAATTGGTGCGCTTTTTTGCGGGTTTTTAATAAATGCACTTTTCGTTGCAAGATTTTCTGCGTGCACTAAGTGTCGGAGACTTTGAGGCCGAAGGTAGAAGAAATGGAGTTTGTAAGGCAGGGTATTCAACTCACCGCACCGTGCGTACATTGTTGTTATTTTATGAGCCATTAAATTCAAAATTTTGATAATTTTCCCAAAATGTAATTAATAATTTCAAAATACTTTCTATTTATTAAAAATTTTTTATATGCAGAGCATGGTATGGTTAAAAAATATAAAACAGCAGTGGTAACTCAATGAACACAATTTAAACCAAACTGTTCACGATCAATTAAGCGAAAGAAACTTTGGTCAGTTGCGACAACTTTTTTAAGGCAGTGTCGCTATCGCCATTAGCTAACTCAACCGATGCCATTCCGACCGCTTCAGCGCCCTTGCAGTTCATTGCCAGGTCGTCGACAAAAATGCACGCCTCCGTTGGTGTGCCAAGCGCCTCTGCTGTTCGGATGTATATAGCAGCGTCCGGTTTGCGCAGACCAACCTTACATGATTCGATGACAACATCAAAATAAGAAACATCATCAAGGATAGCGCTTTTCGTGCGCGCATTATCGATCCAGCCATTATTCGTCAATAGGGCTGTTTTAAATCCAGCAGCTCGAAGCTTCTTCACCGCGGCGACAACAGTGTGGTCCAAGTCCCTGACAATTGTCGCAATTCCTTTGACGATGTTGTCAAAATCTTTTTTTGAAGCTATATGAATCTTTGATAAGACTGACTGAAGGTCATGAATAGCAATTTTGCCGGTTTCCCAGTCTATGATAGCTTGCATCGCTTCGGGGTTTGTTTTCGCTAAAAGATGTATATTATTGTGGTTTCAAGTTTTTAAGGATAAACGCCGTGCCATTTTGCAAGATGTCAATTATGGTTTGAGGGTTTTTGTATTTGATAATGACACCACCCATGTCAAAAATGACGGCTTTATATTTTTGATCGGCAATCATTTTGCTGAAATATATTTCGACATATTGAAGCAATCAAGAAGCAAAACAAGCTCGTTTGCAGTCACGATCTAATAAGAGATACACAATGATCTTAAACAACTGTATTAAAAAAACGTTTAAAAGAGGCAATTAATTGTATTGATAAGAATACTAACAACAACATATTGGGTATATTCACAGCCATTGAAGACTGATAATATACGTGAAATTGTTAAAACATATCAAATTATATAGACTGGTAGCACTAAAAATTTGCGAAAACACACGTAAACAGCATTTATTTTAGTCAGGCATGAAGGGGGAAAAAAGTGTTTGTTAACCAAAAATTATTGACTCCCTTAACGGCTCATGGTTTAAAAAGTTATGAATGTTATTTCTAGTTTCTTACTTCTGAGTTTTGTTTCGGTAAGCTTTTATCATAAAAACACAAAAGCATCTTGTTTAAATTTGGATCTTTAAAAAAACGGGTCGTATAGTTTACTGTTTTTAAAGATATCGGATAAGAAACCGTCATTAACAACAGTAAACATTTGAGGGGCCATTTCATTGAATGTTTTAAATCAACAAGTAAACCGATTCCTTTTGTTCAACGGGTTATACGGATGATGTTTTTCAAGTGGGTAATTATTAATTAGCAGTCAAAGCTGGCAATAACCAATTTACAAAATTCTATTAAAAAAGTTTGTAAAAATAACTTTTGGTTAGACAATGCCGGATACGAAGTGGAAAATTAAAATTTATAACTTTTTATCTATCACTGTAGTTAAAAGAAAAAAATGGGGAAAGAGTTTAAAATTAAAAGGAAATGTCACGGGTAGCCAATTTTTAGACATTTTCAATAGCTTTGTAATGTTTTTTCAGGATTGGTTGAAACACATGTGTAGCAAACTTTAGATAAGGGTTTAAGTAAACGGTGTACAATTGCATCAAACTCAAAACTTTATTCGAAAAAAAGAGAGTTCCGAAAACAACATTGTAAATCAACTAATAAAAAAATGAATAACGAAAAAAAGTAAAATTGGGAATAAGTTTTCTGAATTGACCCTTGTCAAATGCTTTGTAAAAATTAAAAGACCGATCGGTAAAAATCAGACAGACAAGAAACTGGATGTTGTTGGCGAATACGATGGAGATTTCAGATAGAAAGACCATTCGTGAAGCGAAGGTCGAGAACAATTTAAACTTTGATGGAGAAAGGGAAGTAAATCGCTAAAGTTAGTTTCTGTTTATTTCACATTTGGAGTTTAAATACTCTTTGGTTTGGAACTTTTTTCATAAATTCGTTCAGTTATTGAATTTTAAATTTTTTATTACTTGGGGATCAGATATTTTGGAGCCGAATTAGATGCTAAAAAAATAGACCCAAATATTAGTTTAGCATAGGTTATATAAAACCTGGCTAACACGTTCTTTGATTTGGCTGATTTCAATTGGTTGAGTACAAGCATTTTTAGCTTGACAAATCCGTGAATTCATGCTGGGGGGAATGAATCACGTTTTTGTATAAATAGGTGTAGTTTAGAAAAAATTTATCAAGTTTAAAAAAATGAGTAGTAAAATTCATCGGTAGTCATTAAATTGGTACCATTTTTAAAAATTGAAAACTAACAATGAATAGTGGGAAAGTTGGCAAATAAGATTGTGCGGTTGAATATGTGAGTTATAGGGGCCCCCAATAACGCTGCAAATTTTTTTTACAGAAAAAAGATTTTTATAAGAGGCGATATTAACTGTTTCTTTAAAAAACAAAGATAATCAAAAGCGAGAGAAGAAATTAATAAAGCAACTATTTAGATTTGAAGCCAGCTTCTTTTTAAGTAACTAATCCAGTTTACGACTTTTGGATGTGATGCAGTAACCGAGTTTGTTTTTTACCCAAAATAATCTTTAATGGGTTTTTTGTCGTTAAGAATTTTTGAAAAAATTGGATGCTGGATTAACCGGGAGGAAGCTTGAGAGTGGGTAGAGATTTAAACGGAACCGACGTTTCAATTGCGCTTTTAATGCCATTAGTAAATGAGTCATAAAATTCATTAATAGTTTTACAATGCACTCCCTCTTTATAGCTCCCCTGTCACTGGTTAATTTTCTTTCCGCTCTTAATTTAATGACAATTTTTACGTCAAGGGAAACGCAGAAGACTGCTTCGATTTGACCCTCCGTCTCTAAAATCTGTTATTAAAACTTATGCCAAACTTCCTTGTAGGCTCAAGAAGTCAATTTCTTCATTGTACTTACGGAAGAACCAATACAATTTGCATCTGATACAGATTCCATTAATCTAACCACCGTCTTAAGTTGATTACAAACTCTTTTGATGCCTACATAAAAAGTTACAATTATTCAGACACAGTGGAGGGGGGAAATTCAATTGCCACCGTAAAGAATCATTTTCCAAATTACCGTCTAATACTTAATTTCACGATTTCAACAAATGTGTTAAAAACCAAGGAAGATAGAATCTTCATTAAAACCTAGGGCAATCACAAAACATTTGGGCAACACCCAATAACTTGATAGTGGGAAACTTATTGACTTTGGCAATTAGATAAAATTCTCATCTACTCAAAGTGTTTTCAAAATACGTCAACAACAATGCCAGGTTATCAAAAAGCGTCATTTCTGCTTAAGCCAAAATTTAAACACGTTTGAATTCTATGTATACGGCTAACCTTACTGATCATAAAAACTTCCTTGACTTTTGCAAATAATGTCGCGTACGTGGTTTAAAAGTGTCTCTGTACAAAGGCAAGGCTTGTCATTTAATAGTCTTGAGATCACATCATCCGGTAGCTAAACTGATATAACTATTTTTTTTCTCTCCTCTCAAATGTAGTAATGCTACTTCATTATATTCTGTTGCTTCTGACCCCCTGTTCAGAAACAAGATAATCATGGCCATTTATACTGTAAATCGTGTCAGCTCTGTACACTAACTTTATACATGATACATAAGATTTCGACAACATCGTCAAAGAAATTGCGACAATTGTCAATTACTTGGACCACAGAAATTATCAGTTTCCGACCTTTTACCCCCCCCAACACACAGAAGGTCATTTAACAGAACGCTGATCGTGTTGATATGTAGTGTAGTATTGTTATAAAATAATTTATTGAATAGTTGCAACTGTGTTCCGACTATTAATCTCGGGATCGGTGGATTAAACCAATCTTTCTGCTTAAAACAAACGCAGAATAACCTGTAACATTGTTAATTTTACTGTCATTTAAGAAAAAGCTGCTGTTAAGAACTGCAAATCAAATGAGGAATGATTAATAAAGATCTTAACACTCATACGATATTTAAACAACAAAAAGTTTTTTTTTTTACGTCCGCTCTGAAGTTATTGTTATTATTTTATCAATTTTCTGTGCATTAAGGAACGTACCCTAAAAAACTAAACGTAGTTTACCGATAGTAGTTCTTAAAAAATTTACAGTCGCTTTTCTTTGAACGTGCATGTTGAATCATTTTTTCAATCTAGTTGTTAAAAACAGAAACCTCAGAACTTGGTAAAGTAAGTTGAACGTGATCGTCGTCAGTTATACTTAAAAGACTTTTATGTCATTAAAAATGATAAGTTTTTTTTATATTTTGAGGCTTAGCTGTTACAAGCTAACGTCATTTTAATCAAATATATTTTCTAAGAAAGCGTTTAAAAATGTTTTTTATACACATTTTTTTACTCCATTATAGGTTGACTTTTTAAGCACGACTAGCCGTTATTTGAACAGAATTTTTAAGTAAATCAACATTTGTCTGTTTTCCATGTTACTTATACAATAATTATTGTAGAAGTTGTGGCGTTACAACACGTTTTTATAGTGGATGGTCCGCCGGCCGATATCGTATTGAGATGCCTCTTATGAAACGCACTTCTACGGGTTCTGTTTGTGCTCATCATTGCCGCAAAACGTTTACGCCTTTTATTTTGTTTTTTTTTTCTTAAATTTGCACTGTTTGAATTATCTATTTTGTGGAAAACTATTAATTGTCATAATTCACTCATTTGAATTTGCAACACATTTAGTTTACTCCTGCTGTGAGGGTCAGAAAACGTAGAATGCTTGTGTTGAATAAACTTGATTTTTTGTTGACGTTTAAATGTACAGAACTATATTGAGTTTATATGAAACATGAAGAATGCGTTGTCAAAAATGTAAAAACAAGTAAAGTAAATAAAAATTATTTTCTTAATGTAACCTAACATTCTTACCGTAAAAAAGGGCCTGTTTTTTTCTTAAGTGTTTTTTCATGCACATTATCATAATTTTCAGTTCCGGAAATGTGGAATTTTTATTGATAAGAAAGTCTGTAGCCTACTTAATGTTGATTCAATGATAAGAATAAAACTGTGACAGCTTTGACGTATGAGAATAGCCGTGAAAGAACGGATAGTAAGAATAAAAAATGTTCATACTATCTTACTTGACTAAGTTGATTTTGGTATTTTTGAGCTTATCCAAGTGGAACAGATAGTAGGAAGGCAGCGCTTTTCAGCTTAGGTTTCTCTCGCTCAGACGAATCAGCCATCATTCAGCTAGCTCGCTGATTGATTAGGTTTTTTAATTAAATTTTTAAAAAGTTAACGGGGCAGAGCATGCACGTTTTTTGACCGGCAACTACACACATAGACTTAAGTTTCATCAAAGTTTTATCCCGTTTTATCAATCTCTCTTTTGAGCTCAAACAACAAGCGAGCATTGTCCCTTCTCGAGGGCTGCTTGCGAAGACCGCCGTCGTTGATTCTCGATGTGGAAGCGCGACTTGTGTTCCATCGAGGCGCCTTCCTTGATGGGAAGTCGCGCACGCGCATCCCTTCGATCTCACTGCACCATTTTATGGCTTCCTACCAATACGGCCGTGGCGGCATCCAAGACGCGTGAAAACCATCGACGTCGCTTCATGTTATCAGAGTAGGACGCATGGCGTCTCACGATACTGAAGTCTTCAACCAGCCAGTCCTCGATTACTAAACGCCGTGTTGATCGACCAAGGATGATTGTTTTTTCAGCTTTTTAGGGTACGTTCCTTAATACACAGAAAATTGATAAAATAATAACAGTAACTTCAGAGCGGACGTAAAAAAAAAACTTTTTGTTGTTTAAATATCATATGAGTGTTAAAATCTTTATTAATCATTCAAATGAATTAAAAGCTTTTTTTTTAAGTCAATTTTGGGTGTATGGGCTGATTGCAACGACCGCAAGTTCTTGGGCACATTCGAGTCATAAACTCAATATCATCGCTTTCGTTGCAACGATCAGCCATCAGGGGGCAAATATTAGTGTTATTGTCTTCGCCAGCATCGACGCAGGGTGCTGGATGGCCGCATTGTCCGCAAGTTTCAGCACAATATTCATTCATAAAGTCAGAAATTTCACATCTATCTCTTAACATCGAACAACCCAAAAAAATATTCCGACCTAAAAAAAACTTTGTTATTAAAAGCTACTCAAAGAATATTCTTACAAGGCGGCGACGAGGATGCAACGGCTTCACGAAGCACGCTTTTCGTGATACCAATTTTAACCAAGGCAAAGCAACAGATGAATATCAGTAAGAGAGACCGCATCTTGAATGTAAGCACTAAATAAGTTCCACAAACTGATATTAGAAACCTTTTTGCAATTTCTTATATAGAAAAACAGTCAAAATCAAAAAAAAGTAAGTTTGTGATAACTTATCTCGTTTTTATCAACTCAAAAAGCATAGATTAAAAAAATCTTAGCACAAAACATTTTCTTAATGTAACCTAACATTCTTACCGTAAAAGAGGGCCCTGTTTTTTCCTTAATTGTTTTTTCATCCACTTTATCAAAGTTTTCAGTTCCGGAAATGTGGAATTTTTATTGATAAGAAAGTCTGTAGCTTACTAAATGTTGATTTGATGATAGGAACAAAACTGTGACAGCTTTGACGTATGAGAATAGCCGTGAAAGAATGGATAGTAAGAATAAAAAATGTTCATACTATCTTACTTGACTAAGTTGATTTTGGTATTTTTGAGCTTATCCAAGCGGCTTATCTCAGTTAAATTTTTTTGTTGATAACGAGCTGCCCGTTGACAAAGTAGCAAATACGGCAATCAGCGAGCTAGCTGACTTACGTCTGATTCAATCAGCCCTTACATTAAAATTGACTTAAAAAAGAGCTTTCCAATTATTTGAATGATTAATAAAGATCTTAACACTCATACGATATTTAAACAACAAAAAGTTTTTTGGCTGCCGATGGCTCTTACGAGTAGAGCTAGGCAATTCTCATACGTCAAAGCTGTCATTAGTTTTATTCTTATCATTAAATCAACATTAAGTAGGCTACAGACTTTCTAATCATTGAAAATTCCACATTTCCGGAACTGAAAACTTTGATAAAGTGGATGAAAAAACAATTAAGGAAAAAACAGGGTCCTCTTTTACGGTAAGAATGTTAGGTTACATTAAGAAAATGTTTTGTGCTAAGATTTTTTTAATCTATGCTTTTTGAGTTGATAAAAACGAGATAAGTTATCACAAACTTACTTTTTTTTGATTTTGACTGTTTTTCTATATAAGAAATTGCAAAAAGGTTTCTAATATCAGTTTGTGGAACTTATTTAGTGCTTACATTCAAGATGCGGTCTCTCTTACTGATATTCATCTGTTGCTTTGCCTTGGTTAAAATTGGTATCACGAAAAGCGTGCTTCGTGAAGCCGTTGCATCCTCGTCGCCGCCTTGTAAGAATATTCTTTGAGTAGCTTTTAATAACAAAGTTTTTTTTAGGTCGGAATATTTTTTTGGGTTGTTCGATGTTAAGAGATAGATGTGAAATTTCTGACTTTATGAATGAATATTGTGCTGAAACTTGCGGACAATGCGGCCATCCAGCACCCTGCGTCGATGCTGGCGAAGACAATAACACTAATATTTGCCCCCTGATGGCTGATCGTTGCAACGAAAGCGATGATATTGAGTTTATGACTCGAATGTGCCCAAGAACTTGCGGTCGTTGCAATCAGCCCATACACCCAAAATTGACTTAAAAAAAAAGCTTTTAATTCATTTGAATGATTAATAAAGATTTTAACACTCATATGATATTTAAACAACAAAAAGTTTTTTTTTTACGTCCGCTCTGAAGTTACTGTTATTATTTTATCAATTTTCTGTGTATTAAGGAACGTACCCTAAAAAGCTGAAAAAACAATCATCCTTGGTCGATCAACACGGCGTTTAGTAATCGAGGACTGGCTGGTTGAAGACTTCAGTATCGTGAGACGCCATGCGTCCTACTCTGATAACATGAAGCGACGTCGATGGTTTTCACGCGTCTTGGATGCCGCCACGGCCGTATTGGTAGGAAGCCATAAAATGGTGCAGTGAGATCGAAGGGATGCGCGTGCGCGACTTCCCATCAAGGAAGGCGCCTCGATGGAACACAAGTCGCGCTTCCACATCGAGAATCAACGACGGCGGTCTTCGCAAGCAGCCCTCGAGAAGGGACAATGCTCGCTTGTTGTTTGAGCTCAAAAGAGAGATTGATAAAACGGGATAAAACTTTGATGAAACTTAAGTCTATGTGTGTAGTTGCCGGTCAAAAAACGTGCATGCTCTGCCCCGTTAACTTTTTAAAAATTTAATTAAAAAACCTAATCAATCAGCGAGCTAGCTGAATGATGGCTGATTCGTCTGAGCGAGAGAAACCTAAGCTGAAAAGCGCTGCCTTCCTACTATCTGTTCCACTTGGATAAGCTCAAAAATACCAAAATCAACTTAGTCAAGTAAGATAGTATGAACATTTTTTATTCTTACTATCCGTTCTTTCACGGCTATTCTCATACGTCAAAGCTGTCACAGTTTTATTCTTATCATTGAATCAACATTAAGTAGGCTACAGACTTTCTTATCAATAAAAATTCCACATTTCCGGAACTGAAAATTATGATAATGTGCATGAAAAAACACTTAAGAAAAAAACAGGCCCTTTTTTACGGTAAGAATGTTAGGTTACATTAAGAAAATAATTTTTATTTACTTTACTTGTTTTTACATTTTTGACAACGCATTCTTCATGTTTCATATAAACTCAATATAGTTCTGTACATTTAAACGTCAACAAAAAATCAAGTTTATTCAACACAAGCATTCTACGTTTTCTGACCCTCACAGCAGGAGTAAACTAAATGTGTTGCAAATTCAAATGAGTGAATTATGACAATTAATAGTTTTCCACAAAATAGATAATTCAAACAGTGCAAATTTAAGAAAAAAAAAACAAAATAAAAGGCGTAAACGTTTTGCGGCAATGATGAGCACAAACAGAACCCGTAGAAGTGCGTTTCATAAGAGGCATCTCAATACGATATCGGCCGGCGGACCATCCACTATAAAAACGTGTTGTAACGCCACAACTTCTACAATAATTATTGTATAAGTAACATGGAAAACAGACAAATGTTGATTTACTTAAAAATTCTGTTCAAATAACGGCTAGTCGTGCTTAAAAAGTCAACCTATAATGGAGTAAAAAAATGTGTATAAAAAACATTTTTAAACGCTTTCTTAGAAAATATATTTGATTAAAATGACGTTAGCTTGTAACAGCTAAGCCTCAAAATATAAAAAAAACTTATCATTTTTAATGACATAAAAGTCTTTTAAGTATAACTGACGACGATCACGTTCAACTTACTTTACCAAGTTCTGAGGTTTCTGTTTTTAACAACTAGATTGAAAAAATGATTCAACATGCACGTTCAAAGAAAAGCGACTGTAAATTTTTTAAGAACTACTATCGGTAAACTACGTTTAGTTTTTTAGGGTACGTTCCTTAATGCACAGAAAATTGATAAAATAATAACAATAACTTCAGAGCGGACGTAAAAAAAAAAACTTTTTGTTGTTTAAATATCGTATGAGTGTTAAGATCTTTATTAATCATTCCTCATTTGATTTGCAGTTCTTAACAGCAGCTTTTTCTTAAATGACAGTAAAATTAACAATGTTACAGGTTATTCTGCGTTTGTTTTAAGCAGAAAGATTGGTTTAATCCACCGATCCCGAGATTAATAGTCGGAACACAGTTGCAACTATTCAATAAATTATTTTATAACAATACTACACTACATATCAACACGATCAGCGTTCTGTTAAATGACCTTCTGTGTGTTGGGGGGGGTAAAAGGTCGGAAACTGATAATTTCTGTGGTCCAAGTAATTGACAATTGTCGCAATTTCTTTGACGATGTTGTCGAAATCTTATGTATCATGTATAAAGTTAGTGTACAGAGCTGACACGATTTACAGTATAAATGGCCATGATTATCTTGTTTCTGAACAGGGGGTCAGAAGCAACAGAATATAATGAAGTAGCATTACTACATTTGAGAGGAGAGAAAAAAAATAGTTATATCAGTTTAGCTACCGGATGATGTGATCTCAAGACTATTAAATGACAAGCCTTGCCTTTGTACAGAGACACTTTTAAACCACGTACGCGACATTATTTGCAAAAGTCAAGGAAGTTTTTATGATCAGTAAGGTTAGCCGTATACATAGAATTCAAACGTGTTTAAATTTTGGCTTAAGCAGAAATGACGCTTTTTGATAACCTGGCATTGTTGTTGACGTATTTTGAAAACACTTTGAGTAGATGAGAATTTTATCTAATTGCCAAAGTCAATAAGTTTCCCACTATCAAGTTATTGGGTGTTGCCCAAATGTTTTGTGATTGCCCTAGGTTTTAATGAAGATTCTATCTTCCTTGGTTTTTAACACATTTGTTGAAATCGTGAAATTAAGTATTAGACGGTAATTTGGAAAATGATTCTTTACGGTGGCAATTGAATTTCCCCCCTCCACTGTGTCTGAATAATTGTAACTTTTTATGTAGGCATCAAAAGAGTTTGTAATCAACTTAAGACGGTGGTTAGATTAATGGAATCTGTATCAGATGCAAATTGTATTGGTTCTTCCGTAAGTACAATGAAGAAATTGACTTCTTGAGCCTACAAGGAAGTTTGGCATAAGTTTTAATAACAGATTTTAGAGACGGAGGGTCAAATCGAAGCAGTCTTCTGCGTTTCCCTTGACGTAAAAATTGTCATTAAATTAAGAGCGGAAAGAAAATTAACCAGTGACAGGGGAGCTATAAAGAGGGAGTGCATTGTAAAACTATTAATGAATTTTATGACTCATTTACTAATGGCATTAAAAGCGCAATTGAAACGTCGGTTCCGTTTAAATCTCTACCCACTCTCAAGCTTCCTCCCGGTTAATCCAGCATCCAATTTTTTCAAAAATTCTTAACGACAAAAAACCCATTAAAGATTATTTTGGGTAAAAAACAAACTCGGTTACTGCATCACATCCAAAAGTCGTAAACTGGATTAGTTACTTAAAAAGAAGCTGGCTTCAAATCTAAATAGTTGCTTTATTAATTTCTTCTCTCGCTTTTGATTATCTTTGTTTTTTAAAGAAACAGTTAATATCGCCTCTTATAAAAATCTTTTTTCTGTAAAAAAAATTTGCAGCGTTATTGGGGGCCCCTATAACTCACATATTCAACCGCACAATCTTATTTGCCAACTTTCCCACTATTCATTGTTAGTTTTCAATTTTTAAAAATGGTACCAATTTAATGACTACCGATGAATTTTACTACTCATTTTTTTAAACTTGATAAATTTTTTCTAAACTACACCTATTTATACAAAAACGTGATTCATTCCCCCCAGCATGAATTCACGGATTTGTCAAGCTAAAAATGCTTGTACTCAACCAATTGAAATCAGCCAAATCAAAGAACGTGTTAGCCAGGTTTTATATAACCTATGCTAAACTAATATTTGGGTCTATTTTTTTAGCATCTAATTCGGCTCCAAAATATCTGATCCCCAAGTAATAAAAAATTTAAAATTCAATAACTGAACGAATTTATGAAAAAAGTTCCAAACCAAAGAGTATTTAAACTCCAAATGTGAAATAAACAGAAACTAACTTTAGCGATTTACTTCCCTTTCTCCATCAAAGTTTAAATTGTTCTCGACCTTCGCTTCACGAATGGTCTTTCTATCTGAAATCTCCATCGTATTCGCCAACAACATCCAGTAGCTCATCATCCACTCTATTTTTCCAAACCGTGTGTCCCGTTTTTTCCCCGAGATTACCCTTTTCTTTGGATTCATTTGCCTGTCCCACAAAAAATCTTAAGTAGGCCTCTTCATCTTTTCAGTATCCGGGATATTATATTTTCCCAGTTCAATCATCCAGTCTTTGGTAATAAGATTGGGACTTTGGTTGCTTTATTCAGCTTTTCCCCTTAGAGCTGTGATTAACATTTTGACGATTTCTGTTTAGTTCGGTCGACCAATTTCATCTCTCACTCATCATAAACATTAGTTGGCAGCAATAAAGTTCAAACAATTCAAAAATAAAAATTTTTTTACAGTTCCACTTTAGTGCTTTTCAATTATTAATTATCTTTGTACACCAAAGTTCTATTTATTTGGCTTTTTTTCTTTCTTCAATTCCCTTCACAAACACAAATACTACTGTCTTATTATGTTATTTGTTTATAATTGTTCCAATTTTGTATTTAGCCACTCAAACGACTAAATAAATAAATTAGTGTTTTTCGCGATGTTCATTTCTTCAAAACCTTATTCAATCACTTGTACTTGTTTGTTTGCTCATCGAAACGTCGTTTTTACTCACTACTGGTCAACTCAGCTGCAGCTTAATTTTGTTTAAAAAACATTATATTTAAGTGTTTTATGTCAAACTTCTAATTTTTCCCCCCAGTTTCAAACTCTTCAAAATATTTTTTAAAGCTAAATCTTATTTTAACTCAAAATGCAATCCCATTTGTCCCTCCTAAATTTTCCTCAAAACCGGTCTTGGCCATCCAGAAACCATCCCATGACCATTTTTCCATGTCCCACCTAATTTCTAAACCACTTCTTGTCATCATGAAGTCACGTTTCTGTCATCTTACAACGTCACTGTCTATTATACTTAAATGGGGGGGGGGAGGGTTTCGATGCATTGATCACATAAGCGAAACTGGTCGAAACCGGGGTGTTTTTAAGTTTAGCAACAATTGTACTAGTGTCCTTTTTTATTATGTTTATAATACTTAAATGAAAGAAAAGTTGAATAAATAATCGGTGATGAAAGTGAAATTGTTTTTTCATAGCTGTCTGATCTCCCGTATATAACATTTCTTGTTTTTTTAACCTAGTTTTTGGTCTGGAATCAGATAACCGGACTGATCGCGGATACTGGTAAAGGGGTATTTGCCTGTTAATGTACAACTTTAAAGGTTTTTGTCAAGATAAAAGGGGTATGGCAAGCCAATTATTTATCGATGCACAAATGGACCGGCGGTTTGCTTATCTGATGGGTGCATAGGCGAACCCTCTCCCCCCCTTTGGGATGAATTGAATAGATTACAAAGCTGATTGAGGGGGTTCAGATGGGTTTTGGAAAAACCGGTGTTAAAAAGATCATGGATTTTTTCGACCCAGCGTATTGAGTTTATTTTGTTTTTTGTAGATGCTTTGATGAAAAATTTTTATTTTTTTGCTTGTATTGTTATCCAAACTTTTTGACAAGTAACTTTTTAAAATTTTAGTAATTTAAAACAATTTTAAGCTTACAATTATTATCGAACTCCATAATTTAATTGTCATTGACATCAACACACTTTCAAAAAAAAAACAGGCAGTTTTTTTTTTAAGTTTTATCATTTGGACATCAAATTTATATTTTATAAGTCAAAACTTTTTTTGCTACCTTGAAGTAGTGTTTTTATAATTCTTGTATAAAATCCAATGTTTTCCTCTTTTTCTATCAAATTTCAATAACTCTTCGAAACATTGACAGCCCAAAAAAGCAAAAATGTAGCATTGACGAAGCCCAAATTATTAAAAATTTATCTATCAACGTTCTTGAATTCTTCTGATGCTGTAATTCAGGTGTTATTTGCAGTATTATTTTTAGTTGTTTTTGTTCCAGTCGTCTGGATACGATTAAAAAAGTACAAAATTCCAATTACTTAAGCAACATGGATGAAATATATGCACTTTTGACCAGTTTAAGATTATTGTAGCTTAGATAATGCAAAATCAAAAGTTTAAGGTTTCACTTATCTAATTTTTGGTAATTCGCTCAATAAAAACACCTTCAAATTTTCATAGCGGTTCCAATGGTCAAACATCTTTTTCTCCCCTTGACGGTTGGCTTAGTTTTATTGTGCTTTTGAATCAAAATTGAAAATTTTAATACTTCCTTCCTTTTAAAAACTACTTCCTTTGATGGCGTGGATGATAATCGGTCCGAAACACCGTGAATTACCCTCGCCTAATACATTACGTTTCACATGTTTCGCATTTTTTTAGATGAACGCATGAAAACATGAATCACCTCAGACCGATGCTATCCATCTCAATTATGACATTCGGTTTTTCCTTCCAGTCATGATAACGATGATCTATACAAAAAAAATTTGAAAAAATGAGGAACAGGCGTTAAAGTGCGCAATAATAACTTTGACTCTTATTGCATTGCATTAGAGATGGCAATTGAGGGAGACGGTTTTTCAAACCTGCTTTTGTATTTTTAGCCAAACACTCAGTACAACAAAGCAAGGCACAGCGGACAGGATGATCTGAATTGTCTAACTCACTTATATTAGTGAACGGGCCCGTCCCATCGAACGGGTTTTTTTTTCAACAGTAGTTTAAAATTGTCGATTGTAGGTGCCGATAGTTACCCCTGTGGAGCAACGGTGCAGAATGGATAGATAATGTTACGCTTTCGTGGATTTTTACAGTTTTTTAGGGGTTTTTAAAGTTGTGAGTTTATTTGATTGACTTTAAGAATGGGGGAAGTCAACCTTAATCAATGAACCCAATGCAAAGTATTACTAACTCTAGAAATCATTACTTTTTGCAACATGCATTTAATCCAGGAAGATGTTTTGGAACTCAAAATAATTAAAAAAGATCTCTTTATTCCAAGATTACGCAACTTCCAACTTTTCTAATAATACCCAACTTCCAAAAGGTTTATTTTTTAGAAGGCCTCAACAACATTTTTTTCTTTAATTGTAACCTTATAATTTCAGTAAGGAGTCAATGTTGAGTACATTTTTATTACCGTTTCCATTGCGTGGGTGTCTTCAAAATTTGTACAAGTATGGTTCGACTTTTAAACCCCTGTTAAATCGTCACTCTTACAGTTAGTAAATTGCCTGTGGAGATGTTGTGAGGTTTTTATTAACCCAAAGTATGCTTTGACGCCAAGAAAAAGTTAACAGTAAAGCGAATGCACGCTGAATCGGTTTTATTTGTGTTAAGTTACGAAGAAAATAGGTTTTAATTGAATTTAAATTTTGACAGTTTTAAATATTTTAAAAGTAACTGCTAATTTAAACTTTCTTTGAGTTTTTTTTGTATTATGTAAATTTAAGTCGAAACGTGAAAAAATGATTTATGCCACTTTGCACTCCGACCTCTCTCTACTTTTAATTTCGCTTCATCTAATCCATCATATGTCCACATTGTGTAGCTTTTATTCGATTTAGCAATGCAAGTCAAATGAAAGCTGTGGTCATGGATGTTGATGAAGCATAAACGTAATAATAATGGTAAGTCCGAAAATTAAAAGAACTTATGCTGTAACGATTTGAAGTAAATAACCAACTTTTTTAAAGAGATAAGATTTCAATCAGTTAAAAATGGCAAAAATGTACGCTAAATCTTAAAAAGAGCCCTTTTGTTACTGCTTAAAAAAACCCATATTACCCTTTTTGCGTTTAAGGGGTTGTTTTACAAGGCTTATTTGTTGTAAGTTGTGTCAGAGCCTGTATTTATTTGAGAGTTTTTTTATTAACTTTTACAATTTTGTTTGTTTGCAAAGTGTGCTTATTTTACACAGTAATGTGACAAAGATAGTAACTCCTTGTTTAAGTTTGATGTATGATTTTGTCTGAAATTGTAAAAATTTAATTCTATTTTTATTGGTTTTAAAATGCTTGTTTTACAGTATAAGTCATTATACAGTACTGTAAAACAAGTGATACAAAAAAATAAAAAATGTCTTCGTCAACTACGCGTTTTTACCCATATTTCTCTCTTTCACAGTCAAGATTTCGTAGCCAATTTAATTTTTTTTTAAATGCTACACTTGTTTTAGTGATTATCAATAACACAACCATCCCCAAAAAAAGTAAGCATCGGTTAGACCGATACTTTATTTTACTGTATCTTTAGATTTTCGCTATACACTTATCACAGAGGGAACACAAGGAATGAGTTTTTGAAACTTTGTCGAAGTTTTTCATTTTTTCTGACTTCGGGTTTGAGTTTTTTTGCAAACAACAAAGTACTCGACAAACAATGATATAATTAATTTTACCCATACGGTACCTTAGTGGGGGAGTGAAGTTATTGTTATGCCATTGGTAATCTCCCCTTAGCAAGTTGCATTTATCAGTGGCATTCTTGTTTTAAAAAGTAATGCAGTTAATGTAAAAGTAGTATATAAATAGACTGCTGTAGGTTAAGATTAGATTAAGGCCAACGTAGACCGGAAAATTAAGCAAAAGGTGGCTTAAATTTTCTACGCTTTTTATAAAGATGTCAACTATGAATTTCCAACTACTAGAAGAACACGTATGACAATATTGAAAAGCTTAAAACTATGAAATTTATATTTTTTGTCAACGATTTTGGGATTAAAGTTTTGGACTTGAAAAAGGTCTTAGATGGACAGAACTTAAGCTGGGGCATGTAAAACCCTTAAAATTATTTAAAGCTTTAAGTTTTTCTTATGTGATTCACTAAAAGCTTATCAAATTTAATTGAGTTTTACTTGTAATGAAGTACATTTAATCCCTTGAAAATGTGTTTAAATCGTTTGTACTTAACTTGCTTTAAAAACTTTTCTGACTTATGTCGCGTCTTTTAAAACTTTAGTCAAATAACCATCGTAAAACTTTTCTTTTTTGTTTAAACTAAAAATACGCCCCGACCCTAGCTGTTGCTTTCATATTTATTTTAACGAACAAAAGTTCAATGGCACATACTCAAGGAGTTTTGACTCTTGTTATTACCTCTATCATGTTGGCACTGGGCCAAAGGAGGGCTTTCCAAATCTTTTTATTGCGTTGTTGTTGCTTCCATGAGTGGGCTTTTTTGAGGGAAAGAAGAAAGTTTTACGAAAGGCGAGAAACAGCCGCCGGTGCCAGCAATGCTTGGTTAAAACTTCCATGTCTACGTGCTTGCCGTACTTGATGCTTTTTCCATTCAAGCAGAGTCCATAAACTTTCTTGACAGCTCATCGAGTTCACGACGGCCACGACAACTGCAAAGTTGAAAGATACGTTTCGAATGTTTCTCGTCCTTACGGACTTGCCGTAAATACACGGATGCATGGATGGTTTTCTTTTTTTGAAAAAGCTTTACCCCAAAAGCTTTAGAAATGGCTGTTTGTGCTTGCAAAGGGGTTCTGAAGCACAAACTTGGACATTATGTTGGTCCTATGGAGAGTGGAATCGGAAGCGAGGGTGGTCAGTTTCTGTGGTTTGCGGTTGCAAGCTTTTAAAAAGTTTTATTGAACCAATAAGAAAAAAATTGCAAAAGCAATAAAAAACGTAAACAAGTGGAAAAAAAATGAAGTGACATGAATATCGTAAATAGTAGTTTGAAGCATTGAAAATTTTGGTGTGAATAGGGCTAGTTTTTAGTTGCAAAGTGGCACTTTCAAGGTTATGGTAACCATACCTCGATGTTTTAACCCATTAGCTTACACTCCCAGTTTGTTAAAATTAAAACAATTTACTTTTGTACCCAATTTTTTACACTTAGTGGGTGGTCCGAGTGTTACATAAGTATATTAAAGAAATCGTGGATGAGCTTTAAAATTTTTTTGTTTAAAAATTGTCAATTTCAATATCGTATGACTTTGCTTTACTTGCACATCCCTTCTTTTATAAACTTTTTAAACTAATTCCACATTACCCATGAGGCGCTCCATCTTGAAGCCATAACTCACGAGAGTGACCAATCGTCAGTCACTTGGCGCATGTGGCCCTCGTTCTGTAGTAAGTTTTTGTTCGGCAATCTCTCCTTTTCATTTCGTATTTTTTTATTCTACTATGACTAACCAGTGTTTGGGTTGGCTCGGCGGCACTACTAGCGTTCAAATGTTTTTACAACATGCATTCCCTCAGGGCAAAAAGAATGAAAAACGGTCTCACTTGCTTGCTTATATTACGCAAAGACCACATGCAGCTGGCGTTGGCTTGTTGTTTAAATTTAACGCAATCAAACAAGTCGGTAGTAGTTTGAAAAACGAGAAACCCGGCAAGCGTGCACACATTTTGGCGTATTGCCAAGCTAAACCAGTAGCTGACAGCCGTTGTTGTTTCCATATTTTTGTGCATCTTTGGGAGCCGTTTTGTTTCTTTTGATTGCTTAACAAACAGCAATGCCGACTTATCCTTAGGGCTGGAAAGTTGCCAACAGTTGTGTCGTCGAGCGTTTGCTCGATGAGCCGCCTTTTTGTGTTTCAGTCTTGGCTGCATGCCCTACGAATTGGAAAGAAAGCCAAAAAAAAAAAAAAGAAGAAAAAGAGTTTTCTACGGTCAGTATTGGCACATTGTTTGTTCATCTTGGTTGCGTATTCTTCGGCCAAATACTAAAACCCACAGTTGACGTGCAACCCTTTAAAAAGTTTATCCAGCCTCAATCTTTTTAAATCGAGAACAAAAAGGAGTTTAAAGGACAGCTTTTTTGGGGGGACCAGGGTTGTTGACCCGGGAGGCTCACGGATGCATGTGTGTGGCGTTTATTTCCATGAATGCATTCATGAATTCAATATCCGTTTTCGACGCGCTAGTTAAACTCAACGATGTTTACGAACTGACAGAAACCAAACAACTCAACTTCTGGAAGGGGAAGGAGAGAGGAGGGAGGGAGGGGGAGCTAGGCTATTTAAGACTGGAGAAAAAAAAACCAGGGGGTCTTCAAGCTAAAAATAGCTTTAGCTTTCAGTAGTCTACAGTTCGTGCATAACCGCAAACTTTCCACACAAACAAACACGCACTATAGAAATACAAATAAACTGAAATGAAAAGGACATACCCACCAAGTGCCGAAACAACAACATTGGTCTTGACATTTGGGTTTGCTTTTTTGTTCAACTACAGTTTTGCTTTTTCGTAAACAAACTCACATTATTTAGCCAAAAAAAAATTTTTTTTTCACAAATTTTTTGACAAAAACCGATTTCCATTATTCATCAAAATTTAACCTTTAATGAAAACTATCCGTGATTTACTAAAGTCAAGTCACTCGTTTTTTAAATTTATTGCTATTTTTAAACTTTTGGTGTTTTAATTTTGCTTCTGCCCTCAGTGGTACAGTTAAAAGCCGCATCTAATGTTTCAGCGCCTACTTTTGTTGATTTCAACGTTTTAAAACATGTTTGTCGGGCAAAGCGCCAAAAATCATTCTGTTTTTTTTTTTGAAAGAAGTAAAACACAAGTTTAATGTCATTTATTTGTTCTGTGTGGGCAGATGGTTTACATTAGTCAAATGATGTGACCTTTATCACGGGGAAAGTTTTTTTTATTGAACTGCACGGTAATCTGACCTTAATAGAGCGGGCGTTTGTTTTTTTTCTTTTGGCCAAGCCAATGAAGCACTTAAACTAAATGTCAACCAACCTTTTTCCTATTTCTGTTCCATTACTTTATTACAATTTTAATAATAATTCCACCAGGTCTTTTTTTAACGGGGGAGGACCAGTCATTGGAACATTTATCCTTCAAAAACAGTTACCTTTATTGCAAAAACCTAACATAACTCATGACTGCTTTAGTCCAATGAAGTATTTTCATCAAGTTCTTAGAAACGTATTTTTATTTTTTCTATCTAATTTGTACCTCTTATGCTAATTGGCACCTATTAATAACCGATTTGACCGCTTAAATGTTTAAACAGGTAAATATAAGTTTTTATGGTTTTGGTTTTTTTTTGTGAAAGCATTATTCGGTTAATTAACACCTTCAAAAAAAACCATCTTTTGTCCTTTTAAAACACAAAGTTTTGTTTCTTGTTTAAACAACGTGCAATACATTATTAACCGTTTTGCTACGATTTCTACGTTAAATGCAACCAAATTTTTTCAGCTTCAAACCTTAAATTTGAGCCCTCTCTTGCCACAGAAGTACAGTAGATTCAAAGCCTGGGTGAAGCCATCTTAAGTAGTAAGCTGTTTACAATTTTTTTTCACATATCCATTGCATGACACAATACACGTTAGCTTTTTTTGGAACCGATTTAGGCACTTTAAAAGTGCATGCGGCTCCTTTTTTTTGGCGACGAATGCAACTCTTGATGTCATAAGCAAAAGCAACAGGGCTGACTTTGAAAAACGTTAGAGGCAAAGCTATTTATGGTAGTTCAAGGTGTTTGTATACCTTTAAAAAAAAAGGGCCAATGAACTCTACGTGTGATTTATTAAAAAAAAGTCTAGAAACACCAAGTAAATCTTACATATGAGATAGCACTTTTAGATACTGTAGTTATGTGTGCATTAGAGTTGTACTTTAAGAAACGTTTGAAACTTAAAAAAAAAAACTGCACGCTTGTGTTGACGGGACTTAAGGGTAGTTTTTCTTTGAAATAAATGCCCTCTAGTGCCCGAAGAAGATAGTAATGGTGTTTGTGCCATTTGAAGCTGTTTTGCCTCCGGGCGCCCGTGGTGTATGCTTCCTGGTGTGGCAATTCTGCGGCTTACTTTTAACATTAAATGCTGTCAAATAAAACTGCTGTTTTTAGTAGTTGTCTTTTTTTTTTTTTTGCTCTGCGATGTTGTTCGACAGCAGTACTCTGTAGAAAAATGTTAACTTGTTGTTGCAAAGTGCCATCGGCGCGCGGCACAAGCCTACGTTTTGTTTTATTTTGTTTTACTTTATGGGCTTCAACTTTTTCGACAAAGCCTTAGACCAGTCGAGTCATGTTTCTATTTATGTATTTATTTTCAAAAAGCCGACTCATAGGTTCCCATTTCCGGTTTGAGCAGGTAGCTGGTCAGTTGTTTTCTTTTCAAAAAGTTTTTAAAATGTATTCTTAAAGTCCGAGGTCTGTGACGTGATTATAAGGAGACATAATTCCAATAAAGTGGATTAAAACTATGCCGACCTACTTTAGCATTTCAATGTTTCAAAGGCTAGACTGAAACGCGTCGGGAGTGTTTAATGCCCGGTTGGCTCCTTGGCTGACAACATGCCATCGCAAGTTTTACGAGAGAGGCTTTTTCTCGAATTGCGTAATCTCTTTCTTTTCTGTTCATTCTTTTGGTCGGTCATCCGTCCGTATATACTACTACGAATGCCAACAGTCTAGCTATGTATGTTCCGACATGCCTTTGGTCACTCCATCTCGTCTTAAATGTCCGAGAGAGTCAGTCAGCCGGCCCTCTGGGCATGCCATGCATTCATCCTGGCTCCCAATCCTAGTAAGCCTCATAACTGCTCGTCCTTTATAAAACACAAAAGCAGTGTTTATTTTTGTTATATATCGTTTCCAAAACTGCCTCCCATGGCTGCTTATGCATGTGGCATCTCAGATGACCATTGGGTCTCAACTGCGACGGCTTTGGTTTTCATACTTTGGAATACTAGATGCACCACGATATTTGACAAGTTTCAAAGCTTACTCCAACCCAATCAAGAAAGATCTATCAAAATGATTCTATTTTATTACAAATTTTTTACTAAACCTTGTCCCCGGGGTTTTAGTTTCGTTACAAATTAAACTCCAAAGTCATATTTAATTGAAACATGGAACTACTAATCGCTTTGGAAGTTTTTCTAATCACAGCCTTAGGTTTTGAAAACCGTAAACAACCCAATTTCTTATGTTTACCTATCCAAATTTATGCTTTATTAATCTGTTTACAGTTTTAAAACGTCAAAGACAACTACCATAAACTGTAAGTTCCTTTTTGTCACGACTACCGTAATCCTAATCTGTGATGTGTTAGCTAACATCTTTTTGGTTCAATGATGCTTTGTGTTGAACCAAATTCAAGAGTTTCTAAAAATTATCTAAAAAGCTTCGAAACACACATGCTTTCCGTTTTCTAAATAATCAGTTTCATGCGTATATTGGAGGTGTGCCCGCCCTTTTCATTCCTCTCCTAAGCGATTATTGTGATAAATTGTCATGGGGCTAAAGTTTCTCACTAGGAAAGTAAAAAAAAAACCGCTTAAATCAAACGAAACGAACAGTTGGCTCGTAACAGCCAAGACAAAGCGGTTTCGCGGGTTTGTCCTTTGATCTGTTAGCTGACTAAGACACTCCGAGGTAGTAGTGTTTTCCCTTTCTTCCCTCCCCCTTTCGAAGCATTTCATTCTTGTGGTTCTTTAAAACAACGTGTGCCTCCTCTGGCACCAATGAAAAGCAATGACAAAAAAGTACGCCCAGAACCCGACAAGTCGTAAGAGTGTGTTATGCGGTTCCGAGGAAGCCGCCTAGCGAGACCAGTAGACCGGCTCTTGATGAGCTTCTTCTTTTTTTATATTTATATTTGCTGCGAGCAGTGCCTCATGCAAGTACATACGGAGGGGAGGAAGCGCCTCTTTAAACTGTCGCCGGAACCTGTCGGAGTTGCTTTCCTTCAGACGAACCAAGTCCCTTTCGTGCTCTCTCGAGTTACAAACATTTCAAGCGAGGGTGGTTGAGTAAAAAAAAAGTAGTACTAATAAAAAAAATGCTTTTCGGACTTTCTTGTTTTCGAAGCGACAGCGACGTGCGACTCAAGCTTATCTTTTTTTTCTCCCGTTTTTGCCCGTCATATGCTTACAGTTTGCTTTAACTTGGCAACAAAATACAACGTCGTAAAATTAATCATCATAAACCTGGACCATGATCAACAAAACCCGAACCTTTTTCTCGGTCGCAATCCAATCACCTTCCCATTATTATGGCAAAAGCGCAAACTTTATGCATTAGTCGTCACCGGTTGCTACCTCTTTGCTTTTTGAGTCATGCCCGAACCGCTCCGATACGGTTCGATCTTATTATTCATCCCTGAAGCCCTACCTCAAACCTCCCTAACGCACCGTTCAAAACTCTGATCGGTGTTAAAAAAATATGCAAAACATGAGTTCCGGTAAACTTTTGAAACCTTCCAAACTTTTAGATGTTTGTTTCTGTTTAGTTCTTGCCTTTTCATGTCCCCCTTTTTGGCTCACCATGCACTTATTTTTAACACGCTCCACCCCAAGAGCTATTCCTAATTTAGCTCCGCTTGTTGGCACAACCCCAACTGAGCCTTGAAATAATGCAAGGCTTTCACGTTTCAAATCTGTTAAGCTGTGTACCAACTGTTTTGTTTATTTTTAGAATAAGTCATTGTTGTGTGTTTTAATGCAGGTATAACCCGAGACTTTTGTTGTGCCGTTGCAGCTAATCTTTTAGGGTCGTAAAAAGCAGTTATCTTAAGACAAAACTACATAACTGAGTATCATAGGATCAAAATGGACACCTGGCAACATAACCTAATTATGTTGGCAAAGTATTTATCTTGTTTTAGTTAGAATGAACTTCCAGGTGTATGATGTTAAAAATAAGCAGGTATTGTTCAAATTTTGGTTCGACCATGCTGGTCTTTCATAACCAAGTTCTGGATATGAAATGCGTAAACTGTGTGTATGATATGTAGCAAATATACGCAGTTGTGACACTTTTTTGCTTAAGGGTACCGATAATATAGTAGCTTTCTAGACGGTTTTTAAATAGCGTACCAAAGATTACGGTAGCTTGTCGGTCTTGGCAGGGTTTTTTCGTGACTGCCTGAGGGAAACCCTTAATTGAAAGTTTCTATCTGCACCTCACGCAAACATGAAAGCAAAATAAGTTATTTGGTTACATAAAGAAAACGAAAAAAAAAAAGATTTAGCATTCCTTGGTTCTGTTTCTTGATTAGGTTCGACCGCGTGAGCCTTAGGGTAGGCGTATATATGTGTCTGTCTTGTTTGGCAAGCATGTTGGATTATCTGCTATCAAATAGTAGTTTATTTTCGTCTTTTTTTGATAATGTTGCTGCTGCAGGACATTGAAATCGAGGTTTACAGCGTTGAAAATTTTCATGCAAAGTGTTATCATTAGTTGACGCTTGTTTTAATGCAATCTTCTACTTGATGAATGAATGTACTTTGTTGCTTTTAAAATGAAAAAAAGTTATTGTCTATGGACAATCATCAACAACTTGTTCAAAGAGCTGTCTACACTTTTATCAGTGCATGAAGTTGCAATCCAGTCCGGCAAATTGCCAGGACCGATGTACTTTGTTATTAAGGCAAAGAACAAGTTAGAAACAAAGTGTCTTTCACTCTAATTTCTAGTCAGACAAAGGATGAAAGCGTTACCTTTTGTGTCTTAAACAGTTTAATGCTTACACTAATGCTAACAACAGTCGTGTTTGTCAAAGGAAAGCATTTTCATGGACACTGGTCAGCCTACAAACAAGTCGCTGAATTAAACTAAAGCTGATCAGAGAAAACCGCGCCCTCTGAGACACGTCTCAACATGCGAAAAACACTTTCCCCCCCCCCCCCCCTAAAGCAACTCAAGCCCGAATGTTTCAAGAGAAGTAAGCGAAGCACGTAAAAACTATTGCCGAACAAGAGATAGACCGCCGATAGGCAGGGGCTCCTCTCTTCATCGGCGTTAGCCCGCTGTTCTGTTCAGTTCCATCGACGAAATGATGCTTTTTTTTCCTATTTCTCGGACACTAAGGCCCAGTATAATTTTCTTACGGTTTTACACTACGTTTTCATCGGAGATAGTGGACGACTGATGGCAAGCCCATTTTATGCTTCCTTCAAGGTGCTCTTCATCTCGGACATTCGGACTCGCAAAAAGGCAAGCAAAACGATGTTTAGTGTGAAAAAAAAAGTCAAAAACCCAGATCACGCTGCATTGCATTATGAAGTATTTTTCTCGAATGGGGCGGGTGTGATGTGATCAGGATGGTTGTCCTGGAAGATGGCGGCGACACTAGTCGGAAAACAAGAGCATTTTTATGCCAGGGTGGAGGATGGCAGCTGACTCGAAGGAAAACTTTACTTTTTAATTAGGTTTAATCTGATGTAAAACAGTACACTTGGACGGGCTAATCTTCGTGGCGAGACCGATGTAATGTACTTTTTTTGTGTTTCTTTTGCACTTGCAGTCGTAATGTGATACTGTAAACTAGCTAAAAAATATGAACAACTGATAATGAAGATTTTTGTTGCAGGTAAACTTCACTCTTTGTCTTTGACAAAACCTTTCGACTTTTACACCAACCAGAATAGTATTAATTATTGTCACATCCATTAATCAACATCATTGTTGAGTGTTTGTTCCGTTTAACCACGTCGCAAGCAGAGTGGTGTGGTGATAATAAGCGTAACCTTCTTGACAGAACTAATCCGTGGGTTGCTTAATGATGGCTCACTTAATACTTCGTGTTTTGCCTTTTTATTTTTGTTTGCTTTACTAAGTGCAAGTGTCGCTTGGCCGGGTTTGAATGTTAGCTGTTATCAAGCGCCGCTCGTGGTTTCGTAGTTTTCGTTTTGGTGACACTAAATAATTGACAGTTATGGCTAATATTGACTGATAGTTTCATGAACCGATCAAAAGCAGAAAATCAACATGTCTAATACCCCTTTTGAAACAGTGTCCCCGGTTTGTGTGATGTTTTGGGGATGGGTTTTGTAATAACGTTCATGTAAATGGGAATCTCACCACAACGTTCCTTTGAAAAAAAAAGCGTGAAATCATTCATCATTGCAAGGATTCAGCTCCCACCATGATTCACACCTCGCAGAACTCTCACTTTTTGCATATTATTGTTGCATTTATGCTCCTTCTGCTTTTTTTGGTTCTGATGAGCTTATTTCCAAGACTCATCGTTGATTGTTAAAAACAATAACCCTCCCTTATATCGGGCCGTCTAACGATTAGAGAGTTCATGCATCAATGCTATCAGACAGAGGCTTTGACTCATTTATGATCAGTTAAAATGAGTGTTAACATCAATCCTCTTGAGTGTTTTCTCTCCCTTTGTACCATAACGATAATCATGAAACATGGTTTTTTTTTTTGCACTGCTGGGTGAGCTTCTACTTTATTATCCATCGTTCAGCGCGACACAACCCCTTTTTTGGTTGTACTGTAACCACAGCCATCGTCGAGAAGCTTTTCGATTTTATTTTATAGTGTTTTCTGGCTTTAAAAAGCTCACTAAACTATGGCGACTCAACAATTGTAAAAGCATGTGGTTTGCTCGAGAATGGCTTAACTTCCGGCATTTATAGGGACACTCAATCCAATTGCCGTCGATGACATCGCTGTTGTTGTTTGTTGGCGTTTTTTACACTTTTAAAAAGTTTTTTTCCTCGCATTTTAAACAAAGAGTTGTAAAGTTTTATTTCTCAGTTAAGTTTACTGTAAAACAATGCATCAAAGTAGCTAAAAATGCTGACAAATTATACGCACGCATGGCGAGATGGGTGCACGCGTGTGTGAGCACTTATTTTTAGAAGCTTATCTCTTTCCTAAACTACTTCATCCCCCTAACGATTCGGCGTAGATTAAAGCTGTTTTGCTTTTTTGGTGTTAGGTTGCATGCTAATGTGTGTACATGGATGATGGCTTACTTCTTTCCCCAAACTCCTGGCGTTGTATGCGTCTTCGGGAAGGAAAAGAACAAAAGGTGATAAGCTTTTCCGTGTAGTCATAATAATCATACCACACCTATGATAACTTCAGTTTCGAAACGTTTCACCATATGAAAGGTTTCCAATCGGATCGCAATTAGCCACGCTAGTATCCTTTTTCGACTCGGTCTACAGTATGTCGTAAGCCACTTTAGGTCATTGAAATTTGCACGTAAGGTCGAAAAAAAAAAAGACGAGATATATGCTTGGTGAACGGTTTTTCCTTTATTCAGGTCATGCCAAATTGAAGGTTTTCAAATGGAGCACTATCCAATCTCAAATTTCATTCCAAAAAGGTGGTCTCTGATTGGAACTGTCAGTAAAACTCTTTTAGAGGCAAACCTTCTTTCGTTCCAAACAAATAAATGCCCTTGATAAGTTGCTTCAGCCCATCCTTCATTTTACTTTTATGTCTGAGACAGGAAAAGGTTTTGTATTACTTGTTCGGTAGCTTCTAACTCACTGATGCTTTTATTGCTTTGACTTGTCTTGCTTAAGGGTCCCTTATGGTAATGACGTTGTTAATGGTCGTCTCAAGGAACCGTATGTTGTCAGTTATCAGACAAGACTGGGTTCCTCTAACAAGATGAGATTCTCTTGCTTCATGGTTTGTAACGTTTTATATTTTTTTTATTAACTATGCAACACCGAGGATTTCTGTTATCCTCAATTACAGAAGTATTCTAATATTGTGTGCATTTTAATAATTTGGTTTAAATCCTTGAACTTGACATTTAATAACCGGTAGAAAAAGACCAGAGTTTTAGTCGCTTTGATCCTGGTGGTCCCAACTCGAAAGTATGAACTTGAGTTTTTAAGAAGGAGTAGTATCAAAAATTCATTTCCAGAAAACACTTTTTCGGTTCCGGTCTCTTGTTCATGCTAACATGGACATGCAAGTTGCTTGCGTGTAACTCAAATTAGCCCAGCAACAACTGATAAAGGTTAGATCGCGTGATCGCTACAGCAAACATCCTCAGAGATGTCTTTTTCAAGCAGTCAACCTATGAAGTCACATATTAAGGTTTGTTATCGATAATGGAGAACCTGAACAATGCAATATTGTGCAACAGTTTTGTTAGATAGTTAGCAGGTTTATGTATTATCTACCAGCTTCAAACCATCAGTATTGCTGCGTCCGACATCACAAAAGCATTTGCCTGAGGGGTAACTGGAACTCTCGTTAAGTCCGATTATTTGTATATACGCGGAGGGGTTTGTGTTCAGGTAAAACGATGATGCTTAACGACTCGCTATGAAAATGTACGACGCACAAGGTTCCCTTTTCCTGAAGACAACACGAGACTAGACTCGTTTTCTCGAGTCTATACAATACTGGTTTGATGGATCACTAACCTGACGATTAACCGGCCCCTCCTCCGGGGTACGATTAAACTTTTGCGCTTCAACGGATGCGTAGATGCGTGGGTTTTTGCGTTTGCGCAATGTTTTGACAACAGCAAGGACACGATTACGTTGTCCCCTGAGCCTAAGGGATGTCCCCTGAACCTTTTGTGTGTATTTCAAAAGCTCCAGGAACCCTCTCTTCAAGACGGTATGCTTTGAACCTAGCGATTGAGCATACCAGCCTTAAGGACAGAGGTAAAGCTTCTCAAGTCACATGTTTGGGTGTGTTTAACAATTTTGCAAATATCTAAAGCGGTCTCCGCAACGTTTGAAAGTCAACTTTAGTTTTCATCCAGCCCTTCCCCTCCCCCCCTTGATTCCTCATTCACTCACTTACTCACTCCCTTTCAGACCAGGTGTCATCTTGTTGTTAAACAACTTCAACACTTATCCCCGTTTTTAGTTGCGTCCATTTTTTTTCTTGTTTTATACAGTCCCTAAGTTACTGTATAATTTTCACTTTTGTCGAAAGTAACTCTCTTTAGCTTTTTATATCACTGCTAACATTCCAAAACTCTCATTGTCACGCTATCACTTGCAGGGTTGATCATTAAATGGGTTGTTTGATTTGCAGACATGCAAAAAAATGTCCTAATTGGTCCCGCAACGTTTAACCCTGCAAAACAAAAAACTGCATTACCAAACGTTAACGTCATTACACGTTTATCTGACTCAAGTCTTTTTAATTAAGTATAAAAGTTTATCAATGAAGCGGGGTCTTTATCAGAAAGAGCCGCCTTTCTTGTTAGATATTCCTGGTTTAAACCATCGTTATCTCGTTTTTTAATTTCGACATGAAGCCAAGTCGTCAAAAAACGGGGCCCGTCATAATCACAAGATTCTAGTTAAACCTCGTAGGCCTTAGTATTGTCATTTAACATTTGGTTGCCTCATGGCCTTTCAAGTTCAATAAAATACCCCCAAAAAAAAGGGGCGGAGCTTGGCGAGATATTGCATATTACTTGGAGGGCGGGCAACCTGGATACGAGTTTGCATTTTTGGTGCACAATTTACGTGGTCTTTTTTGAAAGTCGGTTGATTGAGTGACAGTTTTGTCCAAGTTTGAAGGGGATATTAGATGTATGTTTTCGGGCTTGCGAGAATTGAACCAAAGGTGGCCAGAGTGCGCGCATCCTCAACTTAAGCGGTTTCTCATTCCCGTCCTGAGTCTTCAACGTACACCTTCAAGTTTCAAGCTTTGTGTTGAATCATTCTCGCAGTCTTCGTTTCCAAAAAAGACCAAGTAGAACAACGATGACGACCGCCCTCCTACGCGATCGGTATGCTCGTTTTGCAAACTCTAAGCCCGCCCTCTAGGCATCTCGCAAGATGGTTCTCCTGTCTTTCCCCCCTCACCCTAGCTCTCAAAGTAAACGTCCGTTTTCTGGGACTTTGTACTTTTTTTTTTTTTTTTTCGTTTCCATTGACAGGCCTCTGATATTCGCAACCCTTTTTACCCCTTGCCTTGCTTTTGTACGTATTATGTACACATGCTTCGTCTTACCCTTATTTTTTTCTTGCTTTTGAGGTCCATCCTGGCGACTCATGTGGTTTCCCAAGTCTTCAGGACAAGTGCCCGTCTAGTTATTCATTCATCATATAACTTTTTTTCTTTCAATTCCTTACAATGCGTGATCAAACAGTTTTGGCCTCTCAAGAGCAAGGAATTGATCAGTTTCCAGAAGGTGTGTAAATACATTACTTATAGACGTCCCTAACCATGGACGCAGTTTAGATTATCAAAATGAAACCATCCATTGACGCCAAAAAAAGTTTAATGACAAATACATTCTAATTTGTAGTGATTGTTTAAAAAAAAGTGATTCTTTGCGTTTTCAACGTTTAGATCAGTGGCACACTTCTTCCAGGCATTCCGTGCTTCTTTCAGTCTTAAAGTGGAAGTTGTCATATCAACTATGATTCAAATCGGTCTAACCGTGTGACACCTTTCACCCTTCCTCACCTCATTGGCGTCAAAGCTTGTTTAAAAAAAAACTCCCTTTCGTTCTTTTACCTTTTTATCTCCGGAAGTTTAAATTTTTCATCAACTTTCTAAGTGACTATAAATATCTTATTGTGAAACATCGTTTTAATCTTTCATGAGTTTGTTTGTTCATGAATCGCCTTCCTCGAGTTGGCCGTTTTACTCATCAACCGTTCTTGATTATCAGTGAGGGATGGTTAATCGCTGCTCTGTTTCCCATTCCCATGCCCATATAATCGTGGTTTCCATGTCGTTTAAAGGATTCATAGCCGTGTGTATTTCAAAGCTTCAGGGTTTAAGTTTAAAAATTTTTTTAGTCAAAAGTCGTGTATCGTCAAACGAACTTTTCACCCAGTGCGGACCAACTAAGATTCAGCAAAATCCGATGACTTTACCGAGTGCGGTCGCTGCCCAAGGTTGTCATCAGCTATTTGATGTTCAAACAGAATATGGATCCATGTTAAATGCCATTGTAACTCACTTGAATGAGCTCGATCTTAAAATGAGTGTGATTTTAAACTCAATAGGTAAACTGTCAGCCTTAAACAATATGCCACCACTTGATTTGCCACCATCATTGGAAACCACTTCAAATCTGATTCAAACAGCTTTGGTCAGTCGTCTAGCTAATATAAGCTTGTTTGCGCCAACTTCAACGGCTACCAATGTTACTGCACCTTTCTTCCCTCAATCCACCATTGCTCAGAGAATCTTAGCTGCTTATCAGGAGCAAAATCAACAAGACACCAACAACACCTTCAATACTGTGGTTGGCGCTTCTAATGCTGTTGAAATTCATCGCGCAGAACCCGAAGTTGTTTGGTCTAATCCCACAAACGCAGCACAAGACCAAAATGCTGATCTCATAGCAGCCATCACGGCAACTGCCAATAATTTTAACCAGCTTAGTACGGATCAATCACCTCCACTAGCTACCGTTCCAGCCGTCACCCCGCCTGGTCATCCTCGTGGCCGGGATTCCTTCGACAGTCCGCCAGCTGTGAATAATGGTGAAGATGAGGAAACGGAGGAGACTCGAAATCGTAGGACTCCGCATTCGAATGCTTCAAGTCAAGCCAGCACCAGCAGATCCCCAACATTCTACTCTAGCGATGTCGAAGGCCGCCTTCCGGCTGGTGCCATTGAGCGTGCCGCCGAAAAAGCCAGCCGTAGCTATAACACTACTCAGCCAAAAGTTTTTGCCTGGCAAATTCTGCGGGAATATATCACTGATGAGGAGCTCAAGAGTATCCAGATTAGTCTGCGTACTTTCCATGGCGAAAATGCCGAAAACTTGCTTCACCGTCAACTTCCCAAGGTAAATCATAGTCCTTGAAGTATATTTCAACAAGGATATATCAATTTGACTTGAAAGAATGACAAACTTTGTCATTCTACAGTAATCTATAAAGATAAAAGTTTTAAAATTTTAGATTCGTGAAGTTGTCGAAATGACAGCCCGCCAGTTCGACTGGGATCTCCTTCCCGAGGAGCATCAACTTGCCCGTGTCAAACTCCTTTTAAGCCATCTTAAAAACAACGCCAAAGTTCGTAACTGGACCTTACGTGAAGGGCGTCCCAACCGGTAAGCTTAACTTTTCTATTGATTCCCACAGTCTTCAAAATCTTCATAACCTCAACAAACTTAGAACCAGTCCCCCCCCTCCCTTTGGATTCAGTCAATCTGTGAAATTTGACAGACGTTATTGAAACGGATCCCTTCGAGTCAGTCAAATTGCGTAACCCAAACACCATTACCGCTTTCCGACAACACATGTCGGTTTTTTTTCGACAACTAGGTTTAGGCCTTGTCCACGCCGCAGACCCGTAATGGTTGTATTATCGGTTTTTTTTCTCTTTTTTGTTTGCTTTTTTTTTAATTTTTAACGGAGCCTTACGGTTTCCGGTTTTAAGGCTGTCAGGGACCTTTTTTGCCTTTGTGCTGTTCATAGACATGTGTCATTTTGGTGTGAGGCTTTGGTTAATTCTTTTTTTCTCCCTTCAAACAGGGTGATGGTCGAGTGAAATTTTTGCCCATGACATGACACACTCCTGCATGACAATGAACCGTACTGAAGGTCATTTGCCACAGGGATCGAAAACAAAACCATTTCAAAAAAGATAACTGATGGTTTATCGGATACCAGCTATTGTTGCCAAAACTATGGTACAATGGATTGTTTTATAAAGGCGTTCATTTCAAAATCACATTGTAACTGTTTCCGTTTTCCGAAAATTGATTTTTACATAATTCAAATTGTATATTAAGCATTTTGGAGCCACTGTTCGGAAACAAAGTGGTTTTTTGAAATTGTTCACATTTCAAAACAAATGTGAAAAGTTAAGGCGGTAAAAACAGTAAATAGGTCAATATTTCTTCAAGAATCCTGTCAAACACTGGTTTTAACAATTTAAACTTGTAAAAATTTTTCTGTTAGTCGGGCGTTACTTTGATACCCTCGACTAATTTAATCGAGTTAATTTAATTGGGAAGTTCACAACAACTTACATTTGATTGGAAAGTAAATCAAAAAACAGGGGTAGCAAAAAAGTGTTTTTTTATTCTGGTGAGCGGCACGGATTTCCGGTTTTTTTATCGCCTAGATTTACTTGTACTTCGGTGACTCGGATCTAACCGGGTAATGATGACAGTTCGGGTTGAACTCGAGTGTGATTTGACAATTGAGTAAACATGTTGGGAACCGCAATAACACACCTGGACGGGACCAAAAGCTTTTGGAAAACTAAAAAAGCTGCAGGAAATGTAAAAAAAACTTACTAGTCATAAAACAATAAAGACAGATTAAACATTGTCAAAAAAATAAGAAAAGAAGGTTTCGAGGATTAAAAGATTTTAACTCAAAAAACTTTTTTTGTAAAAAAGTTATTTTAGTTGCATGTAATCAATGATTTATCTACTTTTAGTCACGCCCAACAGGCACCCAAAACAGAGCCATCATCCAACGTCGAAATGTGGCGTAAATATGCCGAGATTCTTGCCAACAATGGCATCCTGAATCTTGTCCCACAACAACTTAATCCTGCCAATCTGCCTGTTGGAGGGCATGCAGTTCAATTGGCCGATGGCTCTATCATCTCAATCGACAGTGCCAATGCTGTGGCAGCTGCATTGGCTAATATTGCCCACAAGCGTGAATCCATCTCCGGAACCGATTAAACTTTTTTCCATGGTGCATGTTGTCACCGCGCAACACTATCACGCTCATCATTGCACCAAAGAATTTTGTCTCAAACTGTACGTCCCGATAACAAGGCCCTAAGGGCATCTTTCTCTCCTTAACTTCGTCTCAGGACTAAACTTTTCATTAAACTTAATCAATTGCATCCCTCAACACAGTCTACCCAATTAAAATTACAATAATTTTTTTTTTTTACGTTGAATGTTATTGGATACCGTATTCCTATGTCGTCCAACTCAGTCTTTTTGCGCGATCAATGTTTGTCATAACCTTATGCAGGGGAATATTTGTTTTAAGTTATTCCACTATTCTTCTTCTCAGTCACCTTTAAAAATTCCAAAAAAATATCCACATATTTTGTTACCGTATACCATTTATCTTTCGAAACCACCAATCCGCAAAAAACCATTTAAATATTCTTGTCAACCCTTAACTAGGTCAATAATGTTAAATTTAAATAAGTTTTTATCTTCAGAAATGCATTCCCGCACAGATTCGCCCACGTCTTTTTTGCACAAAACACATTTGCTCTTTCCACGGACCTCATCACTTTTGTAATGGTTTTTTTTTCAATTCTTCAAATAATTAAATTAGTAACAGAGTCAATATAGTAGTCAAAATGCATTTAGTTTATCACATAATAGTTAACCGGCAGGGAAAAGCTTTTAAAAAGCTCGAACCGCGGTGTTAAAGTGGTTTCAAAACAACTTCCCTGCTCTTTCGTTACTTCTTCATTCGGTGTTTTAGCTCCTCAAATCCCGATTTTTTTTCTTTATTCCTTCATCGTCGCTACCGTATATCGATGCAATAAATGTGTTTTCCATTTTTTTACATAAAAATTTTTTTTCCATGTTTTACCTCTGATTTTGTGTTGAATCAGACTCTACACGGCAGGGACTATGACCACTGCCGACGGCGTCCCGCTGCTGTTTTGGTCTTTGTTTTAATTCGGTCTTTATGTTTAAATTCTTATATTTTTGGAAGATAAAAGTAGTCGTATAGGTTTCCAGCTTGCCGATTATAGATTATCTATCTTTTTATCGACATTTGTACGTACTACTTAGCTCGTTTTCGATTAAGAAAAGTTTCCTCAATGCCCGATCTATCTCAAAAATATAAGCGTTATTACCGTATACATTTAATAATAAATTTAAATCAAAAATGTGTGTTGTTTGAAAATGCGTTGATGTACGCTAGTTTGATCACTCAATCACATGTCCACTTAAAAGTAAGCCGTCAGCAATAAAACATGTGTTAATTTTTTAAACGAGACAAGCATTGCGTAGCTGTTTTACATTAAAAACTGAATGCTTCAATTCGTGCAACTTGGCTAAAATATGTCTAATGTATGTTCAACCAGAAAAAGTGAAACTTATGGATGGCCGACCAGGTTTGATCGAATTATTTGGGAAGGATGAAGGGATTTTGTGTGGACTGGGTTGTTCATCCATTTTTAAAACTTGTTGATTGTCGATCGTAAGTTTCGTTTGACTTTTGGCAGGAAAATGCGGAACTTAAGAGGTGCGCGAGCGCCTGAAGGAAAAAAAGTGCGCACAAGGTTTGATTTCATTGAATTAAGCACTCTTTGAGGCGTTCTTGGTACAATAGATGAACAGTATCAGGGTAGAATTTTTTCGAATCTCTAAGGGCTTGTTGCGGTCTCCAAGTCGACAGAAACCACGAACTATTTGAATGAATGCATTGTCATCGACGTCGTCTAAAACTGTAAAGTGACATAACGCCCTTGAGGCAAGTTTTCTCGAAACATTACTTCGTACAAGTCTCACGCTGCTGTCTTGCGCAGCGCTTTGGATTACAGGTATACTCAATTGCGAGGCGACGATGAAAGCACCTTGTTTTGCTTCAGTTTCAGGCGACACGAAACTAACCTGTCGCCGTTTTATAATCAAAGCGCCTTGAGGCATCAAAAGTGCAAGCGAAAACCAAGGAACACTTTATTTTGAACAATCAAAAGTACAAAAGAGCAATGACAGGTACCAGTTTAAACTAAAACAACATGAGGATGAAAGAATTAGGAGCAACGAAATAGGATCTTGAAACATGAGGGGGGGGGGGGGAGGGGAGGGGAAGGATCTCGAAAATAAGTTGACAGGAAAGCAACTTAGTTTCAAATTAGAGTTCATTGTTGGAGTCGTGTTTGGTTTCAGGCGACTTAGACAATGTCGATGAGTTGCATGTTGTTGAAAAGAGGGATTGACACAAAGCAACCTAAAATTTGCACTCTTGTTTCATTCAAAAATGAGTATTCTAAACGTGATTAAAACATTGCTGCAGTAGTATGCTTAAACTAAACTTTTGTTGACTTTGTTTAAATCCCATTTTAATATTTTAAACAAAAGTTTAAAAACACAATTATCCCTTAAATCGTTTCCAATTAAATCTGATGCACTTTCGTTTCCAACGGCAAAAACCCTTTTTTCCATGAATTCATCGAGATAATCGCTAACCGGTATATGTTTCAGGGACCGTTTTAAAAACTATTATGCAATACCATCAATTTTGCGCTAAGTTCATCAGACTTTATACTTAAAAAAATTTGTCTAGTTGACAAATCATGATGGCAGTGCATTAGGTAGACTCATAACAGGGCTCCAACCAAAGCGAAAAGGCCTGTTGTTCTGACCGATTATTATTACCGTCGGCAATGACATGAGGGATAGGGAGGCCACATCCCTTCATCAAACATGGTGAAAAATCATCGGTGAGGAAAAAAACTGGTTCGGGTAATTGGTACAATACTGGCGCTTTTTGATTTGATGGACATTTCACGGTTTTTTCGGCTAAAAGGCATCTCTCTTTGGATCCCTGTTTAAAGTCTGTAACTTAAACGCATCTACGAATGTAAGTTTCCCATTTCAATGCTCAGGGTATGCGTGTTGATTTTGTACTCCCCATACCTGTCTATAAACACAAACCAATCATCAGTCGTCAAAATTGGCTGCATTGGATCAGAGTCCACAACAGAACAGGGAAATCATTAAATGAGTAAAAACATTAAAACCTCAAAGAGCACACTCAAAAAAAAACAGAAACAACTTTGGTAGGCTATTAACGGGGTAATTATGTCTAAATTGGCCTGGTTCGATGGTGATGGTTGCGCAGTCAACCTAAGTGGCAAAGTTACGTACTGTACAAAACCGGAGTAAGTTTTAATGTAAAAAAAAAAACTTGTCATCAATTCCGGGGGGTTTGCATTCTAATTGCATCAAGTGAGCGCGGTAACTGCTAAAAGCGTTATACTAACCTCAAGGGACGGCAAATTAATGTTTGATTTTAGGCGTTCATAAAACCAAGCTTTAATTTCTTCCTCGTGTGTTTCCATGATGGCATCACAATCATCTTGTAACCGTTTGACTTCGACGGACGGTGCATCCCAGAGATCCTCGGACAAGCCCATTTTCACCTAAACGCAAACAGTATAAACAATATTTCAAAAAAAAAAAAACAACAAAAACAGTACTTCAGTGCCTTGATCTTTCATTCGCTTCGCAAACTTAATTATCTCGGGGACCTCATGTGAAAACCGAACCGGACCTAAGACGCCATGATGCACTTTTAGAACGAGCAAACTTCGACAAAATTCATCCACATAATCGTTAAACCAGAATGCAGCATCAGTTTTTGACTGAAAATAAAGCGGTAATCGAAACAAAAAAAATAAAACAATAAACTCACCATTTTTGAATTTAATTTAGCTACCTGAGCCTGTGTCTCGCGACTCATTACCAAACAAGACTCACACTTCGTCGGCATTTCAATGGCATCTTCTGAAATTTGGTTGTCATCAGCCATTACTCCGTTGCTGCGTAGTGCCATTATTGAAATCAATAAAAATGAGAACATTAAACATTGGGCCAAATTAATTTTTGCCTGGAGCGGCATCGGTATCGATTGTGGTAGCTGGCGCGTCACTGTTGTTTGAATCGGTAATAGCTTTGTCGTCACTTGCGGCATCAGGGAACACTTTTTTTGAAGCAGATGGCCCCTTTGAATCGCCCTGACCCTCAGCAGCTGATGACAAGAGCTCGTCACCGTTGCCAGAATGTGGTTCGACTTCCTCGATTTTTGAGAATTCGGCCCTGAGCAAATTTTTAGCGGATCCACTGTCAGGGGATGTGACGTCGGGAGACGTGATTTCGGCTTCGTCGCTAGTCGGTGCTTTAAAGATCGCCTCATCCTCGGTGGGACTGAATTCGGCGCCTCTTTCGACGTACTCGCCACGAAGATAACCTTCATCGCCGGAACTTGATGAGACAACTTGCTTTGCTGCATCGGAATCAGAGAATAAATCGAGTCCTTGGGGTATGCTTTTGGCATCACTCGCCATATCGGAGTCGGATTTCGATCCATTAGACGAATATTGCTGATCCGAGCCTGACCGGATTCCAGAGCCCGATCTACCCAAAACAAAGCCAAATTTGCCTTCCAAAACGCCCATACCCGATTCCGTTTTAGCTTTGGTGTTAACATCCGATGACAGCATCGTCTTGCCACTCCCACTTTCAGTCCCGCTACTGTTCGATTCCTGCTGTTGCGATAATCCACTTTCAGAAAGTTCCGACGAATTGAATAGGCCAAGAACGCTTGCAAGCACTTCTCCTTTAGAATCATAAGATTCTGTAGTGCTCGACAAGTGTGGCGGAATCCCATAATCATTTGACGTCGGAAATTTAGTCGTGGTCCAATCAAACTCGTCGTCGGGTACACTTTCAAATGTCGCTGTAAATTGACTGAGGCGTTGGCGTTTTCGGAGATAATAGTGCCACTGGAGCAGCATCTGATCTTCGATGAACTTGGCATTATTTGAAACAGCAATTGCTTCACGGAATTCAGCTTTTTGAAGCAGGTCAAGAAAGAGTAATGCCTGAGGATACTTGATTGTTCGAGAATACTCAGGAAGCTTGAAGTATCGGAGATAATCGAGATAGTGGATGAATGTGGTTTCTTTGAAATAACCACGTTGGGCAAGATCTAAATTGCCTATGAAAGATAACTTGAAAAACTGTAAAAAACTTACAATTAAGATAGTGCGGATTAGCGAGGGATTGCACAAACTCGCACTCAACCTCAAATCGAAGCTTTGACTGTTCCAGGGTCTCGCTATACTGCGATGTGGATTCAGATGTAGCAGGTCCGGAATGGTCTAAACCTGGTTGCTGCCGGAACTGAGGAAATTGAGATTGCTGCGGTTGCTGTTGTTGTTGTTGTTGCTGAAGATGTGGAAACCCAGAATTACTGCCGTAACCGCTCTGAGGGGGAAACCCTTGAGGGAATTGCTGTTGCGGAGTTGATGGCTGTTGTGGAAGCGGTTGTTGATAGGGGTATTGTTGGGTTGGCTGTTGCTGTGGCGGCCAACCAAAATTGGCGCCAGATGGAAGCGGTTGATTGCGATCCAGCTTAAAGTGCACTACAGTAATTAAAATAATTAAAACAATAAATTTAAGTTATTAAATGGTTTTCAAAACCATATATGCCTACTCAACATCAAGTTAGTTACACGTTTTTTTTTTCATTATAGGTAAAATAAACATGAGATGCATTAAACTAAAACTAACGTAAAAGTGCAAATGTGATAGATACGGTTGGTCATGAGACGGTTTAAGATTCTTCCTCCATTTCTTCGTCTTCGTTTTCAACATTGCCAGTGCCACCAATGCCCTTGATCTGCTCCTGGCCGCGATACATTTCAGCGATCTGCTCACTTGTTGTTGCATCCTCGGCCTTTTTGTCGTCACGAAGGCGGATGTAGCGCGGGAAACGCAATGAAATGCCTTTGTCTTCATCAACAATACCAATGGCAGCTTTATGTTTCGGCGAAATACTTAAATCAGCGGCCTTGACTTCCCAAACAATCTCCGGTTCGAACCAGTGATCAGGAGCCAGAACGGAATCAAACATGTAATACGGGCGCGGTTTTTCAATTTTGATTTTTGAAAGTTGAGTATATTGGCTTTGCAAAACTTCATCACTGAATCCGGTGCCGATTTTACAAATGGATTGATAAGTTTCGCCGACTGGATCATAGCAAGCAAGGAGATAGCCGCCATAGACGCCTGTTCGTTTGCCAGTGCCGCAATAGCCACCGATGACGACGAGATCGAAAGTATCCCCAGCGCCTTCAAGGTAGTCTTTTTTAAGCTTTAACCAGGAATGAGAGCGTTTCGCAATTTCATAGGTAGCATTATCGTCTAGGGTTTTAATCATGAGACCTTCGCAGTGACCCTTGATTGCATCATCAAGGAATTCAGCGATCTCATCAACATCAGAAGTGTCTCGAGATGCGGCGAATGTGAAAGCGCCGGGCACGGGCTTAAAATGCTTATGTAGAAGTTCACGACGCTCACGGAATGTTTTTTTGACAAGGGAAACACCGTTGAGATAGAGGAGATCGAAAAAGAATACGCAAACTTGAACTTGAATCGGAGTGTCTTGATCAACCTGAATAAACACAGACTAAACAATATCCCGTGAAAAAGTAATACCAACCTTACGCTTTCGAGTACTTAACGTCTGGAAAGTCAAAATATGCTTCTTCACAGTGTCCCAGGCAACGACTTCGCCGTCAGCAATAAAATCAACCACATCGTCACCGATGCATTCCGGCAGCTTTTCAATGATATCTGGATACTTGATTGTGTGATTTTCCTGATTTCGACTATACAATCTCACAGCGGTCTTAGTTTTATGCATTTGGCACCGTTCGCCGTCATACTTCCATTCGCACGCAAAATGGGATTCGCCGAAGCGTTTCATGACTTCAGAAACACCCTTTGTCGGATGGGCTAACATAGGTTTTATAGGGATACCAGGTTCAATCTTGCACTTTTGAGGCAGAGCTTTGACACCTTCCTCAAGAGCAACTTTGATCAGTTTGTCATAATTAGGGCATTCACAGTAAGTCGTTTTGACAATGAGAGCGTCCTCGACCATGCGTTCCTTTAATTTGTCACCGGTAAGTTTCTTGCCTTCTTTTTTAAGCTCAACTGTTGTAAAAGCGTTAGCCAAAGCTCCGAGCAAAGATTGTTCTGCTAAGCCAATGCGAAGCTTGCCCTGGAGACCTCGGATGAGATATCTGGCTTCGCATTCTTTGCAAGGAACCAGAAGACCTTTAATTTCTTTAACTTTTTGTTCCATCGACTAAAAGGAACTGTTTAAAAAACAGTCGATATAGTTTACATATAAAAACTAACTTTATTACCGCTAATTTTGGCAATACTCTCCATTTTCTTAAAAACAGTGGGAATAGTTAGTCTTGGAGGCTCAAAGAGTGTCTTTTGAGTCGTCCGACTGTTTTCAGCAACAATTCCGAGATCTCCATAGACAACTAAGTCTTCTTTGATTTTGTTTGTCTAAAAGAAGATTTCAATTCAATTTTAACTTTAGAAAAACGACCCACATTACGACCGAAGGCATCTCCTAATGCCTTAATCAGATAAGTTTCTGCGATACCAAGTTCTAAGCCTTCATAAGAAGGTCCAAGCTGATTCACACACAAGTATACGCAGGCTGGTAAATCATCAGGGGATAATTCAATCGCCCAAACAAAAAACTCTTTCAAGGTTTTGATGATCTCCAACCGCGAAGAAATACCTTCAATTACTTGTAAAGTTTTAGCGAGAGCAAGATAAGGAATCCTGGTGTTAAAAAATATGTAAATTAAGATTTTTTAAGGGAGAAAAACATACTTATCGCCTTTCTTCCAGTTGGTTTCCGCAACGACATCAACTGTCATGACTGGCCTAGTTGACTTTGAACGGTGTACGCGTTTTGCTGTTATCAATGGGGTAACCGTAAAACGGGCCTGAATAATGCTCCGAAGGAGCCAAATGGTTAAAATCTGGCAGATGAAACTTGTGAAGTAACGCTGTATATATTGATGAAAAAGCGCGGAAAACGCGTGCGCACTGTCACTCTTGGCGGGAAGTGTTTCTTTGCACAAAGTGCATATACGTTAACATTTTCAACACAAAAACCATGATTTTTGTTTTAACGTTTTCAATTAAAATTTTTGTTTTTGCAAAAACTGTTTTTCACTTGCATGTGGTCCAATCGACGGTCTTTTATAGAAAAAATAAACTTAGCATTTTGTTATGTGTTTCCTTGAATAATGAGATTGCTTAAATGTGCCTACATGTTGTTTTTTTAGTTTTTTTTAGCACCTGTTTGTTTGATCTTCTATGCTTTGCAAATTTAACCCTCACGAACCTCTTACAAATCACAACACCAACCACAAACAAACTCTTCTTAATGTATTTCGTATTTTCACAATTTGAACGATAGTTTTGTCACAGAATACAATAACGACCACTAATTAAACGAACAGAGGCGCATAACGACTATAATATGATTAAAAAAACAAAAAAGTGAAAGAGATGCTAAAAAATTGTATCAAGCTGGAAGAAATATTGCGACCCCCACAAAGGCACGCAATGGGGATAAATGTGGTTAAAGTATCGTAAAAATTACATTACTAAAAACAGCGATCGCCGAAAAATAAAAAAGTGACGTCGAGAAAGACACAACGGTTTACCGAAAAAGTGAAAGAAGCCACACAAAAAAATGTACAACATCGAATATCACAGTAGGACAACGCCCTGAAGAATGCGTGAATTGTAAGAATTCACAAATGTTAAAAATTTTGTAAAATAGATTTGTTATACTTCAATTTAAAAAGGTTGACTAAATTTGGAGGAGTTTAAAAGGCACTTGGGAATAGAAGGCATACGACCGCGACAAGTAGGTGACGAAAAAAAACAGATTACGAAAAAAGTGAGACTTGGCACTTGCAAGCACGAAAAAAAACACGGAGGGGCCAAAGTCGATAAGGAGGAAAGAAAGCAAGTAAAACAGGGTGACAATAACGAGATGATTACGTTTTTCTGGGTGTGTACCGGTGAATTGGACATTTTTTTAAAAAGAAATAAAAATTTAAAGGGAAACAAAACCTGGATACCCGAAATACTACTCCATAGAATCGCACCCTCGCTTTACGCCACGAGCGCAGGTTTCGTTACTGCAGCAACATACTCGGATAATGCGGCATCCACAGGCATCGGTTGACTTTAAACAGCTCCCGATGTTGATTTGGCTGTCGTCTGAGTCAGTTTGGATTTTGGCAACGCAAGTTTGGGTCGAGGAATTGACGAATGACTTAATAGATAAACTTCCGGTAGATGAAAATTCGCTGGTTACTGTGTTTGAGGAGGCGGCGGCGGCAGCTTTAGTTGACAGTCTGAAAAGAAAGTGTGTTTCTTTTGACAATGAAAAAAAAAAAAAATTGAACCACCACTTCCTTTACAAAAGAAAAGATTTTATTTAGTTTAAAAAAGGAAAAAAAAACAAAAAAAACTGTCATTTGCCAAAGTTACAGATAAAATGTTGATGTTAGTTAGTTGAAACAAAAGTTATGTTAAACAATGTTATAAACAAAATACAATGTCTGATTAAAAAACCGGTACGCTTTCAAGGTTTCTTTGGACATTTTCGTTTTGAGAGCACAAGGCAAGTATGTCATGGCTGATTTTGATTAAGGTTAAAGTTTTTAAAACTTTTTCACAAATTTTAAGACAAAAATGCTTACTTGTTAAAAATGTCGTTAACACGTTGGGTTTGCTTGGCTTTGTCTAATGGTTTTCTGCGTGCACAACCATTCGGAGTGCTTGAATAAAGAGGGCTATCGAAGCCACAGATCGAAAGCGGCGTAGATCTACGGCTTGGGCTACGGGACTGATCAAGAGTGACACTATTGCCCCAATCTTTTGACGTAAGACCACCCATGCTGGCAAATCCGGAAGTGTCGAGAGTATTGCTAAGATTGCTGAGCAAAATAGTAGTCAAATTATCTATGGAGTCTTCAGCCACATTGGAGGTGTCGAAACGGGGCATTTTTGCAGCGGGACCATCATCATCAAGGTCAGCGGCTAGTTTGTTGAGGATACTGGAGGCGGAAGAAGTGGACTGCTGAAACTCGTCGAGACTGGGAGTGCTGCGGGTGTCATCAAGCTCATTATTGTTGTTGGTTTCTTGGCATTGTTTGGCAAGACTTAGCAAAGATGCCATGGTGCCGTTTTCAAAAAGGCTTATGGTTTTCGGGAACTAAAAGCATAGAAATAATGAAAGTTATACAAAAAATGAGAGAAAAAGCTTACAACTTCTGGAGTTCGACGAGGAATAGAAGCAACAGCTTTTGATCTACTGCCGGTATTTTCTGAAGAGTTTTTATAGTTCTTTAGCTTGAAGCCACCGTTTTCAGCGGACTTGCGGGCCACAGTGAGGCTCTTTTTTAACGATTCGCGACTTCCAAAAGTTACACCAGCGCTCATCATGGAGGTGGCCGCATCGATGAGATCATTGAGTGGAGCATTAGGGTAGTCAATAGCAGCGAGGATTAATTGGCTCTAAAGACTGTAGGTTAAGTAAAAAAAAAAACTGACAAAAACTAAATTCACAAACCTTGAAAAATTCTAACTCTGCCACATCATGCTCCGCCGCGTGATTATGTTCACCCTTTGAGGTGCCATGACTGTCATTGTCCCAAGTTTCTGCTCTTCCTTTGCACCATGAACGGGCACTTGTAAGTTTTTTTGCGCAAACGCAGCGCCACGTTTTCACGTTTTTAGCGGGGACAATGTGATGAATGTTGTATCGGTAACCCTCAAAAATCAGCTTTTGATTGCCCTTGAAGGATGTTACCATCCGTGGAGTGGCTGGGTCGTAGTTGCGAAAGTTGTACATCCTGAAAAAAAAAAAAAAAAATTCAAAACAGGATTTAATTTCGCCAAAAAAGCAATTCAGTCAACTAAAGCAGGCCACGTTTAAAGTAGACGAATCTTCTTTATCCCTTTTTCTTACATGTTCCCGAACTTTTCCCACACCTAGACTAAAATAGGGGGAGGTCTCAGACAGGAAAAAAATGTGGCACTGATTGGGACCACCATATAAAGCATGACGATAGCGCGAATTGGGTGGTCGAAGAACGCGAGTCGCGGCATTCGTGAGAAAACGAGCAAGTGGAGGAGAGGCAGAGAAAGAAACTGATTGAGGTGGGGTCGGGTCGGCGCACAATGTATAGAGGGCGCGAGAGGTAGGTCCCTTTCGTCGACCAAAAAGTGGAGTAGTCCAACTCTGCCATGCGAACGACGTGAACCGCTTCTGTACCCGACGGACTGTTAAGAAAGACAGGTTTTTTTTTTTTTTCTTTTTTTTTTTTTCTCCAGCAATGATTAATGTATTGTTCAGCGCGATCTATTACTACCTTATAAAAAGGTAAAAAAAATTACGACACACACACACACACATATTAGATCATGGATGGCACGGCGATTGGATCGGCACTTTGGGATAGGACGACAAAATTTTCATTATCACTTCAATTTAGTGTGCAAACACAGTTTTGTGAGACTCCTAAATTGTGATGGCACGCAAAGTGGTGAAAGATCGAGTCACACTTAAAATCGCGCCTGGCAAAACTAACACAAACAATGATCGGGTAACACGCGGTTTGTTTCCATCATTAAAATTTGGTTGAATAGCATTGCCAACACCGCCACCGGTCGCCGCGGCCATGCTCTGATAATGCATAAATTGTCGGAGCCAACGCCGGACCAACTCTCGTCGCTCATGATTATTGACACCGTTTTTACCAGTCGTCCAGTCCACAATTGCCGACAACCGACAATCGCCGTCACGAAACAACAGTCAACCAGCCTCTTTTCCGTCCCCCTTCCTGATAAGGGAAAAAGGCACACATATCAGGACGTCGAGGGCAGGCGCCGACTAAGGAGCGATAGATAGGTGCTTCGGTCCATTAGGTTGATTTTAACATTTTAAAGGAATGTTGTGACGAACAAATTGGTGGCATTGGCAGAGATACCCGCCCCTTTCTTGGTTCAGTTAGAATTTGAAAAAAAAAAAGGCGTTGAAACACAAGGTCGTTCATCAGAAAGCCGAGCGGACCCCGCGCCATCGAGATTTAAAATGCGATGCCCAAAAAAACAAAAAAGCAAATGAAAAAGGGTTTGAAAATAAAAATAGAAAACCGCGATTAGCTGTATATAATGTATAAAACCCATGTGCCGCGGCACGAAATTATTGATTTACAAAGTAAATTTTTTTAGCTTTAGTAAACAGAGTGAGTGGTAGTTGATACGAAACCATCGCGGCACAGGCTGTCAGAAGGAGATACCTCGGAAACCTTTCAGCTGCATCAGTATATCGATTAATTTTTTACACATAATGTGAAATGCATTGCAAAGCCTGTGTGTTTGCCGACATTACAAAATTTGTGAGTCACCATACTATATAGTGTCAACAATAGACCTTTGCCAAGACTGGGTCGAGATTGACTACTAGCAGGTTTTTTTTTCGGCTTGAAGTTCGCCGCTTTAGACTAAATGTGCAACACTGTTTTCATGTTCGCATTTCCCTTTTTTTGTTTTTCATTGCAGTTTAAATGCCATCGCATTTGCACCAAGGTTTTTACAATGTACTGTATCATAAATTTTCCACATATTTCTTAGATTGTTTGTTAATGTTAATTTGTTTTACCTTTTATAAATACAGAATAGGGTTCCAAAAAAAGCTACATTAGCAGGCGATCATTTTTGATCATTCCTATCTCAAGGTGGAATTCTTCCTTAATATATGAAAATGTAACCGTAGTTACGAGAGCACAAAACCACAAGAGTAGTCCCCTCTCGCGCTTTGTCCCGAAGTCCTTTGCCTTGCCTTGAGCTTGCGCCTCTGATTGAGCCGGTCCCGTCGGCCGGGAGTGCATTTCAGAGTCCAGCGACAACGACGACGATAGAGGTATACAAATAGACCCTGATTGAGGGTGACGGCGCGATGGGGGCGAGGACACGAGACTAAAGTTGCCCCTGTAGGCTCGTCGCTACTCCCTTCCTCCATAAGCAGCAGTCGCACTGCACGAAAATACAGTTTGATGGGTTTTATTCTGCGAAAAGCCCCCCCCCCCCCTCCTCTCCCCCTCAGGCGGTTTGGTACACAATTGCGCAGACAGAACAAAGCATAGAATTGACGAAGCCAATTTTTAGTGAGAATGTTAGCAAAAACTTAAAAAGAGTAAAAGCAAAAGCAAAAACAAAATCTTACTCTGAGAGTTTTGTGACTGATACAGCGTGACCGTCGACGAGATCCCTGTCTGTCGAGGACAAAAACAACAACGGATTTGGCGAAATTTTGGCAAAATGTTACTGACGCAAATAAGATTCGACGTTATTCTGCTGGTTTAGGGGGGCTTAAGGTATTCTGGTTCAATCGAAATGTGAACCCCTGAAACTAACTGCGTGAAAAAAAAGGTTCATGAATGTACACGCAAGTTGCCAAAATTTCGACTTACTGTGGCAATAGGACCGACCTGAGTGTCACACGACTTAGCCTATTTTGCCCCTGCCACTCGACGATACAAACACGCACATAGCTGATCATTTAACAGCACAAAAGGAGTGAATTAAAAAAAAAAGAGTTATCATCAATCAATCGCGGCAGTGTTGCGGGCTGAAGATAGAGCTGCCGGGGGCAGAGTTGTCAACTTTCATCAAAATGGGGCTCACGGCGGACACCCTCCAGACTTAGTGAAAACCCGAAGGAAAAAATTTGAGAATAATGACGAAGACGCCATCGCCAGGGGCGGCAAGTATTTTACACATTGACTTCGTCTTTGCGCTCACGGGCAGGCAGCACGTTGGAATCAATTAGGCTCGAGGGTGGCGCGCATGCCTCACACTTCTTGTTGCCACCAAAAAACGTCAAAAAACATTTTTTTCCGTCAGTGGACGTCTGCCATCACCGACGATAATGCGCGAAATTGCAGTGAAGATGTCGAAATTTGGCGCCAAATAGTGAAATTGGTCTTTATACCCATGGCGAAAATGTGAAGAAGCCCGTTAGGGCATCATGACAAATGGCTCAGGTGACGTTGCCTTGGCACAAGGAAAACAGGAAACAAGACAATGGTGGGCAACATTACAGAGCAAAAAATGGCTGGGCACCGATAAAGGCAAGACAAACAATGCTGATGGGAGCGATACTTTACAACTTCACTTTTATAAGGGAACAAAAATGACAGAAGTTTGCGCCGACCAATAGATTGACCCACAGTAAGATTAAATGTGCCATGCCGCGAAGAGCCAATGGCACGCGATTACAACGGCGAATGGCAACCGCGTGCGCCATACAGTATTTTTTTGCCGAGGATAAAGAAACCAATAAAAGATGCGCAATAGATAGGAGGGGGTTTGCCGATGAAACGACTGCTGTGCTAAGGATCCAAAATTGAAAACCCCTTCTTTTGTGTCTTTCCTAGAATAGGTGGCCGCGGCGGAATGTGCCTCAAGGCAATGTCGTCAGTCACCAATTCTTCGTTACATTTGGCCGCAGCTGCCCTCTTCCATCGACGACGACACACCCTTTACAAAAGTCATCGTTGTCGACAGTGATGAAGGACTCAAAGACGATTTTGCTTCGCGCCCCAATAAACGATAGATCGTGGAGACTATCGGCAAACGCCTCAGGCAAATATACACCTCACAGGTTGGGCCAAGGCGAGGTCGGCTAAGAGGGAGGGCCGTGTCGTGCAATCCTGCGCAGCCCCATCGGGATCGCTGAGTGACGCCCCTTGCGTCCCGAAGAAGGACTCCATCATCGACAAAGATGAAGTCAAAAGCAAAGTCACTTAAAAATCGCCGATGGCGAACCGGCTTTTCTCCGCCGCTGGCGAACAAAAACGAAATAACCAAGCCCCCCAAGGGTTTTTCCACCGCAAATTTTGTCGTCGTGGTCGAGAGTCTCGAACAGGAGAGGATGATGATTGCGCAGGATGACGGTAGTCGATGGCGGTTACCGTCATTCACCCTGGCCGTAGGCGCCGACGAGATACACAAGCCACCGACCGCAAGCTCAGGCTGGCTCGACTTTGTAAACAGTAGAGCCCTTCTGCGCGTTGAGTAGAGGATGACTTGTGTTTCTTCTCGATGAAGTCGTCGGTGGCAGCCAATCAAAACCTGCAAGCCGTGAGCGCCTCTACGGAGTGGCAGTAAGAACCGAAGCTGTGTGGTACTGTGACGGCGGGCAACAAGGGCGCGGTGGCAGTGATGGGTGGAAAGAGGTGAAAAGGTGGGGGGGGGGGGGGGGGAGAGACAGATTTCAATGGCGTTCAAGCCACGCAGCGTACAACTACGACGTCGACTTCGAACAACTCACGGCGGGCAGGCGTGCAATAGTAGTAGTGGTTAGAAAAAATCATAGAAGTGAGCGCAGAGCTTGTTTTGAGGACTTTGACGTATGTTCGCTGCGGCAGGCGCGCTAGTATCGCTAAGGTAAGGAGTTGGTTGGGGATGGAATACTGTAGGATGCCGATTTACCATTTTGTTGTAATTAGGTTGATTAAAGGTAAAAAAAAAAAGTGGCACTTTATTGGTTAAAAGGGTAGGTGATAAGAGGGTGCCATGATAGGATCAAAGACAGACTACTTGAAGCAGTCGCATAGAGAAGAAAGTGACGAGGAATTTGTCGCCGACGTGGCGGGCGACCATCACCGATTAGTGTTAAAAGCCGAAAAACAAGGCGGTCTTCTCCAAAATCGGTGCTGAAAGCAATCACACTACAAGCAAAAGAGACAAACGCGTTTGTATGGGACCGACTAGTGATAGGGGAGACCTCGGCGCAGAGGCTTTTCACTTTAAGGAGAAGGAAGCTTTTTGCCCAGTGGCAGTGGCAATAATCATGACGTTGGAAAGCAAGGAGAGTTCTCCTCTCGTTTTAGGGGTTGTAGTACAGAAGAGACGGCGGTGTCACACGGCGAGGTCGCATTTATCGTTGAAAAAAAAAAAAAAAGAAAGTTTTTCGGGTTTCCTGCCTGAATGGTGGCAGTGGCGGCGATGATGATGCCAGTGGGTTGTTGCTGCTGCTACTGCAATGCATGCATTTGGGGACACAAAACACAGTGCGCCCTTCTGAACATTGAAAAATCAAATTGCGGCAAATCAGAAGGGCTCTTCTATCTGCCTGCCTGGGTGACTGCCTGTTGCGCAAACAGGCTTGGGACATGGTGTGGTATGTAGAGTGATGGTTGCCGTTGGGTCTTTGGTGTCATCATCATCAAACCCCTTGTCTACGAATTGTAGTGGAATACATACCGTTACTTCACAACCCCCCCCCCCCCCTCTTCACTCTTCCAACATTTTTCATTTTAGATTGTTCCACACGTTCCAATGGCGCGCATCTCGATGGCGCGAGACGCATTGATGACAAACACAAAAGCCCTAGTAAGCCATCCGCAACTAAATATCCTTCCTTCCTTAAGGTGGAAAGGAGCGGCGACGTAAGGGAAACAAGGTGGTTCACGTCGTTGTCAACGTAAGGCTGCCGCGGCCCAACTGTTAGTTGTCGTCAATGTGTTTAAGGAAAAAAAGTCAGTCCCCGCCTTGTTGGCCCCGATTGGAAGGGGGAGGAGGAGGATAGTACAGAAAGCCTCGGGCGGTGTTTGTATTCCCACTCTCGGCGACAAGCTTCGTCTGTTGCCAGAGGAGGAGAGCAAAGTAAGAGCCCCAAGGGAGGGGGGGGGGCATCATCATTGCGACAATGGGGTGGTGTCCCGAGACTTTCGTAAAAAGTGTTGAGGACAAAAGAGATGCAAGGAAGAAGAGCGTCAGTATACAGGTCCTGTGGCTTGGCCAACCCTATGATTGACTAATGGAGAGCCGCCTCGACTGCTTCGCCATCGATAGAGCCAACCGATGCGCAAGATGAGGGTTAAGGGTGAACGAGAAGGAATGTACAATAGTCACGACTTGCGAAGGGGGAACCTTGAGGCATTTAATCGTGTACACAAAAGGTCCTATGGCATTGGCCGGTAATCCGATCTAACACAGCTTAACGGGAAGTATAACGAAGGGATAGCCGATCAAAGTGAAAGACTAAAAAGACTAATTCACGTTAGGTAGTGGCTTGGAAGTCAATGATCAAAGTTTTCATGTATCCATCGGGTCCATAAACTTGCTGCCCTATTCATTCAATTCTATACTATCACAAAAATTAAATTGCATTAAAATGGAAAAGAAGAGCCACCGGCTGCAACCAACACTTCGAAAACGGGAAACATAATAAAATTGAACTAACACAGCGAAGAGGACTTTAACCAGCTCTCGCCGTGGCAGCCATAGTTGACAAAACTCGGTCGTTCACCCTGAGGAACACGTTTTTCAGTCAGGCAGTCATCGCCGATCACGTAAATACGACTGACTAGCTGTCGGAAATGTATAGTGCGCGAAAACGGCGCGCAACCGCCCACAATGGCAGTTTGTGGGCAGGACGACGAGTTCCATTGGCATTCCGCCACGCTGTGCACTCAACTGCGTCAGTATGTCTGAATACTGCGCAAGTTTTGAGGGGGGGGGGGGGGGAAAGCAGCAGGGGAAAGGCAAAGAGAGATCAATCACTAGTACCAGCCTGCCGGTTTGCGTGGGCTCGCCGATGGCAAGAAGGGGTGGAGTGACCTCGGTGGCGCAGTGCCGTCAACAAATCGGTTCAATTCAGCGGCGGTCATCGTTAGTTCGGCAATGCGGAAGTATGAAGGGGGAGGGGGCAAATGCGAGGGCAAAAGAGATACGTATACACTATAGGTGCCGCCGCACAAAACACTCACAATAAGAGGTACAGAGGGCTTTCCGCGCGGGGTCTTTTGGCGCCCATGCAAGGCAAAGCTGTATGCAACGTAATTGGAGAGCTATTGAAAACACATTTTTCGGCGATCGGCACTTCGCTAGAACGGTCACCATACCAATTTCAAGTGTCACGTTTGTTATTGGCACTGAGCGGGTATGTTTGATCTAAACTTGAACTTCAACACCAGAATTCGAGTCTCGTTAAGAAATGAAACTGTTTCAATCAGAACAAACAAAATGGCAACCTGCTGATCAACCAAGAACGACTTTTTTTGCCATTAACTAGTCTCCATAACGCCAAACTTCTTGTTAGTCACCCATTTGTATTTCTATGTTTGTGCGCCAAATGAGAGCATCGCCGTCGCCACAAAGGGGGAAAGGAAGATCGACAAGTACACGCAAAGTGCCGGAGGCGATCTAGGCGATGTATGTCTGCAGTCATTAAAAGGGGAAAAGGATGGCGACAACGGCGATGGTGGTTAAGGCCTCCTCGTTTACGGCGCGAATTTGGCGTGTGTGAAGAAGAAGCAAAGGCGCGAGGGCACACATATTATACCACACGATTGGTGACACCTCCCTTCCTTTCCATGGATGGGCTGTGCTGTCTCATCCCCCTTGAACATTAACTATCCACGTAAAATGATTTTGCGATGGCGGTGGTGACGACGCAGGAATACTGAAACTAAAACTATTTCCATGCTTCCAGATTTTCATGTGCAATGGAGAGGGAAGAAGAAAACCAATATCTGAGCTTCGACTGCCAACATAGGGATTACTGTATGGGCCCGAAATCGCCACTGCCGATATTGACAACAATGTCAATTAGAAGGAAAACTTTTCCTTCGGCAAACTATAAACTAAGAGAGCGTTTTTCTTGGACATAGATAACCGTGCACTGTACCCCTCTATCTTCTTCTCCTTTTTTTGTTCACCATTTCGGGGATGTGGTGATGGCAATTGCCGGTGCCGACAACGACAACGATTTGATCTCATCCAACGATGGTGGTAGTTGGCGCAGTATATATTTTTTTCTTCCATCCAGCATCCCTCCAACGAGGGTGATGGTAATCGAGGGCCGTCGTGGCAGTTGCTCGCTATTGCCACCGGCAAAATGAGCAGCGTTTGCCGTGCCGTTGAGGACCTAACTAAGCGCAGCCAATTTCATTCCCTCTGTCCTTAGGTCTTCGCATCCCCGATGATGATCATCGCATGTGGAAATATGGCCTCGGCACAGACATCGACACCACGAAAGCCAAACAGGCACATTTGGTCGCCATCGGCGTAAATCCGTGTTGTTTGAAAAGAGAGAAAAAAAAAAAAACACAGCCACGAAAAAACAAAACGATGCCTAGAGCGGTGGCAAACAACAAATTAGGGGACTATGACTGACGGTCACGCGCAACAGAAGACTCTGCCATCGCCTCAGGGGATTTTTCTAACACAGACTGGAGCGACAAAGAACACCTAGAGAACTCGCTGATCCCATGCCACTGATTTCCGTGCGACAACAGGTTTTTTTTTCGGGGTTCTGTTGTTTGTACGAATTAACAATGGCAATGAAAAGAAAAAGTGGATAAAAGCAAAAGCAAAAATTAAAAATTCTATTACAGGCATTGATGCCATTGTTTGGGAGTCCCAAGGTTTGACTCAGTAGCACAGAAAAAATCACCTCCTTTCAAAGATCCTTCTCAAGCGAGGGAAGCAAGAATGCTGGTAGTGCTGTGTGCTTCCTTGCCTCCGTCAAATTGCCTTTCTTTTCTTATCAGAGTGAAAGGCAAAGGCAACAAGCGGCTCCACAGGCACACGTACTGTCGCGGACGCGCCTTTTACAGGCGTGGAGCATGTGGTTTCTGGGGTATTGGTGCCAGTGTATGCAAAAAAGGGGCAAAAGAGAGCGAGAAAGAGACAGACGAGAACAGGAAGAAAACGAGTGAGCGAGAAAAACTGAAAAACGAGAAATCACGGTTAGAACAGGGTCTGAATATATACCTTTTTTAATTTTAGAGCAAAAGGGCACAACTCGTATTTCTTTTTCCCATCTCTTCGGAAAAACTGCCAGTGCCGCCGAATGATCATCATCACGCGGAGGCCCCTGCCGCCACGGGCAAGTCGACCGACGCACACGGAAAGGCAAAACACGATCACCACGGTTGGCGAGGGCACGACCACGGGCCATGCCGACGGCGATAATCGTTGGGACTGGCAAATTTCCTTGACAAGATTGCAGTTGAATGGATTAAAATCAGGAAAAAAAGGATACCACACACTTAGGATTCAATATTAGGCTTGCCTTTGTTGATCAGAATAGAAAAAAAAAGGGCTTTGATCTGTTGCGCAATGAACACGAAAGCAATCATCATCTAGAAAATATAAGTAATGTTTCATGTTAAGCCCAAGTTTCACTTCCGCCTTTGATCGACCTCACTGGATTAACGCAAAAGCCTTCCCTCTTCAATGTTTTGCCTCTACCGGTTGATTCATCATACCAGCTTTCACGTCACAGTGCCTCCTCCCTTGTTTTCCTCGTTCACCACACAGTCAGGCAGGCATCCGACGACGGTTCTCGGGACCCCTTCGATACGAGGCAAAGCAAGGCAAGCCTATCGGGCGCGCCACTGTCAGTCAAGCGTCGGGTCGACGTTTTGTCAACAATAAAATGGACCAACCAAATCGGTTTTGAAAAGCCCTTGGCGTTGCTTTTTGCCGAGGCTCTCTTTTCCCCTCTCCGATCAACGCATTTTCGTGCTTTGTGGCAATGAAACCATAGGGGTGTGCTGATGACCGTTTCACTGCCGCCTAACCCCAGCCGGTTTGTTTAGGCAGGCTGCGACGGCACTTTTCGGGGCGTCATCCGATGATGAGTGCAATCGCGGCGCCGTCGTCGTCGTGCTTTCGCGCATTGCACGGAGCTGCACGACCCGGGCGGCGGCGGCGGCGGCGGCAAATAACATTTTCATTGGCAAAAAGGCTGTCAGAAACAGAAGAAACGTACCAAACGTCGAGGTGGCGGTTGCACGGAACGGCAAACGCGTCAGAATAAATGGAGCAATGAAATGTGAAGGGCAAATTGCAACGCCGATGAGAGAAGTGAACGCTTCAAAAGCGATTATGCCACGTGTGAACGTAACGACCTGCTATTGAACTCCTCATAACATCAAAGTGTGAAAAATGCCATTGAAAGAAGAAGGTACAATAGATTGCATGGTATCATCCGATAAAACATATCTGTTGTCTTTTTCAAGGTATCTGATTATCGGTACCGTCCGTCATCCGATAATGCATCATATTCATCTGATGCAGCTCTACGTAAGACTTGCATAGGTTGTGTTCAGTGGCAACCAAGAAGTTTTTTTTTACTTTACCAATACTGAACATTCTGTCATCTTCTTTTAATCATCAAATTGTGATCGGTTTCAAGCTGTCAAAGCGCTAACTATGCTGTCTACCATTTTTCTGATATGTTTTTAACAGTATTTGTCTATTTTTTGTTTCACATCCCAAGGACTACCTTGTTTCACTTCAAAATGTGCCACCACCAACGACCCCGATTGAGCAAACAATAATTTTACCGCCGAATACTCTCGAACGTTGCGCTCAATTTTGAGTTGAAATTAAAATCAGAAAAATCACAACAGCCCTAATGGGAACAGCACACCGAATTTGAGCAGCGCCAACATAATGCCTGCCCCCAAAAGGCTTCACGTTTTTGGTATCTATCTATCTCTTTTTGCTTTGCTCCGCCTGTGTATACACAGGCGTCACTCATTCAATGCAGCCAGTTTTCGATCTATACGGTTGTTCACAGGGGTCTCGAATGTGCCCTTTTTAATGCATTGCGCACAGATCGAGTGTTTACGGCTTTGATGCGAGCGAGGAGCCCTCAGGGGTTCGGCATCACGTTAACTTTGACGTGAATTAGGCGTGCTGATTTTTTTTCAATAAAAAGGAATATTGATTTAAATTGGCCAGATTGAGAAAGCAAATAAACTGCTTATAGCAATATACGGCAACTGTAAGCCGTTTATGACCCCTAATCGCTTAAATGGTTAGAAGGTGCATTGGACTGCTGATCCGGGGACCATTCTCGGTCAATGACACCAGGTTTTCTCGATAAAAACGATCGCTACAAACAAATAAGTGCCATCGAGTAAATGGTGAACGAAAATGGAGAACCAATCACTGTAGGAATGGCATTGGTTGAGGGAAAGGGAAGATTTAATGTGATTGTTATCAACAAAATTTTTATAGTTTCCTGCTTGTAACTTTAAACAACTTGAAACTTGCAAGTGCTAAAAATAAAAAAAAACGTTGACAATACTGATGTTTAGGGCTGCACCGTTCCTCAGAGAATTGCCCACTCAAATCACCAATTATTCATTGCTTTCCTTAAAATGCCTAAACAGCCAGTTCCATCAACTTCACAGTTAATGGTAGTGATGCCAGACACATTCCACAAAAAAACCAACGTTGACATTGACAAAAAACGAGATGAAACAACAGATGAAAATGGAATTTGACATTGTCAGCCGGCTGACGGAAGGTAGCGATTGTTGCGTTTGTTGCCATTGGACGAACCCTTGCGCATTTGGCAAAACCGGTTTCGCCTGTGGGCAATGAGCGCCGCATGCCTTGCCATTTTAGGGGGGGGCGCTTGCTGATGCTGCGCAACTTGCCTGCGTCGTTGCCCTTCACGCCACGAAAATCATGGAAAGACTAAAAACGATGAGAGGCAGAGAGACTACTATCGGCTTGATTTTACCGCTCGATTCGGCAACTCTGGGGACTGAGCTTTTCTAAAAGTCTTCAAGGTAGCAATAAAATGTTTAAAAGGTCAAAAATGTTGTTTAGTGTTAAAGCTTGTTTTTTTTAATAACTAAACTTCAATTTACATGTTTTGCAAAGAAAAATTGACTTTAATACTTCAAATGTGCTATCCATGACACAATTATTTGCGCATAATTATGAACGAACAAATATTACAATTGTTGTGCGTTAGTGTTGTTTATTTGTTTATTTGTTTAAAATTGTTTATCGTAAACAAAAAATTGTTGCTCATTTTTTACTAATGTAACTTGGGTGTTTTCTTAAATCATAACTTAAAAATCTTTGAATTTTTTTTAGTTTGAGCATGAATTGACAATACTAGAATCGCTTTCTATACATTCTTATCATCACCGTTAGTTAATATCAAGTCACATAAACTGTGAACTATAAAAAAATTGTCTTTCAAGTTCATCAATAAACAAATTTTTACGACTGCTGTTCATTCATGGCTATTAAAATTTCGTGAAACACGACAGCCAGCATTTCGGCGTTCACGTAAAAAAAAAAAACCCTTACTATCCGAGAGAATCACAAAGGCATCGCCATCGCCACAAGCCAACGATTGTCGTCTGGCCCAGCCATGCATTTTCCGTTTGTCGAGACACTGGTGGACGACGACGTGCTTGCCGACTCTCTCTTTATGTGTATGCGTGTTTTTTTTATTATTTCAGGACTGTAAAAAACGATTGAAAAGAAAATGACATTGAGGGAAGGGAACCACCTAAAAAATAAGATTGTTTGAATACAAACAAAGTGTTGTCGATTTGCCGTGAACTTAAGTGAGAATTAGGTTGTTGAAAGAAGTTCAAAAATAAGCAAATTTACCAATTCGGATTTGGTTTTTACAGTAAAAAAGTTTTCAGGAACAAAGTCATGCACGCATTAAGTTAGGCCCAAATAATGTATAAAATTTATAAACTTACTATTAAGAATAAAATAAAACTCAAAAAACCCGTTAATCAAAATAATTTGAATGAAAGCAGCTTTAAAACTAAGTAAGGTACACATTTTAAAGTACGACAAAATAAAAATTAATGCTGTTTAATGAGAAAAGCCCCTTCGCTTGCAAATCTCATTTTTCTGATTCGATGTAAAATTAAGCATGGTCATTATTGCCTGAAAAGTCGTGGTTCAGTTTAAAAAAAACTAATTCATTGGTGTAAAAACTTGCATTGAGATGTTCTCGCGTATTTCCACGATTAAGCAAATAGTAATAAAAAGCGTCGTGTAAGAATCGTAAGACTATTCGGTCTTCAGTCAATTGATTGATTATTTTGTCCTGTAACTTTTTAATTAAAACTTATTTTTAAAAAATAATAGCCAGACTTCATCACTGTCATGTTTAGCTGCTTGTTGACCTTTTCTAAACATTACAAGATACATTTCTTGACGATCTTCTTCCATTTCACGGATGTTTTTTTTGTACAGCGCGACTTGCTGGTTTAAAAGTTTAATCTCTTGGGATTTTTCGGCTGTGAAGGTTTGAATGATTGGCAGGGCTTCAGTTGATTGTGAAAATTTTTGTTTCACTCGTTTTTCACGTGTCGCGTCGACGCCACGTTTGGCGAGTAGGGTCTCCAGGTGGGTCACGCGTTCTTTCAGGAATTTATACTGTTTTTGAAGGTCTCCTTCGACCATCGAAGTATTCTCCGCTGGAGTTATTGATTTTTGGGATGTCATCATGCTATCCATGGAGACTGTTGGTATTTGGGCCAAATTTGGGTTGCTAAGAAGTTTATTGACTTTGTTGATCCCTGATTGAAAATCACTATCTACAGATGGGGGTGACATTGAACCAGTCTTGAGCTTATGGATAGATTCACAGTGATGTTGGATTAATGCGTCGGCTTTTTCTCTAGAAAGTTCGGCTTGGGCTTTAGCTAGCTCCATTTCGCCTTTAAGGATGGCGACTTGGGTTAAAAGCTTGCGACGTTCAGATTCGATGGTTTCGTAGTCTCGACGAAGACGATTGACCTCTCGGAAACTTGTTCCAGCCTTTTCTTTCCATCTTTGAAGCTCTCGAGGGGTCGCATTGACTTGAATAATGTTTTCCAAACTGTTGGATTTTGGGAATCTGGAATCACAAGAACGGGATCTAATTGCTGCAGCGGTTTCAGCACGGTACATTTGGAGCTCACGTACCGCTTCATCATAATTAGTCTGCAACTCCTGCATTTCCGCCACTAATTGCCTGTTTTTATCTGCTTCAATGATTTCTGATCTAATGGGGGGTCGTGTTCTTGGTGCCTCACCTAAAGTAGCAAGAATATTTTCAAGCTCTTCGTGAACCTGTGCCAAATCTGTTGAAAAGTTTTTCAAATTCTGATCTGGGTGGTCTTCACGTTTAACTGTCGGATTCGGTGTTAACTGAGCTGCTGTTCGTGGAATGTTTTGTTCGACTTTCATTTTCAGTTTGCCCAAACCAACTGTATCCATTTGGGGTTCGCTTTCTAAGTCGGTCAAGGAGACAAATAGGGTTGGGAGACTAACACTTCGTTGAATTTCGCGCACAGGGGTCAACTTGAAATCAACCGTATTAACGGCATTTGTCAGCAACATCTTTGTTACCCCTTGATCGATTTCGGAATCTTCCGCTAAAATTTCAGAATCATAATCGGTTAACTTCTGAAGTTGATCCCCTTGCTGATCTTGCGTCTGAAGTTTATTATGCTGGGATTTGCTTGCCTCCAGATGGGCGATTCTTTCTTTCATATGGCGGCGCTCCTTTTCATAGCGCTGGATTTCCTCATCTAATTCCTTTCTTACATTGTCAAATTCAATTACCAACTGTTGAATTCGAGCCCGTTCAGCTGCCCGAAGCTCGGCATTGTCGGCTTCGGCCTGTCGAACTCGACCACTGAGTTCAGTATTTCTATCTTCAAGCTGGGCCAAATTTTCCAGCAAATCAGCCATCACTAATTTCTGAGCTTCTTGGGCCTCATCAACTTTATTCAACAAGGGACCCATCGTGCAGGGAGCTGTTTTGGTGCTAGCAGTTCTTAATGGCAAAATTTGTCTAAAGGAATTTTGTGACGGTGACTGACAAAGCAGCGTCGGCGTGCTTTTGCCAGTTTCTAGAAAATCCACGTCATTCGCGCAGGAGCTTAGCCTCGGGGTATCACTAATTTGCTCAAACAACTTTCCCTGCAAAACTTGAACCTGACGCTTGGCCACGGACAACTCTGCTTGAAAAAGGCGAAGACGCTCTTCCGTTTCATCATAGAGATCACCTTTTTCAATGAAAGTTTCTTTCTCACGTGCGTTTGGCTTACACGAGACATATTTGTTTGTCACTTTCGGGCGTGCGTCACATTGAGCATCACGACGTGGAACATTTAATTGAGAATTTAGTGCTGAAACGTGGTCGATGCTTGACTTTAGACGCACCTCCAAATCGGTGCGGCTGAGAGCGTCGCGCATTCGAAGAGTTTCGTACTCCTTCTTTAGGCGCTCATTTTCAATCCGTACCGCGTTTCGAGACTGCTCCAAGCTGTTGAGTCGTTCCTGCCAATAAGTCGCTTGCTCTTTGTACTTTTTAAGAGTGCCATCCAATGTTGCCTCAAGTCCGTCTTCATACTCAGCTTTGATTTCTTGAAAGCGCCTTTCAAGAGATAGTTTTTCCTAAAACTTGTATTTTTATTAGATTTAAAAAAAAAATTTTAACTTACATTTCGGATTCTATCATGCTCCGCCTTCAAAAATGGAATTTGATCATTCACTTTGGTTAACTTATCGATGCGGGTCTGATAGGTTAATTTTTCTTGATGTCGAAGTTGTTGGGTGTGACGAACGTCCTGATGAGCCGCTTCCAACTGCTTGGTTAACGATTTCACTAATTTTGATTTTGTCATCAAACTTTCTTCAATTTCGTCAAATTTTTCATGCAAAGTTTTGTGTTTTGACGAAAACTCATCGTGAATATTCTGTAATTTTTGACGCACAGCTACAAAATCTTTTTCACTGGATGTAAGGGCATCTGAAGTCAAGTCCGTCTGAGCCATCACAGACATTCGAACACAGAAACGTGGATCCGAGAATCCACGAGCCCAGTCGGTTTCATTCTCATCAACAACGACTAGATTATTGTCGAGGATAGTATTTCGATAGACGAGAATGCGTTCCTTCATGTAAGTAAGAGCTTGATGAAGTTGAGTTTTTTCGGCTTGAAGTTGACCTAACACAAGTTGAGCGGCTTGACATTCAGCATTTCGTTCTTCGGCCAGTGTTCCAAGTTTGTGGCATTGAGCTTTTAGCTCATTCATGTCATGAAGCATTTCTTCGCCCGAGGTACGAAGAGTCATGATAGCTTCTTCGAGCTCATGAATGTGACAGATGCGATCATCAAGCTACAGTTTTGAAGTTTTAAAAAAAAAAAACCTTTTAAAAACTCACAGTTTTTTTTAGTTTTGAAATATCGTTATTCAACATTTTGGTTCGTTCCGCACATACTGGGATTTTGCATTCCAAATTCATTGATAAAACAGCCGTAGCACTGCTTGTTCGAGTGAGCTGACTCGGAGTGTTAGCGCCTGTGACGTCATTTGACCGTGCCATAAACAGCATATCAAGGGTAGATGCTTCAAGCTTATTATAGTAATTTCGAAGTTTATCCAATTCTGCTTGCAGGACTTCATTGTCCCGACGTAGGTTGGCTTCGGTCACGGCAGATTTACTCATCTGATCTTTGACAGCAAGTTCTAACTGGGCTGCTTTGGTTCGCCATAAAAAAGCTTCATTTTGATAAGCCTGAAAAACTAATATTAGTCACAATTGACTTTATCTAGTTAAAAACTAAAAATTAGTCCTTTATCAATTAAAAAAAAACTAAAAACAGTCAACTGTTGAAAAAAAAATTAAAACTCATTGATTAGAGATTGCAAATTAAAAATCAATTAACTGCCAATTTAAAAAATAAAAATCAATAGATTAATATTATAAAAGTAAAATTGACTAGCTACAACCTAAAAAAACTAAAACCGTTAAATTGTAGATTAAAAACTAAAGTTGGATTGTGTATTGATTACCTGCATCTGATTAACAGCCTCTTGGGTTAATAAAGTCGGAGGTAATGTAGTTTCCTCGACCTCTATTTCCCCGACAATCGGATCACCCGGCGCCGGACTGCTAGCCATCGATCTTGGCGGTTTCGGAGGCGCTACAATACCTTGCTTGTGTTGTGAAGGCGGCGTTAGTGGGTCTGTCATAACTTCAGCGTCAACATAATTTTCTCTTTTCATTATGTAAAAGTTTTCTAACTGCTCAGTTTTTCGATTTGCTTCAGCTCGAGCATCGACGGCTTCCTGGATTAATTGCCGAACCCTGACTTCATGCTTTTCGAGCAGTGCCGCTTTTTCAGCTTTGTGATTATCTCGGAGCTCTTTTTGGCGTTGCATCAGCCTGCAATGCTCTTTTAAAGCAGAGTTTTGATCCATGATCTGCTCAATTTTTTTCATTCGATCTCGAAGCTCGCACAAATGACGCTCTTTTTCAGCGACCAGTCCTTTCGCAGAGCGTAAATTTGTTTTTAACCTACTGATTTCATTGGCTTTCAGCTCCATCGGAGTCAAATAAGGTCCAGGTTGTGGCGGTCCTAGAGGGTGATTCTTGTGATTACAACCCTTTTTATCGCAATGAGTCACGTAGCGCGTATCTTTTCCGAACCACCATTTTGATGTAACCAAAGAAGAAGCATTGGAGCTTGCGCTGTTTTCACCGTCGTCTGTATGTGTCGCACTTCCGTTTGAGTTAGCAGTTGAGGGGGGAGCATTTGATCGATTCTCGCTTGATTTTAATTGACCGACAATATTTTCTGAGTCTTCAGTGACGGTGTCATCCTCGATATCGGTACCTTCATGGGAATCAACGGCAGGCTGGGATATACTGTCGTTGTCTTCATCATCCAAATGAAGAATGCTTGTTTGTCTGAGACAGGAGGATCGAATTTCAAAAACAATAGTTGAAAAACTGACTTTTGATTGATCGGAGTCACGGGAACCGGCGGACGCGTAGAAGTACTTTGAAACACAAAAGCCATAGACATGGGTATCTTCGAATTAGCTGATGACGCAACTGCTAGTTTTTCTGATTCATTTTCAGTTGTGTTATCATCAGAAGTGTCTCCAAAGATGGCAACTACATAAAAAAAAGTTAAAAAATTAACAAATTATTAACTAATTAACCTGTATTTTCTTCAGAAAAACCGACTCGCGGAATTCCAGACCTCCCCGGTACCTCTAATACAGTTTTTCCCGGACTAGTTGTGCTTCTTACACCTGTGTATCTTGGAATTGAAGATTCAAAGGCTACTTTTTCTGCCTAAAAATTCAATTTTTACAAAAACAAATTATAAGTTTTTTTGTTAAACACTAATACAATAGCAATTTTGTTCTAACACAAAACTTACATTCGGTGGCACAAACCCCGAAGACCGTTTCAAAATACTTTTTTTTGGGCCCTGAATTCCTCCATTCATATTACCACTATTGTATCCAATGCCACTTTGGGTTTGATTCTGCGGAGTAAACTTGTGTCTACCAATGGCCGGCGTAATATAGTAATTAGTGTTACTGGTCGGCAGAAAGCTAGCATACATGCTCGGCGTCGACAAAGATGTATGAATTGTATTGGCCTTGAATGTGGTCGGTGCAAGGGTTGCGATGGCTGACGTCGATGAGTAAAGATTCCGCGACGCTGATGCTGCGGTCACTGCATGGAGGGAAAGAGATCGTTCTCGATCGACTGATTTGGAGAAAAAACCGCCTTTTTGTTCGGTTTGTGAGAGTAAGGGCGAGGATTCGGCACTCATTGGGAGGGAATTGCTGCAAAACACATTTGTTATGGGATCAATTAAGGGCAAAAAAATTTGGGATGGTTAAAAGGGGTAGAATTGTTGAAACTTTTAATATTAACGGCAGTATGAGGGCTTAGAGTCAAAGATGACAAAATGTGTAACAAAAAAGTATGTTTTGCAGACAAGAAAAGCTTTTTATTGAAAACAAAAATTTAAACTACCACGCTCAAAAAAAAAGGCTTACAATGGAGCACAAGAACAGCAACATGCTATTTGGCTTCTTCCAATAGGGACAACAAGAATCGTAAAATCTTCCTGTTAACAAAATATGTTTTTTTTATTTTTAAAAAAACCAATTTTGTCAATGACGTTGCTCATTGTTAAGTATACTTTGTAACAGTGGCTTTCGCCAGGGCACAAGTTTCGAGGAGTCCGCAGGAAAGCCCCAAACACGCCTGTTGCTTTCTTTTTGCATCTTCGAAGCTTGCCGCAGTTACTTTGCACAATGTCCTCCCCATTCACTCTATCCCGTGAAAAACTGACTTACTCCCTACCCGCAAAACACACTAAACGAGAAGCCTGACAAGCCAAACACCACCAAGGAAGCGACACTGCTGTTGTTGGCGTAGCCGGAGGACAAGTTATGTCTAGAAAAAGGAATGGATTGGCAATGAGGCAAAATGTGCATGTACGGATTGAAGATTGAATAATTTTATCATTTCAAGCAATGGGTAAGCCATTGGAAAAAACAAATTTTGTTCATAGTTTAAATAATGAAAAGCTTTAAACTTAACAAAATGACAGATCTGTTAGGACCTATTTGAAATAAATTAATTGACAAAAACAGTTTGTTTTTAAAAATGAGTAGTCAAGTATATATCGTGTGGTTGCTGCCCAAGTTTATACAATTATTCAAAATACAGTGAGCCATCCTTAATAAGACTGTTTTTTGACTTTTTTAAGCCGACTTTATACTGCAAATAGTAAGTGAAAAAATTTTATTTTTAAACCTGAAAACCTAAAAAAAATTTATACTTCCGGAAACGACGTTAAGGTAAGCGTAAAAAACAGTGAGTATTCGTCTCGATATTTTTTTGCCCCTTTAAATATTGTTTTTTAAAATTTTCTTTAACTAATTTTATGCTGCATTTACTAAAACGCAATTAAACAAACGATTTTACAATATGCATACCTAGATTGAATTAATAAAAATTTGATGGTCTCTAAGCACCTAATATCGAAGTCGCAATTTTCATAACTATTTACCGCATATATTAACCAATATCACGTTTGGAAGAGATCTCTACCTACAATATTTTACAATCACTCTGTAACTTATACCGTTGGTTTTAAAAATGCAAAGTTTTAATTAACTTTAATCATTGTGAATATCATTAATCAAATTCATATTGAATTTTAACACATAAGCTTGCGTTAGAATTAAATATTGTTTTTTTGTAATAACCCAAGCCGAGAAGCGGTTTGTGGTATGGATCATGGAACTCGTTCCTTTCTCTCTAAAATAAGTTTTTGCTTCATAAATTGTGTCAATAATTGTATTTTAAGCATTGAATTTGACGCTTTTTAAGTTTTTTTTTGAATACGTCAATGAGTTGTCACTCTTTATTGAGATGGACACATTTTTCTTTTTACTGCAACCGAGTTTTTAAACATTAGGTTAATCAAAGTTATAAAAAGTTTTGTCAAACTTTTTTTATAAGCGTCTTGCGTTAGTTTAATTTCAACTTTTAGTCGCTTCACTATACTCGCATCAGAGTAAAAAAGCTCCATCAAGTTTTGCTCACAACGCTTTTATTTCCAAACTCCTGCAAACTTTTCTTCAAGTTTTTCAATGAATAATACTTTTGCGTATTAGTCATTAATTTATCGACTTTTATGTTAGTCTGAGGCAAGTCCGTTTCCAGTTTATTATTTTAATTATCCAATTGAAATATTTTCTTCTTAGTATTATCTAAAAGCTTAATCGCTTTAGCCAGATGCTTCAAATTTTTTTTAATACTTACGTTTTATCAAGAATCTTGCAGTCTTTTCGTCTTTGAAATTCTCTGCAATTTCTTTTTAGCACTCATTTCCAACAATTCGATCAAAAACGTTTTCAACCCTTCTATTATCTTTGTATTTGTTGTTACAGAAGCCCTCAACCTTGCTTGCAAAGCTAAAACAAGCTGCAGATTTGTAACCGAGTTATAAAAAATCGGAATTAGATTTTCATAATGCCTCAAAATTAATTAATGAAAAATAAATCTACCATTTTTGGTAATAGTCAATAGTCCTTTTTGTAATTTGTTTTTTTTTTCATAACACATACTTTCAAACAAAGTTGATTCATTAAAAAAACAGTATAATACACTAAAAATAATCAGCGGCTTATAACTAATGTAAAATAAAATACAAAACACTAAAGGTACCGTTTATCATCAATTTTATCAATAATTTTCATGCAACGCTAACCCTGGTTAGACACAAAAAGTAGATGGTCCGATGAGAATTCAATTAAGTTCCCGTATCATGACGTTACTTGGGACAACATATTTGGAAGGCTTAAGCATAACGCCATTTGGCAGAAAGCTCAAAACTTTGCTCCAAACAGGATGGTCTCGACCGGTAAAAAATATTGCCCGAAAATCTTGAAACCCAAAACTCTGAGCGACATTTTCCGGAATAAAAACATATTCCCCCGGTTTTTGAGCCAAAATCTCGTAGAGCATGTTCCAATTGTCTCTTTTCCGAATGCAAGTACCTGCAAAAGTTGAACAAAATAAAGGTGCATAAAAACTGTAGCAAAAAAAAAAACTTACAATACGGAGACGGATGAGTCAAGACAATACGATTGTAACACGATACAGTAATGAAGCTGTGTAAAAAGCCGATCATGACGCTGGGTACTTTGACCTTGCATAGATTACGAAACTGAAAAAGAAGTAAAAAGTTATAGGCCAAAAAAAATTTGAAAACTCACGTCTCTAGTAGTCATTTCACGACCAAACATTTCGTAAAACTCGTACAAAAAAACATCTGAATAGACTTCGCCACCATACTCCGCTATGATGCCCATGAGGATGTTGCGATCGGGAACCAACGGATCTACTGTCAATTGCGGAGTGTGAATATCCAAAATTTCATCCTCAAATTCATCATCGGAAAAGCCACTTCCTGGAGGAAGATCCGCGTTCAATGCGTCCTCAGGAATGTTTTCTATAGCGGGAACCGTCGGCGGTGCCATAGAAACATTGGCAAACTCGTTACAAAGTTTTTGAAGCGTTGGAGCCGCCGGCTTGTCATTGTTAGACAGCTGACTCAAAGTGTTGTCTAAGAAAGGTGAAGTAGTTGGGTGTGTAGTGATCTTCTTGAATGCAGCATCCCTGGCTTGGGTCGTTACATCAGCAAGGGCTTTGGTCCATAACATTGGCGATGGAGAATAATTGTAAAATGAACCTTTGGCGAGCCCAGGAGTATTAGTACTGTGTTTGGGTTTCACTTCCTCCGACAACTTTTTACTAGAATTGTTCACCGGCTGATCAATCACGGTGGTGAAACGACGGCGAATGGTCGGTTTTGGGGAAGAAGGGGTCGGGGGCGGAGCATGTGGCTTGGTAGTATTATCACAGTCAAAAACGTTTATTTTACAAGTGTTGAAATTCATTAAGCCATTGAAAGAATCTCGGTTGTTGACGGGTTGAACGGTGATTTTATCTTTCTAAAAACTAAACGCATTGGTTAATTGCAAAAAAAAAAAAAACCAAAACTAACATTAAACTCTTTAACATGAACAATCCGACTTCCACCACTAGAAGTACTGTCCGAATTTGATGATAAACTTCTCGATGTGTTGTTCTTGTGACTGTCGTCGGCTTCAGCCAGTTTTGGCATTGTAAAACGTCGTCGGGGAGCGGCCGGTTTTGTTGAAGTATTACCATTTGTTCGTTGGAAGGATTGAGAAAAGCCAGACATCGAAGCTATGAAAGTAGATGGCTGGTCATGATTCAATAAATTTGCCTTCGTTGGTGGCATAGGGCAAAATCCCGTTACCCAGGTATCAGCAAGCGAAACATTATTCAAGTTTGAGTTTATCAAATTAGGTGCTCGTTTTACTGGACATGTTAAAAGTGATTTTAAGGAAGGAGCACAGGATAATTTTTTTGATGAGTCAAAAGTCGAGAATAAGTTAATGGGTGGCTTAGACGACAAGTCATTAACTGTTTTTAATGATGATAAAAGTGGCTTTGGAACAGTATGAAAATTTTGTTTTGACGACGAGGATGCCTGATACCCCTGTTTTGAACCAACGTTACGTTTCAATGACGAAACGTTGGTCTGTTTCGGCGCCCCAAACGAGTAGACCCCATCGTGAAAAGTCCTACTACTGTTCAAAGCCAAAGGCTTAGTTTTTACATTAGGGAATTGAACATTGCGCCAACGGCGCCTAAAATGATACATTTAAGTTTAAAACTTGTCAAAACAACTTAAACTCACTGCGCAGGACGCTTTTTGGTTGATCGCTTTGACTTTTTTGTTTTACTGATGATTCCAGCAATTTTTTCCGTTGAGTCGTTCGTGACAGCGTGAACTGCCGTATTCTGTGGACCCCCGGAAACGTAAATGTGAGTGCTAAGCTCTTCGTTTTGTAACATTTCATACACCGATGAAAAACCGTTTGTCTTAGCAATAACGTTGAGATCGAACCCAAAATCAGCTCTAAATTCAAAGATTTCTTTAGAAACGAGGTTACAAAATGTAGTTAAATCGACCTACTTCAATGTTCGCATTAATAAAATTAAACTAATGCCATCGGGCTCGGTTCCAGCCAACGAGTTTAACCAGATCTTCAAGTCATCCACGTTCACGTCATTGTTATTGGCAGCCGCAACGAGTGGCGTTTTTGTTTTTTTAACCATCATTACCGGAATTCTCAAGAAACATAACAAATAATTATGGTAGGGAAACAAAAGCTTGTGAGTATGTGACGGTGAAAATAAAGGCAAGCTAGTAAAGGGTAAAAAAGAAAGATCAAAAATTGGGTAGAAAAGCGACGTTTTGTAAAATCGAAACACAAAACATACGAGCACGCAGATAAGTGATTAACAGTAGCTTGAAAACTGTCATTAACATAATTAATAAATCAACAATGAAGATGTAACTAACTTTGATGGTGGCAACATTGAAAGAGCAAAATCATCAACACGCCTCCCTCAAACACCGCCTACAAAAAACAATCATAATAATTTTTGGATATGATTGATGCAACAAAAAAAACATCAAGGAATTTGAGTAAACAAATGAAATTTTGAAATAGATTTGCCATGAAATTTAGGCGATCTCGCTCATTGGGAAACGCGACTGACACAAATCCTTCGATTTTATAACAAGCGCCGCCCCAATCAAGTGAATGCGCGGGCATTCCCCGCAAGACGATCTTTAGGGCACTGTGTAAAATATTATTTTTAAAACAAAAATCAGAAAAATTCTACTATAAAAATAATTGAAACAAAAATGTTTACCAAATGCGCGTTAATGTTATGAAATAAAATAAAACGTAAATTAGAGCTCTTAAGAACAACAGAAAACGGTGAGTCTCCGTTCTATGATCAGTAAAATTTTTGTTATTTGTGTTTATTAATATCTTAAGTTTTGTAATAGTATCGACAATGAGACATTAAACCTTCATTAATTTTACCAGTTATACTTTGTACATACACGTTTCATTAAAAACAAAACAAAAATTAAACTGAAAATTTTTTTAACAAATACTCTGCGCTTTCACGTTTGTCTGGATCGACGACTAAACACATTTGCAGCATCACAGCTAGCTTTCGATCGTCAACTTGAGTGAGTAACCGGGCTTGTTGGATCATGTCTAATGGTCGGCATATACAAAAATTGCCTTTGGCCTCTCGAGAGGAATCTTCAGTATCGAACTTGACAATCTGTGAGCAGTAATCGCACGGTAATGCCAAAACAGTGCACTCGTTGAGTTTGTCATAGCGATGGGTAAAAGCAAACAGGACAATATTCAACGGCCTTAATTCAAAATCCATTTTTAGAGACATACCATGTTTCTTAGCAACATTAATAAAGGTTTCTGTTCCCAGCAGTGCAGCGAGCTCTGTGACCATTTCTAGGTTTTGTCTAGCGTGAAAGTACGGATATTTTCGAGTAATTAAAAAAAATAAGGTGATTCCCATCGCCCAAATGTCAATTTTTGTTGTTTGCTTACTAGACCCGATAAGAATTTCGGGAGCGAGGAAGCGAGGGGTGCCGGCCTTAAAAATTTTACAGTGAAAAGCCCGTAAAAATAAATAACTCGCCTTATTTATAATAGATTCAGGCTTCATGACACAAGCATTGCATGGTGGTTTAAAGTCCTTGCACAAACAAGGCATTTGATATGTTTTTGTTTGCGAATTCAACACTCCACTACCCGAATAGCGTTGCTTTATCTGCGCTACTCGATCGAGATCTCCACTATACCTTTGGGACAAACCGAAATCAATCAAAGCATATCTATGATGCTTTCTATTATAAAGAAAGTTTTCCGGTTTCAAATCGCGATGAATTATATTGTGACTGTGAAGGTATGCAATGGCTTCAATCATGTTACACATGTAGTGGCACACTTCGTTGGATGTCATAACTTTTATCACATCCTAAAGATTCCAACGGTAAAAGACCCTTGAAATAATAACAAACAAACTCTGAAATCGTCATGTGGAAAGTATTCCATCACAATATAAGACCCAATATCGCGATGCGTCGCTAACGTCGGCAAAATATTGTTTTTTCCACCAAGCATTTGCACTAATTCCATTTCACAAAGAACATTCTGCGGAAGAGAATTTTTTAAAATCTCTTTGATAGCAATAACTTGGTCAGGCTGCCATTTGCTACGAGCACGGTAAACAAGGCCGAAAGCCCCTGCAAATAACAATTTTGCATTCAAACATACGTTTTTATATAAATTTTTAAGAAGAACTGACCTTTACCAATTAGCTTTAAATCTGTATAATTATTAGACACCCATTTACTTTGGTGAATGTAACTAACTGTTTTGTCGGGCAGCCGGCGCTTTGGATTTTCAGACGCAGTGATCGGAAGTTTTCTTTTAACAGCACAAATCGATGCATCTGATTTAATTTGTTTTTGGGGAATTAGACTGGCCATAATGTCAGTATAAGGTGTGATTAGGTTGAAAATAAAAGTTTAGACAAACAGTTAGTTAAAAGTGGTAAGCATTTCAAATCGCAAGTCGCGGTTTTTTGTTGCGCGTTGCTAGTCGCGGTGAGACTAATCGAGGTACCGTAGCGAACGCACACATTGCAAAAAGGAACAATTAGCTGGCTGCACAATGTTCCTTTTTTTTATTTTTTCCCACTTTTTTATCAATTTTTACCTTTCTATGCCAATTATTTATTAGCGTGTTTAATACCAATATGTGAGTTAACTCTTCACACATCTATTAAAGTCATTTAAAAATAGTTTGGTTGTGTTCTTACTTTGTTTTTATCAAGTTTTTGCGTTGATCTTTTATGTTTCTTGTTATTTGTTTTGATAACTTTAGCTTCATTTATTTTATTGCTATACTTTGTACGTGGTTTGTTGTATAATCATTATATATTTTTAACTATATAAGTTTACAGAAATTAAACACAATGGGCTTCAAAAACACTTCAAAGGACCTCGTGTGGCAGGTTATCCGCAACAATAGCTCTTTCCTCCGCACCCAACGCGGTATCCAGAAGAAGTTTAGCACTGAGAACTTCAATCCTGCTGGTGTCAACTCTGCCCGCTACAATGGTCTCATCAACCCAACTGGTGTCCACGTTTCAGTTGATGCTGAAAAGAAGATCGTTGTTGTCACCAAGAACAAGAGTTAGTAGTCTTGCCAAACTTGAAGTTTATTATATTATAAATTCTTTAGACAAGGTTTCATACCCTGCCAAGTCTACCAGCACCGTTGCCGTTCGCGCAACCCGTAACGCTATCCGCACTGCCGGTAACAACGCTTACGCCGCCAACCCAGAACTCAAGATGGTATCTATTGTAATGTTTATGGATTTAATTAAATCATCATTTTTAAGGCTACTCAACTTCGTGCTTCACAATTAGTGTTCTCTTTGAAGGCACGTAAGCCTAAAACTGCTGCCGCTGCTGTTAAGGCTGAGGCGTAATTTATTGCCTCTTTGATTAGCATTCGCTTTCATGTTTTCCATGTGACTTCCTGGTTTGTGTTTGCGATAGCTGCTGCATTGGTTGCGTTTTAAATTTGTGTTTATTAAAATTGTTTTTGTTGATGATGAAAAATTTATTAATCATATTGCTGAACCTGTAAGAACAATCACTTTTGTCTCTTTCCTTATTTCATTTAAAAGTCCCTTGGCAAAATGTTACTTTATGCCATGGTTCGCTGCTTTTCTTCAAAATGAAATGAAAGAAATGCATCAAATTGCAAAGTTTTGTAGGACAGAAATCAAGCTTGAACGTATTGGAACGCTTTCTTCATTCATGAATCTAATGTGGTTCTCTGTCTAACGCTCTGGATCGTCATTTATGTTATTCTGTCGCAGTTATCCAAAAAGCTCCCATGTCTCTGGATATACTTTTAGCGAATTGGGCGGAGGGTGTACATGTACGCATTATGTCTAGTCCCATCGGCAACTTCCTCACACATGTCCAAACCAGCTCTTTGTCGATGGCACTGACGCTTTAGTGTATTCTCTCCCTCCCTTATTTTCAATTTTTTGCTTTTTTTTTTTCATTTCCATGCAGCTTGTGGTCAACTTGTGTTTTTCCTTGGGACGAAGAGCAAAAGAAACTGAAGCTTAATCAACTATCTTCCAGCCAACCAGAAACAACTTTTACGCTCAACTCGTGTAAGCCATATTATCGCCTAAGGCGTTTTCTTTAAAACAATTCTTTTCTTCGTTTAGCAAATTTTTTTATGACACTCCAAGTAGTGATTTATTGTGAGGACACCTGCGCCATTCCTTCAAATTCGACACCTTCAGTACGTCTCCTTAATCCTTTCAAATTTTTGTAGCGAATGACAGTGTCGTCAAATCATCAAAAGTACATTTATTTGTTTATTTTAATTGTTATATTATGTAAGACCACATTGATAACATGCACTACTTTTTGACAACAGTTATTGGTGGTCTTTGCCATCTGAGCACATTAGCACGTGCCAGATGTGTTGTTAGTGATACCCGATCCGCCCAATGTTTTTCGCTATTAGAAGTTGCGATGCTGATTCCCTTAGCGAAGAGTATTTCTAACCTTGAAGTTAGCTGCAGCAAAACTAATGAAGCGATTCCCATGAGAGTATTTACTGCATTTAGCAATTTGGAAAAATTTGAATTGCACGGATGTGATGATGCTTTTGGGGATTTGCTCGAAGTTTTGACTCAATTGCGCAGTCTCAATGCAACAGGTAATGCCATACAAGTGGCTCCATGGCAACGATTCCAGCACGTGGTTTCAAATGTTTTGGATTTAAGAAAAAATCCGTTAAGCTGTGATTGCTTAAATAACTGGATTTGGGATTATCAACAACGGGATAAACAAGCACACGGTTGGGATCCTCATTTTGTCGTCAAACTACCGCTGATAATTTATACTGATCCCATCTTTGAGGATTGTAACTTCCAGAAATGTCCGACTGAAAGCATCACCGCGATTTCTGACGTTTCTTTGTCAAGTTTAACCATGGGAGGCCCTCTAAATCTTCGCTGCCATGTTGATTCACCATTACTCCAATATGCAAACTTCAATATGTCAACCCATCCAGCATTTATTTGGCCTTATAATACTAATTCCCATCAAACGAATCCTACTCGACGAGAAGCTTGGAATCCAGAAACCCATGATGTGACGCTTGAATTATCATCGTTAACCTCCACCGAACTCGGCTATGCCGCTTGTATTTGTCAGAGGTGTAACCGGCCTGTTTTCGACAATTTTAAGGTTTGTTTTTCAAATTCGCATTGTTGACTATTGTCATAGTTTGATAAAAAGTTCACAGACTACGAATTAAAACGTCGTTATGTTTGCTCTAAAATTTAATGCATCGAGGTGTGTCAGAGATTAAATCTCCTGCCTTGAGGCATGCCAGACAGGCGTCAAATTACAAAACTAAAAGCTTAAGATTGTTATTGTTAGTGATAGCTAAACTAAAATAAATATTTTGCAGCTTAAATTCTACACTTTCCTCTCTGTTGCTCTCAAAGAAGACGATCGTGACACTTATGTGATCATCCATGGCTATCCTCTGTATGCCCTGAGGCTATCAGTGGTGCGTTTAGTGGACAACGTCACCGAAGATGCAGACTTGAACGATGCAGAGTAAGTGGTTAAACTGTTTCTTTCTTTTTTTTTAAATATCACTGAATCATTTAAAACAAAACGTATGCCGTGAAGCTATTTTGTTTATTGAAAGGACAGTTAAGTCGCTTATCTGCATTTACGTTACCAACAGTTTTAACTCTTATTGAATTTCAAGATTTTTTTTTAGCATTAATCTCTTCAATAGTACTCTTGAAATTCGTTCCCAAACTGGTTTCGGTCAACCGGATTTTCTCCGATACTACGTCCTCATCGTAAGAGAGTGCTCTCGATGCCAAAAGCGTTTTTCTCACATTGACAGTGAGTATGTAATTACTGTGTGTCGGGGTAATGATACGGCATGTGTTGTGGCCGTGGGCGAACTGGTGAATGCCCATGATAGTCAAAAGGTTTGTTTTTCTAACCACTTTTTATGTTTTTAACCCTAACTTTACCACCCTTTTTACTACTAACCCTATCTTAGTGATGGAATGTCATAAGCTTAATCTAAAATGCGTTAGATATTTTATGTGTTTATCATTTAAAGTTGTAACAAACTCCAAATGACACTTATTACATTGAACTGGTCAATGTTAGTGTCATATAAGTTTATCGACAACAACAGATGCAAAATTTAAACGCAACTTTTCTCCTGTTAATAGAGTAGTCCAAGTCGGTCTTGCTTTTTTTTTCTTTGCCATATTATTCTTTTGATTAATGTTTTTTTTTATCTGTCCCCCCCCTCTTCTTGAAACTAAAATCCTACTTTTTATAATCCGATGTGCCCATCCTTCTTACTACCTTTCAAGTGCCATTGCAGGAATTAGACTTTTTGGTATTTTAAATTTAAATTGCAAAAACATTAGTAACTTTTAATCTTTCTCTGATGTAAATGCCACAACAATGAAATTCTTTGAAACTTGTGTAACCACTGTATTCAAATCATGCTGAATAGAAATGCAATTGTGTAGAGTGTAAAAAGTAGTAACAAGCAATGAAAAATTAGTCGTAAGCTAAGCTAATTAGGTGTGTTTTTGTTGCTTTCTTAACAACTACTCTGATAATTTTCACTTCTTTGAAGCTTTTTTAAGATGCCTGCAACAAAACAATGAACATGTTTTTCTTTTAACGATTGGGTCTCTTAACTCGGTTACTGTAGATGTTTTAGCATTTAATTTCATAATTTTTAATAATAGTAAGTCTTTTTGCCATGTATTGGGATGAAAATCACACATGACACACGGTCGTTGTATTGAGGGAAGCCTGTTTGTGAAGACTTCATTTTTTTCTTGATTTTCAAAGTCTTCGATCGGTTGTGTAACCGCTTTACATGCGGGTTTTTTTTGTGTACTTTGTTATTATAAAAAAGTTATTCAATAGTCGCTTAAACTTTTAATGTGGCTCACAAGACTAAAATTGGCCAAATTTCAGACATTAAATAATCGTAATCTTCCAACTAATCAAAACTCAACCACATTTTTTATCTTAATCTTAAATCTGGGCATTGCTATTGTCATTTTATTGATCCTGTTTTTCCGAGTTCACATTAAACACAAATTGCTTAAGAAGGGATGGGAAATTCGTCGGCGCCGAATCTCTCGAAACACGGGGAGAACTGAAGAATCATCAATTCGCCTGGAAGATTACTATACCGTTTCGAGTTCATTAAATTCCACCGTTCAACATACGCCTATCATTGAGCTCGATACATTAAAGATTAAAGAACGCATTGGAAAGGGTGCCTTTGGAGAAGTTTACGCCGCGGAGTGGTACCAAAAGGATGAAATGACTTCTCCGACAAAAGTCGCTGTCAAAAAGTTGTTTAATGTGCAGTTTGATTCAGAGTTGGATAAAGAAGCTGCCTTGCAGGCTTTGCTCAATCATCCGAATATTGTAAAAATGTTTGGAATTGCTCGAAGCGAAGGCCAAATCAGCTTGATCATGGAGCTGATGAATTTGGGCGATTTGAAAACGTTTGTTCAAAATCGTGCCCCTAGAAGCAATGATTATAGCCAATTTCCACCAGCCTTAATCCCCAGCGAATTGCTAAATATTGCGGGTCAAGTTGCTGCCGGTTTGGCTTACCTCGGTTCACAAAACATTGTTCATCGTGATTTAGCGAGTCGGAATTGTCTTGTTCAAGGCGAAAGCGATCTCAAATTTTCTAATGCTGTTTTCCGGAAGTCTATCACTGTTAAAATTAGTGATTTCGGAATGAGTCGACGGTAAGTTTAAATTTTTGGGACTCTGGGGTCATAGAACGGAAACTACACTGCATTGCGAAAGCCGTTTTTTTATTTTTTCCGCGCAATGTTAAAAGCTTTTGTTTTTTTTTCAATATGAAAAGCACTATGGCTAATTCAAGGTATTGTTACGAGTCAATCAAGCAACGTTCTTTACGATACTGACTTTTTTTTTGATTGTTGTTGATGTAATGCAAATTTTCTGGTGTGATTAAGGCTTTTCGTAGCTTTAAGGCATTTTAATGAAGTTTAGACAAAGATGGAATTCAAATGGAGCCCCAAAAAGTCGAAAGTATGCCTAGTCGTCCTAAATTTGCTAATGGTCAAAATTTTTATGTAAAGACACTACAAACTGTGAATTGGTTGTCAAAAAAATGTGAATATTATGGCGCTCTTGCTTTCCTTTCTCCAATGACAACCATCCACATCATATTGACCACATTTGGCATGTGCCCTTAGGCTGACTGCTTTGATTAGTATGCGGTCTTATGTTTTTAAGGGTTTTGTCGCATTTTAAGAGCTAAAAGAATCGAATGGCCGACTATTTAAATAAGGTGACAAAATTGACACCAACATCGATGGCCAACAAACGAAAACAAAGAAAATGTATATCTTGAATGAGTGAGAACGTAGAAATTTTTTGAGAAAAGTTAATTTTTTTAGCTTATTTTCCAACTCGGAATACTACAAAATGCATAACTCAACGACAGTGCTACCTGTCAGATGGCTGCCACTTGAATGTTTGTCACTCGGGAAGTTTACTCACCAATCAGATATGTGGTATGTTTTTTTTTTATCCATTGGCACCCAAAACTATTAAAACAAATTCACAGGTCTTTCGGAATGGTTCTTTATGAAATCTTTTCCTATGGCGCTATGCCTTACGGCGACCTATCTAACAGTGAAGTTGTTTCGGCAGTGATGAGTGGAACGAAACCGGAACTACCATCTACTTTTCCTGAACCTATCAATGCTTTAATTAAAGCTTGTTGGCGAACTGATCACGAGCTTAGAATCACGGCTAGCGAAGCTTTAAATCGACTCGCTATTATTGCATGATTATAGATTACGGTGATTACCGTATCTATTGAAACAAATTTTTTGAGTTTAAAATGTTGATAATACGGCACTAAAATATTATGTTCAAAGCAGAAGTCTGTCTTTTAATATATATTTATTATTTATTGGGTCCCATTACGGTTATTACGTTACATACCCTTTTATCCCTGTTTTTACGGCATTACATCTCATGTGTTATTGATTTATTAGATACTTGTTTTTAAGTAAAGATAAAAACCACTTTTGGAGTCATTTAAAAATAGCAAAAGTTATTAAATGTAAGTGAAAACAACAAAGACAACAATTAGGCAAAACAAACTGTTATTTTGATAAAAATGCGATACCTGTGAATCCGTATCAATGTCCCAGGAGCAACCCGAGTGAATTCGAACTCCTTGACCACGTTGTTCACCCAACACAACCTCAACAATGTATTTATTTCGAGGAAGTTGCAGGTCTGTAGATTTTATTTGATAAATTAGGATATCTTAAAGAGGACTAAATAAATTGCTTACCTATAAATTCTTTTCTAACATTCTCGGCGAGAACTCGACTGAGTTCATTGACGTTAGCATCGACATATTTTTGGTCTGTCAAGAGCTCAAAAGCGCACTTTTCAAGAATTTTCTTGCCTACCGTAGGTTGAAATCTAAATTTTATAATTTTCAATGCCAAACGCGGATAAAATTAACAAACTTGTGTTCCAAGCTTGGTCGAAGGACAAATCCATCTAACTTTGGATGTTTTTCACTCATTTTCAACAATTGTGGCCCTTTCTAAAGCAACAAATGCGCTCAATAATGTTGCCATGGCAACAATATTTTTCCTATGTTTGAGGTTAATTGCGCCTCCTATCTATTCATGTATAAAATTAGCAGCTTATCTTTATTTTTAACAATTGACCTTAAAATGGTCAACTTTAAAAACAAAGTCACAATGTAGGTGCAAAACAGATTATTTCAGTCTTTACAAATAAAAAATCAGTTTAAAACATACTTGGAAAAACATAATAACTGGTCAATAGCTGAATTACACTGACAAACAAGTCAGATATGCTAAACAGCGTCAAGAGAGGCGAGGGGGACAAAGAACGGGAAGAGCAAAGTTAGAAGTTGATGTAGAAGGCGGCCGAGGTTAGATCGCAAGGGAGAATTGAATACGAGGAGGGGGAGGATGGTTGGAAATTGTTGAAATTGACAATGTGCACATGAGAGGATGATTGGAAGAGAATAATCAGAAGGTCAAAGTCTAATTCTAATTCGCCTTTTGCAACAAATGACTTGAAACACCTTACAACAAGGCGGCTAAATCACGGTCTTCAAGGTAACGATACTCAAAGACAAAAAGGTCCTTCTTCCGTTGCGCCCATCGCTCAAAGTCAAAGTACACGTAGGAGCCTTGTTCAAAATCGTCAGTGATCACTTTGGGTTCTTCATGACGTTGAAACCACATGAGATATTTAGTGTGAAATCGCCAGGAGAGCTTTTTGAGCGCTTGGGCTGCCAGCAGCTGCGCTTTGGAGCCCTGAAAAACAATTTAAAAGAAAAGTTAAAGATTAGAAAGGTTAAATTTACCTCCATATAGTAAAAAATAAATAGCAGCGTTTCCGCACTCAACCTGCCAAAATAGTCTTGTGTCTGGAATACCGGTTGCTGTGTTTGAGGATAAGATGGGTAACTTTGGAATGGAATGCGTGGCATTTGTGGTCGTTGGGGTTCTGAGTCGAAACGATGAGGCACTGTCCGAACAGCATCCTCCAGACGCTTGATGTGTTTTTCCTGTTCGGCAGAGAGCTGTACCCGACCAAGCGGAGATAAACCTAGCCAAGCGGGAATTTCAGCCGTTTGGGTTTCACCGGAAGAATCTGCATTCAAGGCTGTGATTTCGCGAAGCAGAAGATCATCAGCAGACATGGGTCCAGTGCCATCTATAGAATACGATGGTTGCGGTATACCTGATAGGGATGAAATGCTGGAACGGGTTGTTGTGCCATCGATGGATTGGGATTGTTGAACGGAAGCGGGTCCAGATTTAAATGCTGCATTTTGTAGAAGCTCAACATTGGCATGTCGAGAAATTGTTAATGGCGTTTGTTGTTGTTGTTGCAATCGCTGGGGCAAAGATTGCACTTCGTTGGGGAGGGCATTTTGGAGACTTGGTTTCGGTGTCACCTGTTGAATCAATGGTGCTTGCCGAACCGTCAATGGCTAAAATTGGTCAACAATAAGTTTAATTGATGAAATATAAAAAACTGAACCGTTAATGGTGCGCTATTTTCAGTCCCAGTATAAATGGAATCAATCTTAGGTGATTCCGGTCCACTTGTCAATATCTGGTTACCCTTGTTTGGTGATAATACAGTATTCAATGGTGTTTTTAAACCAGCAGCTATCGCATTGTATGGCATTGCCGGCGGTGGAGTCGAGTTTAATGTCGGCGAAGCATTACTTGTTAGTTCTTCGGAGAGTGCAGTATCTCTTGAACTTTTTGTCGATGTCACAGAAGCCGGCTTTTCTACACTGGGATTTCTCGCCCGTTCCACAGTTTCCGCATTGATTCCTGGCAACACAACACCACCAACAACAACAGTGGTCGCAGCAGGTACTGGGAAAGCAGCCGCTGGTGATGACAATCGAGTGGGCGACGTGTTAGCCGACCTGAGTGTGCCTTCTTCTTTTTCATCATCAATAGAAGCATGAGTGACGCCTGCGAGTTGTGGAATAAAATCGCCAATTTCAAGTTCTTCGTAGACACCTTCAACTACACAGGTAAAAAATTTGTTTCCCAACTTGTAGAAAAAACATAAAATAATCCTAATTGGGTTTAAAAACTAACCATATGGATCTAAATCCTTTGCACTCATTTCCGAATCCGGGTCTAATGCTTCCACATAAGGTTCCAACACATCTTGCAACACTTCCATGACTTCCTTGGGATCTTTTTGGTCATTTGTCACTAACCGCATACAAACTTCTAAATTAGTTACATGGTAGTTTAGCCGTTCATTATGCTTTCTGAGTTCTTCCAGCTTTTCCTTATTACTGTCATCCTTGCCCTTTCGTCGCTTATTGCCACCAGCTGATTGAGCTGATTCGATCCGCATTTCAGTTCTATCCACATCGTCTTGAATTGATCTAATTTTTGACTAAAATGACACAATTACTTCAACACGTTTTTAATTTAAAATGCGCTTTCCATTAATACAAGAAAACATATAACAACGTCAAAAAATGAAAAACCTACCTTGAGCCAATCAATAGTATCAGATTTTTCCTTTTCACGCGGATCGAGCTTCTCTTCAGCAGACAAACCTTGTTTACTGTGAGGTTTGGTTTTGTTTTCACGTTCAATATCCTTGAACTGTTCCATCTTTGTCTCGATTAGCCTCCTATACTGACTAAGCTTATCCTTATCCTGAAAAAAAATAATTATATAAAAATATGTTTGATCAAAAAAGCTGAATCAAAACTAAAATCACTGAAAAAATACTTTCCCCAGCTAATGGCAACATTACCAATGCTTTAGGATATATAAAATTTTTGTTAATCAAGCGACAAACCTTAATATCACTAGCTACTTGCCAGCCTTTAATCAGATCTCTTAACCGTTGCAGCTTTTTTATTTCTCGCTTTAAATCATCCTGGAACTTATCTCGTTGATTTTCTGAGTTAGCTTCATACATCTTCGTAATAGTTTCTTCGAAGATTTCAATGCCCTCATCGACCTGTAAACATGAAAGTGTAAATTAAGATGACGGTCACTCAAAACAGGTTAAACTCACTTTTTTATAGGTCTTGTCGACCTCTATCAGTAATTTTCGTTTTTCTGCCATTGTTTGCACAAAATTGAGAACCTGTCAATAATGGAAGCCAACGCAGGCACTCAGTATTTAAGGAGGTTTACAGGCGAATCAAAGTGAAAGAAAAGGGTGTGTAAAAGCTGAAAAAGCAATGCAAAACACTTAATTTCTGTAAAACCATAAACGGAAACGATGAATCGACCTACTCGCGAAGAACATGAATTGGTTGGGTATTGGTGAGATGAAGCACGAAGCTAAGGAAACGCGGGATGAAAACAGACACGACAAGTCAATTACGAACTTAAACATTAAATGCTGAACATTTGGCAAAGAGTGCGCAACGTTGCTCGCCGCGTGGAGAGAAATAAAGGTGCGCACGCAAAAAAAAAAAAGCAAAGGGGTTTTTTGTGAGTGAGCGATTAAAAACGAATTTCAATAGGCTTTTTTGCATTTTTTATGTTTGTTTCATGACTTTTTCAATAATGTCAATCATTGTAGAAAAAAATTTCAAAGCATGTTTTATCTAAATGACTATGTTTTGTAACAAATTGGCTGAACAGCCTCGCACATCATTTAATCACCATTTTAGTTGCTTTTTCATTTTTTTAATTTTAAATTGACCATAAAAATTTTTTAACGTCTAGATTTGACCGATAATTGGCTTTATTTGTGCCGAAAGTAATTAAAGTGCGATATTGTCGACAAAAGTTGATTTGAGGATTAAGTACATAAGGGCGCAAAATGTTTTATTCAATAGTTGCAATTTTGTTAAACTAAAAAAATAAAGAGTTTGCAATTAAAATTTTTTTTATCTTTACCGTAAAATCATGTACTTTTTGAGTGACTTCGTATCTTTTGAAATCTCACACTACCCTAGTTTAACGACGGTGGAATTGAAATCGATGTGAGCCTTAACATACTTAAAAAAGCTTTGTTTTTTTTGTGTTTAAAAGTAATAATAACAATTGCAATTTTTCAAAATTTTGTTGAAAACTTCGATTTGCACTAATTTCAATCCTTCATTAAATAGACATTTTTTGTTTGATTGACTTTGACAGGTGCAATCTGCAAGTGTAACTAATGAGAAACAACAGTTTTTGTGCAAAAGTTTCGGTTTTGCATCAATTGTTGCAAAATGTAAGTTTTTTAATACCAACGATGTACTTTAATTTTTTTTTTTAAACAAATTATAAACTTTATTTATTTTAAAAGTATATGTACACGTCAATTACTTACACAAGTTTCTCATTATACATTAGTGATGCTTTCCGGCCTGAATGGGCTCCGTTAATGCAGACAGACACTCGTTGCTACACAAACTGCAAAGAAGTGATTATAAAATAGCAAAAACTAACTAAAAACCTGTTTAATGACTGTCAAAAAATGTTTAACAACACGTTTTGCAGTCAATATAGGTGCGCTTCTTTAACTTACCGGAATTGATCCATAAGCTTGAACTGCTCAGGGAACTGCTCCAACATGCCGCAATAATCACACAGATTGAAGCCGCTACGCTTTTTTTTTTCAATGTGGCGGTCTCCGAAGATGACATGTGTTCCTTTTGGACGCCAAAAAGCTATCATGTGGCGATCAAAGTCAGTTAGGACCCATGTGCGGTTGCCTAAATTTAGAATTGTACGACTTCGTCTTTGATTTTGGCGTGTATACCTTTGTAAAATTCTTCGAACAAAACTACCCTATCATCGGGCTGCCATTCAGGATCCTTGTCAAATCGAATCCCTTTTCGTTTGATTCCGTCATTTTCGGCACTCCATCGTCGTAGTAAAACTCCGAGAATCCGAGTAAACGTGTAATATGCGTGTTTTTGGAGATTGGCAATATGGTAGGTGGCTTGATTCGGTTGACCGAAAACGGCCGTGAAGGCAACACATGTATCGGGAGCCGTGAAAGGATTTGACATTAGAGGCAGCGTGCCGGCTTCAGTGGCATTTAAAATTTCATCAAGCTTGGGAATTTCAGTGATTGTGTTGAGGTATTTAACAAATTCTACAGCGGGATAAATGTGATTTTGCTCAACAAAAATTTTATGAATAATAATGAATGCGTCATCCATGGAAAAAAGGAGTTCATCTTCAGTTTTGAAGTAGTTGATGACAAAGCCTCGAGTTGAAATGACAAGACGAGACCACCAAATATTGTTGGGTTGTTTATGAAGCTAAAATTAAAAGCATTTTATCAATTATAGGTTAAAAAATGTTAGCTTAATGTGTGGAGTATAATAATTAAACATTATTAATATTATGCTATATGCACATTTATACGTTATGCTTAAACTATTGTTCTTAAAAAAACAACTTAAACTAATGAAAAAGAAAAGAAACCACTTGAAACTTACCGTCTCAAAAGCGCTCACATTTAACCCTGGCAGCGCTTCCGACATTTCTAATGCGTCTGCCGCCTTTGAGAACAGCTCCTCATCCTCCATGGACACTACAGGTGCCGACATTTTGGATTTATCCAACAAACTAAACTTTTGAGAAAAAAAAATCAAAACACCAACAACTTCAATACCGATTTTAGTTCAATCCTCGATCTAATCAATGTTGCCTCTTGCGCGACGATCGTTGAAAAATGTGTTGGCCGATGGAAAGAGTTTCCGACTTGCCTGACGACCAATCTTCTAATCACGGCTCACAGCGACCACCTCCACAGGGGTCGGAAGTTTTTTCAACGCAAAACCCAACTTTGAATCGAATCGAGTCCTCCTTTCCACGTTGTCGTTACAATTTGTGTACCCTCTTCCTCGAATGGGCGGCGGTAAGGATTTGGAATACTTTCAACGTGTTCAAAATAACGTGCTTTTTGTTTCGATCGAATTTTGTGGCGGCAAAAAATTAGAGTTCAATTTTTCCTTTGCGTCGCTTAATGACCGTCAACAATCACAAATGTAGGTGGAGTCCAAAACCTGTCTATAATTACCTTGGGGCGATGTTGTCAGTGGAATACGAGTTGTATCAACAAAAAAAAAAGATTGTTGTTGAGATAAGGCGGAAACCGTAAGGATTAGAAAAAAAAAATTTTTATGACAAAATTTTGTGAAAAAAAAAAAACGGTTTCACTTAAAAATTAACCCATTCAACCCTTTTTCCTTTCAAAATCATTCTTTCCAATAGCTTAATCTTCCCAATCAATCTATTATGACCTTTACAATGCTGCAAAACAGCTTATTTGATAAACAATAAAGCGACGAAGTCGGTAATTACTGAAAAAAGTTCCAATAATGATAAAAAAAAATCTAGAAATTGCAGCTAATTACAATGGCTGCCGAGTAACATTTTACAAAAGCTAAATTTGTTAGAAACTGTCCAGTTTAAGCTAAGTAACCCTATGTGCGTTCCTTCATTTTCTTAAAGCGCATTTCGCATAGCTTGATTGAGAGCCAATGAACTGAGAGACTCTGCTACCGAGTTTTCAGAACGACAGTTGGCATTGAATGATCCCTGCAACACGCTGGCCGTGACCACATGAGCAAAAGCTGGAAGCTTTAAAAAAAAAAACGCAACAATGCTATGCGTGCAGTCCGAGCTGCCAATACTGCCTCCAACTATGCACCTAATAAGAATGCAACGCGTATGTTAGATTATTTCGCGCAACCGTCTACATTTTCACATTTTTATGTATTTTAAGTTAATATGAATTTTCGGGGTTATCTTTATGTCATTATCAAATCATTTTTTTTGGAAGCTACCCTCTATTGGCTCATACAAACTCCTCTTATGCTATTTTTTGGTATGCATTTACGCCTTACACTCCTATAAATCGATTTTCATGGACAACGGACGCGTGTCGCTTTTATTTAGACACCTTCAAACCAGCAAGTTTAATGTCGTATCGTTTGACCGTTGTGGTCTTGCGCAAACTTTCATTGACCACCAACAGTGTATTTTAGGAAACTTTTTGCAGAACTGAGTTCTCGTCTATTCCCGATTCGGTCATTCTTCTTGCGCGATTTGTATTTTCTCCGAAAATTTGCGCTACTTTCAAATAAATGTTTTCTCAAAACTTTCACTGTCACTTTCTGACTTTATTCAAAAATCTGTCTCAGTTTTTATTTTAATCTTAAAGAGAACTTAACTCTTGAGGCTCTTCAATTGCTTTTGAATCGATCTCGAGACATTTACTTTTGTTCTGTTTGTTTGTAGCGATTCCAAAGGATTGTTTCTTTGGTGATTTTGCGTTTTGATTGTGGACAGTTGTCGATTTCAAGGCCAAAATGATGCGTTTTCGCGACAGTTCAACAATGGTTAAAGGTTTGGCTTTGTGTGACGTCGTGACAAAAAATGTGCCATTTTTTGACTTCAATTTTTATTCAACTTATGTTTAAAGTTACTTTTCAGATGGCACAATTTGGAGCCGGCGGAGCGACATCACCGCTCATTAGAAATGCTGAAGATTTTGCCGATGACGTAGGTTTTTTTATATTTTTTTCTCAACTATAACCCTCTTTTTTTTACATTACAGTTTTTACGCCAAGTAAAACCTTACGTCCCCCACATAGCACGTTTGTGCCTCGTATCAACCTTTATCGAAGATGGCATTCGTATGTGGGGCCAATGGGACGATCAACGGCAGTTTATGCAAGAATCATGGAACTGCGGCTACATATTGTCAACCTTATTCGTCGTCTTCAACCTCTTCGGTCAATTTGGACCCGTTGTCATGGTTATGTTGCGAAAACATGTCAGAATCGCGTGTGCTCTTCTGACTGCTGTCGTTGTTGTCCAAACTGTCGCATACCACATTTTGTGGGACCTGAAGTTCCTTGCCCGTAATGTCGCCGTTGGTGGAGCCCTATTGTTGCTTATAGCCGAAACTCAGGAAGAACAGCGATCCATTTTTGCGGGTGTCCCTCAAGTGGGGGACCAAAACAAACCGAAGTCGTTTACATTGCTGGCCGGACGCGTTTGTTTGGTATTCATGTTCTTGAGTTTGATTCACTTTGAGGCTTCCTTTGTTCGCATGGTAACACACTTTTTTTTTTCTTTCATTTTTTTCATCATAATTTTAAGATTGAACTTCTCGTCGGTGTCGTTCTCATGACCCTTATTTCGATCGGTTACAAAACCAAGCTTTCCGCCTTCTTTTTGGTCATTTGGCTCTTCGGTCTCAACCTTTGGCTCAACTGTTGGTGGACCGTTCCCAGTGATCGATTTTACCGTGACTTCATGAAGTACGACTTCTTTCAAACAATGTCTGTTATCGGTGGTCTTTTACTCGTCATTGCCTACGGCCCAGGTGGCGTCTCTATCGACGACTACAAGAAACGTTGGTAAACTTCTTTTTTTTTTAAATTCTGCATTGTTTTGCTCTTCTTTGCCGAGATACTTCAATCGTGTGACCGCCTAGTGTTTTACCATCCGTCAAAATTGACTGTTGAATCATGTCAAATTAAATAAAAAATTTTTTTATTAGTGATTTGTACATGTGACGGTTTTTTTTTAAATAATGACCGGACTTAGCATTGTTGCAATTAGTTTTTTTACATTGTTATTATTTGATATATCTGTTTTATTAAAATTTATCTATTGATTGGCAAGAAGTGGTATAACTGTGTTTTTACTTTTAATTTAAAAAAAAATGAATAAAGAGAATTAAGACTTGCATCGGGAAGTTTTATTTGACAAATCGGTAATTTTTTTAATTATATTTCAGAAATAGTAAAATACAGGTTACGGTAATGTACAGTACAAGAAAAAAAGGAGCGGACCTCCGGCTAGTCGATCAGGCGACCGCGACAGAATTCAACAATTGCCTCCGGCTGATAGCGCAACAATTCGGCAGTTGGGCTTTGCTGTTTGCCGAGAGGTTCCCAGATATCAAGCATTGACGGCATTTCGCGATGATCACGCACATTCCAGGGGCAATTTTTGCCAATGAGCGGTGGCACGTTTTCGTGCTCTTCACGATATAATAAACGGTCGCAGTAAGTGCCGTCTAAAATAGCGCGACCCATGTTGATAATAGGGCCAGGGGTAGGATACGGGAAAGCGTTGAGAAAGTCTTTAGTAAACTAAAAAATAAGTTTTAAGGTTAAAATTGAACATTTATGAGGGTACCTAAAATATAGACGTGTTTTCGTTGCAAAACCAAAACAACTCATCGCGACGGAAAAAAAATTCAAGTATTTTTCATGGTGAAATAAAAATGCACTACTTTTGGTGATGAAATCAAAAATGCTGAACCTTAGTAATGGATTTACAAATGAAGACCAAAAGTTAAAAACATTATTTTTGAGCAACTAACCTTATCCAATCGCTGACTTAATGTAGACCGAACATCACGTTGCTCCACAGGTGGTTCGCTACCAGGTAATACAGTGGGATGAGAAGACATTGGGCGCTGTAACATCGGAACTGATGGCACAAATTCATTTGGCGAAGCATGAGAGCCCCCAGTGTGGCTCAAAACTGAGGGAGATCTGGACATTTGTGCTATCAAAAGGGTAGGATCCAAAAGAGCTCTCGACGAATGATGATGATGAGTGACTGGGGTCGTGTTGTAGGTTGACATAATAGACGAGAAGTTTGATCCGATGCCAGTGCCCATACTACCTTGAGAAAAGTAGTCGGAAGAATTGGTGAGGGTTGGAGAATCTGGTGATAGAGTCATCATCGATGGCTGGGTTTGGCCTTGTGGGGCAAAGGGTGTCGTCTGCGTTTGAACTTGGGGGATATAAGGCTTCGCGGCAAGATTCCACTTGTGATGGGTTTCAGGGGTGGTTCCGGGTTCAAATTCAAAATACTAAACAAATAATGTCAACAAAATTTTATTCAACAATCAAACCAACCTCAAAGTTATCGAGTTGACCCATTTTGGTTGAAATACCGTACCTTAAACGGGGCAATACGCAAAAAGAGCCAAAAAAAATGCAAAATCAAAAAGACATTGGCTAAAATAACCAATAATATCGTGGCAACATAAATTCATGCACATGCGCATTATTATATTTCAAAGTCAAAATCAATCGTTAAAACACATTTGAAAAAGTGCTTCAACGACTTTTTCTGAAGCCAAAACAACTCAAATTTCCTAAGTAAGTGGTCAGCCGCCGATTGCGAGTAGGGGTATTCCCTGGCGGAGATGACGCTAGTGGCATTTGGGAGGTAGTCAGATTAGATCGAACACCAGGGACGTGGTTACGAGTGCTAGCATGGACTTGTCCGGTGACCTGACAGAACATGTTTTCGACATCAATGTGGCTGAAAACATTAAGCCTAACTAAGATTATCAGTGATTTAGTGTAAACTTACGAGGTCGCTGAAATTTCGTAATAAACGACACGAAATGGATCTAATAAAACATGAATCTCATAAGAGGTAACCGCTCGAGCGTCGTTGTTATCGTTCTTGTTGCCGACCACACAGATAAGGGCATCTTCATCGAGGAGGTCTTGAACTTCACCAATGCGCTCGGTTAGCTTTTCAAAGGTTGATCTCCGGGTTAGGTCGAACACAACAAAGGCGGCATCGGCATTGTTATAGTAGCAGCGAGTGATTTGGCGAAATCTAAAGATAACTTAAAGATGGGGGAGTGGCGGCAATAAGCTAAACGCACCTTTCACGCCCAGAAAGTTCCCAAATTTGAAGCTTTGCGTTGATATTTTGATCTCGTTCGTCATTGAAGTTGATGACACGAGTTCCAAAATCGACCCCGATAGTGTTGGGTACGTTGAGGACGACTGGAAAAAGTTAGTTTTAACAAAACTTTAAAACAAAAATAGCTTTAAAAACTTGAAACTTACATTTGCTTTCAGTGAGTTGTCGCACTAATGAAGTTTTTCCGACACCTACTTCACCAACGACAACATACTGATAGTTGCTTAAACGGGATCTACAGAAAGATGGCATCGTGATCAACGAATACAGCCAGCGCCAATGATCAGTGAAGACACAAGCTTAACAGTGTTGTGGCACCCAGCGAATGATGACGGCATTGGAGTTTATCTTATTATTGCTATTGTTCGGCTGTCAAGGCGTTGTTTATAGTGCTGAAATCTTGCAGGCAGGAAAGACAGGAACAAGTTCGCGCAGGTCGGGAACGAATTGGCTTCGGTTAAACATGTTGATAGTGGCCTATTAAAAAGCTGCCATTTCGAGTTCCATTCGGTTTGAGACCTATCTAATTTGACAAAAACTGCGGTTTTAAACTGAAATTACATTTTTTTTAAAAGCGTTTTGACTTAACCCGTAAAATGTAAATTTGTAGTTTATCACTTTTGAACGACATTGAGTCAAGCAAACTTTAAAGTTATTCAATTGTTACGTACATGTACATACTTAATTATTTTTAGGCGACTTAAGATTCAAAGTAGTTTTCATTTGTTGCTATTTTCTGTGTTTTTTTTTATCTTTAACGTAATCTATTTAAGAAATCAATCCCTATTACTATTTTTTATGTTTTGCCACTATTCCAACAATACAACTAACTTTTTTTTTTTTTTTTAAAGCTACCAAGTTTGCTTTGTTCATGCAATACGCAATCAACAATTCACTATTTTTTTCTAAATCGACGTGAACGTCACGTGATGAAATGCATCACGTTTTCGGGCCGTAAGGTGCCGCGAACGCACGTTGACACACAGACTTTGTTTTGCCGACAGGATTGACGGACTGATTCAAACACACTGGACAAACAACACATTACATTTCATTGGTGGTCTGTCTGTTTTTTGCGTTGAAGCAGTGTTCGCTTTGCTCATTGCTACGGCCGATATATCGGGTTATTCTTCACTTCCTGCTTGATTGCAATCGAATCCGGTCCATTCAGCTTGGTCAGTGTATCCGTCATTTTCCCAAAAGCTCTATAGTTACCCTAAGCTCGTCTTTGTTGAACGCAAAGCAACAAACTTCGAATCTAAACATTAGTGAACCGTCATCGGTCGCTCATTCGACATTGCTGCCCACATGTTGACAAAATCCTGAAGCTTTTATGTGGAATTCAACATGGCTATAGCTATTGGTGCCATGGATGGTTTATCTGCTTTATGTGAGCGACTAAGATCCGAAAAGTTATTAACATCGAGCGAGCTTGACACGCTTCGAAGCTTAAATCGTGATTTGGATAGTGGCTTTATCGAGGGGGCCAAGTTTACATGGAAATGTGCCCAACAACAGGTTAGGTTGCTAACACAAAACAATTTTCAATGTGAATCACATCGTTTTAGTTGATATTGCGGCGATTGATTAACTCCCATAAAACCGTGTCACCTGATAATGCATGTGCTTTACTTGCCCAGCTTGAAAGCGTTCAATTTATTTATGGATACAAACGATGCAGCCATCATAGCACTACTTTGAGTGCAATCTACGATTTACTGTTAGAAAATCCACGAAGTGTCGCTGAGTTCTTAGATGCGGGAGATAAAATTGGGAAAGTTAGTATTTTTAATATATATTTTTTTGATCAAAACGTATTTAATGCTTTCCAGGACGTTGCTCTAGATTCGGAAGAACTCACTCGAACAATTTTTCATTTTCTCTATGGCGGCGCCACGGTTCCAAGCGATGAAAAGCGGGTTCTCGATGCATTAGCACATTTGATGCAGATCCAATTGACAGGGGTCCCAGATTTACGAAAAGTCCTTCGAAAGGGAACGACAGCCTTCAGTCGGTTGTATACCCATCTTAGTGAACATCTTTTATCGGCAAAAGTGTTCTTAACAGCAGCCTTACATGAACCAATTATGTATCTTCTAACCCAAGATGCGCTTTATTTAGACATAGAGCCATCAAAAAGTCCTTTACGCTTTCCGACAGCTGAGCGGAATCGACGTTTTGGGATTGATGAAAGTTCTCCTGAATATGCTGCAAAGTTGGCCAGTTATCGAAAAATGATAATATCCAGACTTTCAACGATGGTCTCAAAGTTTGCCCGAAGCATTGAACAATCAATGTCCTGCTTCCCGCCAACACTTGCTTGGCTCGTCAAAGAATTGTATGCTCTGTTGCTGACTAAAAATGTCAATTTGTCGGAAGCTGAGGCCCGACTTATTTGTACCGATGTCGTTTTCACGCATTTCATCTGTGCTGCTGTTACGAACCCGGAAACGATAGGAGTCGTGTCGGATACGCCGATTGGATCGGTTGCACGGTTTAATTTAATGCAAGTTGGGCAAGTGCTGCAAACATTGGCTTTACTTCCGTATGAACGGCCGCCAGCATATTTTGACGAAGTTTTAAGCAGTGTTGATCATGTGAGTTTAAAAAAGTTTAAAACATAGGATGAAAATGTCGATAATTATAGGCAACAGTTCCAAACGTTATCAACACAATTTTAAACATGGATGCGCTTTCACTTGATTTAATGTTCCCAAATGTGGTTTCTGATGATAGCGGCGTAGAATTGTACAAACGAAGGACTTGCTTGGGAACCATGAACGATGTGAACACGCTTTTAGCTTTTTGGCGATCACCAGCTACTGATGCTATTACGGATGAAACCGTGAAAAAAATCATTTCTGATGCTACTTTAAAGTTACCTCCACAATTTGTCGGGTACAGCTCACCATTGAAATCTAATGGAAGTTCGCCGCCGTCTGTAAATGGGACACCGATTGCGAGACCGCAGTCGTCGGGGAAACTCAGGAATTTTGCTGATCGAGGTTAGTTATTTTGCTTTACTATTTTATAAAGCGTTTAATTTAGTATTCGAAGTTTCAAATGCCGCATCTCGACGGCATCAACACCTTCTTCACAGCTCGCCCTCCCGAGGCCTTAGCATTGATGACCCAACTTCATCCGATACATTCATTACTCTGGTCGTTTTCCCCGACATCAGTGAAGTTCTTATCTTCCCGCTGGGCGACACTCCGCCTCCCCTTGGACTCGAACAAGAAGACAAGTTTATAGCGTCGATGCCCCATCGAAAAGCTAAAATATCCAAAGGAGGTGCTGAAAAGAAAACTCGCTTCATGTCAACGACGGCCGAATCAGTTGTTTCTGATCGAACAACGACCGATGCAGCCAGCGATGACGATGAAGAAGCCGAAGGCCAATCGGTTTGTAGCAGTCTTAATGAGGCAGAAGAAGACGTTTCAACGCTTCCTGACAACTTTAGCGATGTTGTTCCGATTTCAGCCAATGTTTCGGGGCGTGGTTCACCGAGCGATGTTGCTGGCAGTGCGAATAGCCAAGCGCGGAGTGATCGGAGAACGCCATTCAGCGGAACAGAGAATGACCAAAATAACGATGTTGCTAACAGTTCGACCATTAATGGGGCTGTGGATAACACCCAAAGGCCTGCCATACCGACTCTGCCGGATACTGTCCGAAAACAAAATCCTGAGGGCTTAGAGGAAAAATTTGGCAAGTTTACAATTCCACCGGTTGATCGTGCCAACCGGGATGAAACTTACTCACTGGTATCGGATTCATGGTCAACAGATGTTGTTGCAAGCGATAATGAGGGGGGAAGTGTCGTAAACGATAATTACGCAGGAAATCTGCTCAATGCAGGTATTGCTGCGTTGCAGTTGGCTCCACCGAGACGGCATGGAGCGCCGCCAAACATTCCAGTGCCACAAATGGTTCAATTGCCACCGCCACTTAACTTGGTGATTTCGGAGGATCGATCGGATACGTGGTCATTGGATGCGACGGTCAGTGATTCTGAGGCAGATGCCGCACATCGATCAAATGAAGTTGACATGATGTTGATGGATGATGGTTCGGTAACTTCAAGCAATCCTCGTCATGGTCCGGCAGCTCCAGAACCTTCAAATGGTGCTCCACCTGATCTTCCACCGAGACGCGTCCCCGCCAATTTAAATACATCTCTTCGCAATCAGGTTGATGTATCTGAGCAGCCCTCCGTTCCGGATAATCGTCTACGACGGCAAAGCAGCGGAAGTTCATTTTACTCAAAATCTGATGTGGATTCCGAATCTGCAAAAGATCTCGCCGATGATGTTGTTGATGGTCAGCCTAGGTCATCTACTAATGTAACGACCTCTGCAAAGGTCTTTAGCAGGACGGTGTCAACGCCGCCTCTTGGAAGCGATCAACCATCGAGTTCGTATTCAAAGCCCGGTCCGTCTCAACAACCATCATTCCACCGAGATGTCCCCTGTCCTTCTGAAATAAACGACAAAAGTCTTGATTACCCGGTGGGAATGCCTTCATCATCAAAGTTTTCGCTTCTCCATCAAGGCCTTCAAAAGGTTGGCGCTACCCTTCGTAAAAACAAAGCCCAAGTTGTATCTTTTCGACAAACATTAACCCATTCAACAACCACATCAAATTTGTCATCTTCTGACTTACCTGGACCATCGAGAATGTCAGAATCTCGGTCTGTAGATCATCTAGCTGAGGTAGCATTATCTGGGCCCGCCAGCAGCAATGCACAACGAATAACCGATGACATATTGAACAAGTATCGAAACACGACCCCCACGATTGAACGCCCGATCGATCAGCCAGTAAACACTTTTCCAATAGAACCTGTCGAAGACGAGTCACCGTATTACGATCCGAGCAACCTGATCACTTGTCGCGCGTTTATAGATACGAAGCGCAAGTTACGAGCTGTCTTATCGTCGGCAGTAAATCTTCCGACCAATTCTATCGCAAACACAACCACGACCGCCGATTCACCGGTCATGGCAGAAACCGTTTTTGACTATTTGAAGCTGCTTCTCGCCGAAGCCATTAATGACCAGGATCGACCGATGATTGCTCAAATTAGGGAGGTTCAACGCTCACTGAGCGTGTTTGACCCCAAAGGAATTCGAAAATTGTTGCGAACGATGCGCGATGAAAATAGAAAGCGCACGTCGTACTTGCATTATCTTCAACAATCACGCTTGACATTGTTGCAGCTTCAAAGCTGTTTAAAGAAACACTCAACAAGGCTGCGTCGCGAAGCGGACTTGGCCACCGAGTGCTTGGCTGAGGTTTTGGTTCGATTCTACTTGGAGCGCAATGATAAGCTGGTTAGAAACTTCATTTACGAGTTCCAGAGACTTGTGGTACAGGTTTGTTATATTCTAAAGTCACTAAAGTTGGCAAAAAATAGATGCTTTTAGGATGAGCGAACAGATTGCGTCGAACGCGTGCTTCAACTTCTATGTGACAAAATGGCCGTAGATACGGTATGGCAAGGCGCGAGCAATGGAATCATCGATTGTGCTCATAAGTATTTGGAACGCTCCTTAATGGGATACATTTATCACTTTGCGTTGTATCCGAACAATGACGCGGATCAATTTCGCGATGTGTAAGGACACTTTTTTGCTAAAATTTTATTTATTCCTTTTTTTCCAGCGTTTTTACAAAATCCCTTCAATCCCTTGGTGTCGCTGTAACTCCTGATCACTCAGAGCTTCGAATCCCTCGTCGCTTCCATGGCGAATGCCCTTGGCCGTCTGCCCAGGCTGAAATTGCTATCCTAAATGCTTATAAATCTCCGCGAGACAAAATGGCTTGTGTTGTTCGTTGCTGTGAAACTATTCAAAATCTGATTGGATTAGTCTCGGATCATGGTGCTTCTGCTGATGACATTACCCCGATTTTGGTATTTGTTTTAATCAAAGCGAATCCACCTGCCCTTCTGTCCAACATTCAATATGTGAGTGGCTTTTACGAACGACGTATGCAAGGCAGTGAAGCATATTGGTGGACTCAATTTACTGCTGCCGTTGAGTTTATAAAGCAATTATTAAACAAACATTAACAGTTTTTTAACCCTTTTTTAATTTCTGTTTACAATAAAAAACTTACCTACTAACCCAACTTCACTGTGATTCTTTTTTAATAAACATAAACAAAGTTTTTGTACGCTAAAATTGTTTGCATCCGAGTTTTTACGTGTTAGATAAAGATGATAATTTGTATTTGAAACGTTGGGTAAATGAAATTCAAGGGGAGAAGATTTCGTCATTTCCGCTGATTTTTTTTAAGTAAGCATTGACCGATGTATCACAATGTTTAAGCAGAAAATATACATATTTTTAGAATTTTACTTTCGTTGCAAGACCATAGAACGAAGTGTATTACTTGGACATTACGTTTGTCAACGTGATCAAGCGTCACACACTCCATAGTTTCGAATGTCATCTCTCGGATGAAACCACAAAGAATTACGGTTTTTTTAACCAAACATTGAACATGATTTTTTTGATAATGGCAGTCATTTATAGTTGACTAGAATGTACTAGTATATTTGAAACAGTACACAACATTGAGATCAAAATAATATGTACAAGATAAGTGATACCAGTGAAGATCAAATGGGTTCTTCTGTTTCTTTTTTTAACTTAGAGAAAAACAGCGAGCTACTTCTTGAATGTAATCGACTTTGTGCGAGATTCAAGTAGAAACACACAGTCGGTTGAGGCATCTAATTTCAGCACCTCGTTAGTCACTTGACTACTTGATGGCATACTTGCTGCCAACTGATCAAACTCTGATAACAGTATTCGATTATAGGTTTTCTTCTGGATGGTACGCTTAGGTAGATTCATTGGAGCTAGAGATAATACTGGCACAGAGGCATTTAACTCAGTTTGAAACTCATGAGCTAAGCTTTCACCCCCCAACATGGAAACACCGCTCGCTTCGGTTTGAGTAATAGTGGCATCTTTAAAAAGTTATATTAGACGAGTTGTCATAAACTAAGATCTTTGTAGGGAGCAAGTTGGTACTAAAGTCGAATAACTTACAATACGCATATCTGCAAGTATGGGGACCACGATGAGAAATATGGTACATGATCCGACGATTAAGTTTAAGAGCTTCTTCATCGGTCATGATTGGATTGTACCACATTTCCAACAATTGTTCTCCATATTCTCGAGCAGAACCTGCGGCACAAGTGGGCTCAATGCGTCGCATGCCATCATCATATGGCATGATGACGAAACCAGTCCGATCACAGCCAGCAACAAGGGAAGCAGCCTTGAACCATGATCGGTAAGCAACGTCACTCTTTAAACCAGCAATAAAGTGAAAAATGTCATCGACGGTTATAGCACGTTTTTGAATTTTACAGAATTTTCTAAAAAACATGTGATTACAAGTGTTTCTTAACATATTCAAACCAACTTTACAAATTTTCTCGCCATTTGCAAAAAACTTGGAAAATTTACAAGACACCCAGCGACCATGAAGCGAGGACCGATTTGTGCAATTCCTTCGGAGGCAGAATTCCCTGAAATCGTTTAAACGTCAGTGATTAAAAAATCAAAACGAATACTCACCCGGATTCACGCCAATGACAATGCCACCAGTGTCCTTGTTTGTTTTTGGTTTATACATGAAAGCAATGATGGTACTAGAAGTATTTTCGGAAATTTTGGGGATACGAGATTTGAGAAGTGGATGAATTGAGGGGGGTCGAGGAGGCATGATGACGAAGAAGTAGTGCTGAAAATTTACATGAAAAAGTGCAACGTAATCATTGTCTGAATATTTTTTTGTCTTTAAAAAAAGGGCACTTTTTTATTGATTATGCAAACAACAATGTTTCACGGAAAAACAGAAAAAATAAACTTCAAATGGTTAAATGATGGAAGGTTTGATCAGACAAAAGTTGATTTGTGAGCATAATGAGAAGAACAATGGAGTGAGTAAGGATGATCAAACTTGAAAAGAAGGTTGGCTCAGAGATTGGTCGTGTTAGGGCCAGTCGGAGGGTAATCATTGTCAATCAATAGATGATTTTGGCATGAGTAACTCCATTTTGTTTGTCTGTCATTAGATATATTAGTATAACAGCATGTTATTGTGCGTACATAAAGTTAAAAAAAAAAATGTCTTTTAGATTTAAACACAAGGCGTAAATTATCTTTGCATAATTTGCTTACAATTCTATTCGAGCTTAATGAAGTTCACCGTTATTTTTACTTTTTAGTAGTTTTTGTGTCCAAACATATAAAACTTTTTGAAAATACTTGTGATGTGACTTTAAATCTTATCATCACATAAGCGTGACGAGATTAGGTCAGTTATCCGTTACATATGTTTTTAACTCTTCTTCTTAAACTTGATTAAAGTTTTATTAATTTTGTTAAAGAAACACGTTTTATTAGCTTCAATCCACCTCGATGATTAAAAAGCTAACTTTAAAACATAAAACAGGATAGATTAAATGAGCACCACGGTATAAAAGACCGATTTCGCGAATAAGATTGAAGTTCATAAAAAATCGTGTCTTAAAAAATTGTAATAATAATAATAATAAATTTATGATAAATAATAATGCACCTTTGTTGCTAATAAGAGACTTTAATGGTTAGGTTTGTTACCTTGCATTTATCATAAATCTGCAAAAAATAGACGGGGATTATGCTCGCAGAGGTAAATGATAGACAATCTGGATGGGCATTTTATAATAAGGTTTTGCAGAGGCTATTGATCATTATTTATATCAGAAAAGCAGTACATGCGGTTTGCATCAAAAAATAAGCTTTCTTCGTAGGCAAAACATTTCCTGATATGACCGTAATTTTTCAACACCAACAATTCTATTCACAGGACGACAACAGGTTTTTACAAAGCAAATGTCATGTTGTCATTGTCTAATTATATAACGAACACAAGGTGTAACCACAGAAAAATATTTAAATATGAGCAAGTTTAAGCTTCAAATTTAAGTGCAGTGTATTTGTGCATTCTTTTTTTTTTTTGCCGTAAACTACAACAGCGTAGATGCTGGGACTGTGACATCAACGTTTCAATAACATTATAATTGATTTTTTTTTAAACTTTTTACTTACCAATATTTTGGACATAGTGTGTTGCAATTTGAACGAATAAAGATGTAGCATAATTAAGGTATAGATTGAAAAACTTTACACTATCAGTCAATTATAGTTGCTAGACAGATTAAGAAAAGCATTCCGAGGTTGATTTTAGAAGGAAAACTAAGAAAGTTTAGAATGATACAATATTGTTTGACTACGCGTATAGGGGTTATAGAACGTAATGTCATCATCAATTTAGACGGCATTATAAAATGCAATTTTGATTGCACGACTAACATAAACATGTTTCGATCACAACTGGCAAACAAAATAGATTATAAAAAAAGATTTGGTTAATCACTTTTTGATAACTTTGTTAAAATATCTACGCAGTTTGATGACAAAACTGGTAGGTACTTAGGATTTTTCTTGACATTTCTGCTTTGAAACGACAACCAAAATGTGCAGTGCTTTGACATGCTGTTAGTTCGCTACCGCAGACGGCATCCTTTGTTTTGTGATTTCGTAACGAAAATGTCGAAAAAAAACTCCGAAATCTTACCTATTATCTAATCAGGTTTAGATAGGAAAGCAGTTTCAAAACCTATTGACTACCATATCAATTAATCAATAAATAAACGCAAATTAATACAGAATTTTAGTCACATACGAAGATGCATACTGTTTTGCCGCACGCACTTTTTCATTAAAGATGGTAACGTTGTCAGTTCGGAACGATATTTTACATCCCCAAATATTTATATTGGCACAGTATGGAACTGTTATGAAGTTTTATAAAATCTTTACGAATTAAAAAAAAATGTGAAAAACTTTGTTAAAAGCAAAGCTCATGTCAAGGATTATGGGAGATCAAACTAAATAATTATATGTCGTTTAAACTATTAATTCGTTAAAAAAATCAAGATCGAAAATACGAACTTGTTTTTTCCTTTAAAAAAACAATTGTGAATGATTCATTTTTTTGATGACAACAGAAACATTTTAATTTTTTAACCTTAAAACTTGTTTAAACTTAATAGTGTTACTAAACTTTTTATTTTTGAGTTAAAAAAAATTTCTCTAATAATATTAATAAATCTCATCATAGTAATGATAGCATAACTTAAGCTCTTAAAAATTTCAAACACACAAAATTTTAAGCAAGGGTACGTAACTGACGTAAAATCGTGTCGTATAGCTTTTTTCGATCGCCACCTCGAGAAAAAAAGCTTTGATTTTTCTTTTCAAATTCGATCATTCTAAAAAATGCATTAATCAAGTTTAAACCGACACAAGAGAGACGGATACTCACTTTTCCAACAGTATTGCAGCATCTGAAGCCTTGACTCGACCATACTTGCTATTGTTATGGTCACGTTCTGCAAGATAAGTCGTCCAATCCGCATTCATAACAAGATCCAGCAATTGTCGTACATGGGCAAATGTCATCGACAAAATGGCGTTATCAAAACCATCGACAAGGCACTGTGCTGTGAACATTTCACATTGCATAACATCGAGACTGAACTGATCGAGGGCGCCTGGGCTAATGGCTTTGTTGTCTGAACATAGGAGCAAAGAATGCATCTCTTCCGCAAGATACTTACAAGTCTAAAGTAAAAATTTGGTTATAATGTCAAAAAATAAGTCACTGACCTGCATGCAAACATGTTTCGCCAAAACAGGTGGCAATTGTGTAAAGCTGGTAAAGGTCGTGTTTAAAAATTTAATCAAATCAGCAATGTAATCACTAGCAACGCCTGCTGCTACTGGTAATTCCCAATCATAGTTAGCCAATTCAAGAAAATCCATGATTTTTTCATGAAGCTTGGCTTCAATAAGTTGTTCAACTTCAGGACGGGCATCATGGAAAACCTGCTGCTTCAGGGTTACCATGTGACTGTCCTCGCTGCGTTTTGTAAGTTCTGTGATGTAGCGCTCTAGAAACTCACAACTACGCTCCAGATAACCCATATTAATGGTGATTTGAACAAGCTGAATAAGACTTCGATTACGGTCAGCAACAAAAGACTTTAATGATCCACTCCATCGAGCGAGGAGGACGTTAGCATAACGGCGAACAGTATCATCCATGTCGGATTGGGACAGTTGGAGATTCTCCATAAAACGAAGACAACCTCGAAGGTAGCTCTTGGCCTGATTGAAAACTTTTGGTACGAATCGGGAAAATGGAAACTTTTTTGGATACTCTTCCTTGTCAAGAAGGCGTTTGTAATGAGGAAATTCAATGAGGATCGACTTAAATTCGTCTTCATTTCGGACAGTAATCGGGGTGTAGTTGTCGTCGTAGAGGGCTTTTTCAAATTGGGCGCAGTATTCGGACATAAGGATTTCATTATATTGATCCCTAAAATTAATTTTAAGATTTTGAAAAACATCTTTCAAAAATTAAAAAACAAACCTAAAGTTCTGCAGTAACTTGTATAATCCAAAGATACTATATCCATACGACTTCATCGTCAACGCGAATAACAATATAACTTTCTTCATGCGAATCATCATCTCGACATCTAAGCAATTACCAAAATGCGTGTTCATTGTTTTTTTTATTTGTTGAAGCGCCAACTCCCACAGATTATCTTTATACGCATTCGTGACAAGTCCAGGCTGGGAATTCCGGATGTGATCTTCAACGACGAAAAAGCCGACGATTTTGTTGAGATAATTGATCGAACCTTCGACGCCTTCTTGAAACTTTGTTGGAGGCGTAATAACAGCTCGAGCTTGCTTTTCTCGTTCAGCGCGGTAGTAGTTTTCAAACTCTTCTTTGCAGCCCTGTGAAAAAAGCTTAAAAGTAAAAAACAAATAGGATAGCTTACCAAAACATTAAAAATTTGACAACACCGATGGATGGGCGCAAAATCAATTTTTTCAGTTACGCCAACGCTAACACCGTGGTTCACAGCTCCTTTCTTTACGGTTCCGGTAAGCGTGTTTGAAGAGGTTTTCAAGATGTTGCCATCCTTAGAGATTTGAATGGCTTCTTTGATGGCAAAGCTGCGGGAGTCCATATCGGAGTTTTTTTTCTCACCGGATTGAACAGCAGTCTTAAGCGAGCAAATGTGTTTCGAACATAATAAAGTTGAAACAAACCGCTTTTGTTGCGTCAGCCCCGATACGTTGCCAAATCGTAGCGACATCCTCCAAAAAGCAACGCAACTCGTCATAAGAACTTTTTTTAATTTCACTTCGGACTGACTCCATCGACTTAGCCAAGCTTTGAGTAAACCGATACTTGTTTATTTGCATGGCATAGGTGTGTTCAAGCTCTTCAAGAACCTTAAGGGCTTGATAGTGTTTCTTTTGTTTCATCAACTCCTGCAGCTTCGCATAGTTCTCCAAAACAGGCAAACACATTGTGATCTGCTCAATGGCAGTGTTTGCGTTGCGTTGAAGCTTCCGATAACGAAGAATCTCAGTGCCTTTTTTGACGAGCTCTGCGAAACGACTTTGAATGCGATCGTCAATAGAGGCAGCGATATCCTGCAGATTTTTATATACTTTGTATACGTTTAAAAACTTTAGTTTTGAACCAACTTTAACATCGGCGCACTTGTCCTTTAACTGATTCAACTGCATCATTGAGTCGATAAAGCCTTGATAATGGTACGTGCAAACTTTGAGAATGTTTTTGTCGTAGTGCGCAATGCGCTGCTCAAGAGCACGCGAGAATTTGTGCACATCACCGGTATCATAGATAGCCCTCAAAACAAGACCGATACTTCCAGAATCTGTGGTTTCTAGTTCATAAAGAAAAAACTCCTGCTCGGTATTCATTTCAGCATCTAAATATCATGTGTGCATGTCGTAACTCTAACGTAAACATTAGCCAAGATGGAACTTACAAGCATTGTAGGACGTTGATGCAGTGTCGCTGCTACCGCCAGTGGTGTCTTTTGTGCTTGTGGTAGATAACGTAGGAGCCATGGTTGGTTAGAACAGTAAAAAAAGCGGTAGGCAAGGGCAATCACGAGAAGCATGTCGAAGTCTGTAAAGTATGATGATGGGGAATTTTTTCGTGATGGGAGTTTTTATTTTAGAAAGGGGAAAATGTAACTATTAATTTGTCTTTTTTTAACGCTTTAAATTTGCATTTCAATTGATTTATTGTTATTAAATAAATAAAAGTAAAGGTTTAGTTTTTTTAATGAAAAACAAATAAAAAATACCGTTCAAAAGAATTTATTAATCTTTGTTTAGACCGAGTAAGAGAGTCAGTTCTCTCACTGTCTAACACACGACTGGTCTCGCGTTAAAAAACGTGATAGACATAGAACCTGCTTAACAATTATTATATCGACGACGGAAAAATGATGCTATCTTAATTCATTCTCCGAGCGAATGGTTCATAGCCAAACGCATGCGTTCTGCTGTGTTTTGTGTCTAAACTGCTTGCTAAGACGTCAAAATGGCTCTGATTTCCACAAATTTTATTGATGCCCTCCACGCAATTTTAACTGACTGTTTTCTAAAAAAAGTTTTCTTAATTAAATTGTTGTATTGATTATTTTATCTTTTAATGTTTATATAATTATAAATTTGAAACAAACCGTAACGTTGTAAATAAATTCCAATCAAAAATTATTCATAAACGTAAAAACAAGGCTTTTATTTAACAACGGCTTACCAAAAAACAACGAAAAAACAGAGATAAACTTTTCATCGATTGGATTTGGCAACACGTTCGAGCTCATCCTTTTTCTTGATAGCATACGAGTTGCTGGAACCCTTAGCGGCGTTGATGAGCTCATCGGCAAGGCATTCAGCAATGGTCTTGACGTTGCGGAAAGCGGATTCGCGAGCTCCGGTGGTGATGAGCCAGACGGCTTGGTTAACGCGACGCAGAGGTGAAACATCGACGGCCTGACGACGGACTGTACCGGCACGACCAATACGAGTCGAATCTTCACGAGGGCCAGAGTTTATGACAGCGTTAACAAGAACTTGAACGGGGTTCTGCATAGCAAAATCAATATTAATAACCTGACAATAACAATCAAAAAGAAAGAAAACAAACCTCGCCAGTGAGCAAGTGGATAATTTCAAAGGTGTGCTTGACGATGCGAACAGCCATAAGCTTTTTACCGTTGTTGCGACCATGGGACATCAAAGAAGAAGTTAAACGCTCAACAATAGGGCAAGTAGCCTTGCGGAAACGCTTAACTTGGTAGCGAGCAGCAGTGTGGGGCAAGTACTTGGAGGCCTTGTCCTTGACAGCAATGTAGTCCTAAAATACAACAGTTGTTATAATAATTTTAAACAACACAGAAAACATACAACAAGAGAGATATCGGTGACCTCGACATCACTAAGAGACCATTTGTTGAAAACCTTAATGTCTTGGGTGTCAAGACCGCTGGTCGGAGCCTCCTCCTCAATTCCTTCGTCAACCGCAACGGGAGCAGCGTCGTCCCAATCCGACATGTTACCTAATAATCTTAAATTTGGTAAATTTTTTATAGAAAAGAATATACAAAGGCGGTTCAAAACAATTAAAGAAAGTCGGTTGGAATATATAAAACGTAAAGAAAAATAAAAAGTTTAAAACAACTTTGAACAAGTATGAAGAAGATATCGATAAATCTATCCCTGAAGAACTAAAAAGTTATATAGTAATAGAAAACAAGACGTTAACAGTAATAATTGAGGCGAAAATACGGAAAAAAAACATTGAAAAAGAGACGGAAAAGAGTCGGTGTAATCATATGCGGTCCTTTTAGTTTTCTTTTTCCTACGGTGCTTGTGTTTTCGTGCTGGGAATACGAATCTCCGCACGGACATCAACTTGGCGCAATGCCAGCTGAGTAGCCAATGAACGTAGACCACGCCTCAAGCTCTGAGGTGGCCACTGGATGACAAACTAGCGTCAGCATTTCTATAAGAATTCTGACGTAGACTCAAAAGCTGCGCAATATTTAGCGTGTAAACAAAGGTTGTTCAACGTGGAACGGTTACACACAAGACCGACAGTTTATAAGGGTGTAGTTTGAATTAGTATTGACGTAGAGTCACTTATAGATTTAAACTGTTTCCTTGTCGCCCCTTCGACGATCGAGGAAAAAAAAAATTTTTTTTAATGATGTGGACGCGTGGAGTTTTGATTTTCGGTAAGTTTTAATTATCTTTCTTGAATAAGTACCAATTTTTGGGTTATTTTAGGCTTGCTTGTGGTGAGCACAGCCGCCCTTTACGACTCTAACGACCCTGTTGTTGAGCTTACTGCCAGTAACTTCAAGAAACAGGTCCTTGACAGTAATTCTGTTTGGCTTGTTGAATTTTATGCTCCATGGTAAACAGAAATTTTGTTAAATTTATATGATTTTTTTCAAATGCCAATTTTAGGTGTGGTCACTGCAAAAACCTTGTCCCCGAATACAAGAAAGCCGCCAAGGCTCTCAAGGGTATTGCCAAGGTCGGTGCCGTCGACATGACTCAACACCAATCCGTCGGCTCTCCTTACAATGTACAAGGTTTTCCTACCATCAAAATTTTTGGTCTTGACAAACAGAAGCCCACTGACTTCCAAGGTGCTCGTACTGCTGATGCTATGGTTCATTCCGTTGTCGCTGCCATCCAGGATACTGCTAACAGTCGTCTGAAGGGCAAGTCCTCTGGTGGTTCTTCTAAGTCTTCTGGCAGCGGTGGAAAGCGCGGTTCTGGCAATGACGTTGTCGAACTCACAGATTCCAACTTTGAGGAGATTGTTTTGAAAAGTAAAGACCTTTGGCTTGTTGAATTCTTTGCCCCGTGGTGCGGTCATTGCAAGAACCTTGAGCCTCACTGGAAGGCTGCCGCTAGCGAGCTTAAGGGAAAAGTCAAGCTTGGTGCCTTGGATGCTACCGTTCATACTGTCATGGCTGGCAAATTCAACGTTCGCGGTTTCCCAACCATCAAGTTCTTTGGTGCCGGTGAGAAATCTGTTAGTGACGCTCAAGAGTATGATGGTGGGCGCACAACGTAAGTTTTTTTTTAATTTTTTTAGTATTTAAATGCCATTTTTAGCTCCGACATTGTTACCTGGGCAAATGATAAAGCCGCTCAAAATCTGCCGCCTCCAGAACTTGTTGAAGCCATCTCCTCCGAAGTCTACAACTCCGCTTGTGGCGACAAACAACTCTGTGTTATTGCTTTCTTCCCTCACATCCTTGATTGCCAATCCAAATGCCGCAATGGCTACATTAAGACCCTCAAGGAGCTCACTGAAAAGTTTAAGCGCAATCTCTGGGGATGGGTTTGGGTTGAAGCTGGTGCTCAGCCTTCCATCGAGTCAGCTTACGACATTGGAGGTTTCGGTTACCCTGCTATGGTTGCTGTCAACAGCCGCAAATTGAAGTACTCTACTCTCACCGGATCCTTTGGCAAGGATGGTATCTCTGAGTTTTTGCGTGAACTCAGCTACGGCAGGGGCAAAACAGCCAGCGTTCGTGGCAGTGAAATGCCTCAGGTTGCTACCGTTGATGCCTGGGACGGCAAGGACGGAGTTATGCCCCAGGAAGACGAAATCGATCTCAGCGATGTTGAACTCGACGACCTCGATGTCAAGACCGAGCTCTAAATCAACTCTTGCATTGTCTATACAACTTCATGTGCCTACTGTCATTACAATTGCATTAGGATATGCCTTCTGGCTTTTAACCATTTTATTTATCAATTTTTTTCTTTATTTAATTTATTATTACGGTTAAATTCCAAAATAAATTACTGCGTTATAACAATTTTATTACAATATTTATACTTTTATAGGTTAAAGATTATCTAGAAAGGTGTACTCGTGAGGGAAAATCCTATTATATTACAGAGCCCGGGTGAATTCTGTCAAAAATACTGGATAAACCGATACGGCACAGATCAACAAAGAGGTTATAAATAAGAATAAAGACCCGTAAAAATGGAAGAATAAAAGTGGATGCAAAACGTCAAGTGAACATGATTTTTGGGTTTTTACACCGATAAGGATAAGTTAATTAAGTCATTGCAGGTACTGTACACATACACAACTTGTTACAAGAAACTACCGGTTGAATGACTAGAGTGACCCCTTACTCATTATTATCCCTTATTACAATTTGTTCCTCAAATCGAACTCACAGACGACTAAAAATGCAAAACTAAAAAATGTGTCAAAAACTGGAAAAAGTATGGAGACACCGGTGATTTTGTGTAGGAGAACTAAATTTTTTGAATACGAGATAGATTGGGTAATGCTTGTTTGACTTTGTTTTTTTTTATGCTGAACTGTCAAAAATAAGGCCTTGTCTTACGGACAAATCCTTGATTCCAGTGGTATCACTGCGTGATTTTGAACTTATTGGTGAACCCAAATGTAGTCGAGTATTGGCTGCGTAATAACCATTATCAGCAAGCAACATTTCTTGCATCCGACGTTTGTTTAGGGGTGGTCCTTAAATGAAAATTGTTTAAAAATTTGTTGAAATCACTAAAAAAAAATTTATTGTTGACATAAAATTTGTGATCATGGTTTTTTTTTAATAAAACTTGGCAAAAAAAAAAAAGAAAGACAAAAAAAAAACACCTACCAACAATGGACAGTAATACCGGTAAGAAGATCAACCCATGCATGCCGCCAATGATAACAATGCCAAGGAACATCCGGAAGTAAAAAATTTCAAAGATTTGTGTATGCGCAAACGCTAATATCATGACACCACCAAATTTGGTAAAAGTAATACCGCTTAGAACGGAACAACCAATATTAGCTAAGGCTTCATGGGTACGTTCCAAGCGAGTCCGTTTCATTGATAGGGAATAGGTTCGAACAATATGGGAGCAAAATTCGACTGAGATGCCAACGGACTGAAATTGATTATTATCAAAATGTCTCAAGGAAATCATCAAGCTTACCATGACTAAGTTTACTACCGAAATTGCATTAAAATCTATATTCCACCAATACATGAGGCCAATTAAGTTAATTAAAATGCAGGCTATTGTGCCCACGATGATCATGGCCGACCAAGGATCCATGCCGAGCAAGAAAAATGTTACGATGAAAATAATGACGAGAGAAAGGGTTAATTGGGCAATAGCAGCCCAAACAATAGTTTCGTATTGCTCGTAGAAAACGTAATAAGGACTGGAATAAGAATTTTAATAAATTGACAAAAAAAATGTATGAATTAAAATTTTTTACATTCGCATAATGTTAAAAAAACAACATTTCAGTTGATTATATCCAAACCCAAGAATGGTTTTAAAAAATAAGAGTACAAATACAAAAATGTTATTCACAACTAAAGTCTTACCTGTAGGCAAAAACTTTAATCTTTTCATGCCGGGTTCCATGAATTTTATTCAGTCGCATTAATTCCTTGTTAATTGTGCACGTAACGTTCTTTGCTATAAATCTTGCATTGTTCATGGCTCGAATGAAGTCTGATTGGGACCGTAGCGGTGTATGGTATGTCATAAAGTGACTTGAGCTGATGCCCCTTGTTGGATGGTAATCTAATGATCGACCATACTGTGCCTTGCCACCCTTAGTGCACTTTTTTGATGGATTATCCAGTAAAAAGTCGTTTAAATGTGCCGCAAACGCTTTTCGATTTGGTCGCTCGTTAATAATTTGTATGGAACACGAATCACAAGCACTCAAAGGTTCAGTAGCAGCGCAGAAAGAGCCATTCATTTTAAAGAATCGACAGCAAGGCGGATTGCCTCCAGAACGTAGCCAATCTGTGTAATCATCGATCCAGTTGTTAGCGGGATGGGCAATGTAACTGTTTTCAGGGTACTTAGCAGCATGATTGATTTGGGATCCAAGGGAGTATTGATGAGCATTAACGGAACCAGAGATGAACTTATTGACATGATAGTCATTGTAATCAAGGGTTCCTTGGATGACGAAATAAACTGGTGGACCAACAGACATGTACTTTTCTATGTTATTAAAGTGGGGTATCATGTAAGAATCTTTTGGAACGGCCATTTTTTCGTCGAGACCAAGTCGGATGTTGGTCATAACGTAGCAGCTTGAAGCAAACCAACTGGCAAAAAGAACAAAAACAAACACTCGGACTGTGTTGTTGAGGAGGGCTGGCGAAAAGATATTCTTAAAAAAGCGATACATGTAGCTTTCTTCACTGTTGGGTTCAACGTCTTGATATGTGCGCCAATAAAAAAATTCTGGACGACCCGCTTTCTGACGCTTGATGTCGATGATGAACAAAGCGAGAAAACCTGTGCCTTGAAAAACAAAATTTAACAGGATTGCCAGGCCAGCATACATGGAGAAGGTCTTCACAGCAGGCATGTCAGTGATGGCACCCAGAAAAAAGCAGGCAGATTCAGACAGGGTCGACAGCATCATTGATGGAATGACGCGACCACAAATGGTTGCAATCATATCTCTAAGCTCCATGTCGGGATCCGTGACCAATAAGCGCTGATACGCTTGAACAAAAAGGAAAATGTTATCAACACCCACTGCAAGGATCAAAAATGGCATGACTTCGAGGATGATCATGGTAGCTGGGATACCGTAAAAGGCAAACACACCAATCGAGCTTGTGACACTTAATGCGACGACGACGACGCCCGAAATTCCGAGAGCAAATTTGGACTTGACCAACATGCTGACAAGATCATTATTCATTACCTTGTATTGGCCAAGGGCAAAGGCAACATAGACGAACATGAACAAGTAGCTGATGATAACGGTTGTTTTATCCGAGGATGAAGCACGATCGATTTCATCTTCAATGGAACGTTCCGCCATGTAACTGAAGGAAAAAATTTCGCTGTCGGTCTTTTTTAAAAATTCGACAAAAGCTTTTTCCCAAAGAGCAGCATCTTCATTCTCAATTTTGTCAAGATTGTTTTCTAGTAGAATCGTAAAGACAAGACCTCGAGCGGAAAAGTAGTTATTAGTTTTGTTGAAGTCGCCAAGAATGACATAGGGCTCAATTGGGGCGCCAAAATCACTTAAACAACTAAGTTTCAAATAGGATGTCACGGTTAAAGGGCTGCTAAGACATTGTTGGATATGGGAGTGACTGTCATAGTCTAAGAAATCATCTTCTTCTGTTAGGTTAAATTTAGCTAGATCATTCTGAAAAAAGAATAAAGTAAATAGCCGCTAGTATTTAAATCAAAAATGTGTAATAAAAAGTGATGGTCAATGGGATTGAACCAACCCTGCTTTAAAAACAAAAAACAATTTAAACACAAATATTACGCACCTGAAAATAGCTAAATAGGCTTATAACAGCACAGTTATTGTTTTCAGGAGCCATGGGCTTAAAGCAAATGTCAGTGAGACGAATAGTCTTGCCAGTATTCGGATTGAACGTTTCCAAAGTGCGTACTTTGTCAATCAATGTAAATGCCTAAAGTTTCCCGTTATTGATTTGTTATTTTTCAAACCCAGTAAAAAAACAAACTTCTTTTTGAAAAGTACGATTAAAAACAGGTCCAAAGTAGCTGTTAAGGTTGCCCCGCGTAACATTTGGCAAAGCGATAGGTTCTTCAATTCGTGGAACAAGGATGACTTGTTCGACGCGATAGAACGGGCTGCAGATTTAAGATTAAACCTTAAATCTATAGTAATAAAAAATATACCTAAAAGTACGATCAAAAAAATCTTTTTCCCGACGCAATTGACTATCCTTGTTTGACCATAATTCAACGGGATCAGTCGTGGTGCGAATTTCGATCAAGCCAAGGGAAAACATCAATGCTATAACTAGACTGCCACAGAGTAATTTTCGTGTATGATCAGCTGCATACCGTCCATAGGTTTGACACCATTCAATCAAGCGATCATCGATCCGGTATGATCGCTTTTTTGTAAGTAACCTAGGCACATGACGTTCTATTTGAAGGGCATGGTGTTCCGCTGCTGTGATGGCAAGAGGTTGTGCATTGAGTATAGACGCATCATTATCAGTGGATTTTCCCATGCAGTAGTAAACGAGAATGCTGCCCATGAGAAAGGCTGCAAGAAGGCCACCGGTCATGACGGAAAGACCGGCCATGCATTCCATGGAAGCGATACGACACTCAGCGCCAACCCGTTCACAGGTTTCCATATCTTTGTAGCCAAATCTGCGATCTTCAATCTTTGGGTAAGGATAATCACTTTTGCATGCTGTCAGACAGTCACTGCATGAGCAAGCTGATGAGGTTCTTAAAACGTCACTGTTAATCTAAAAGTTCCTCTAAATTGGTAAACTTACAGTGGAGAAACTTCATAGCATGCCCAAGTTTGCACTTTTAATGGTGTTATTCGAACTCCATCATCATCAAGATTTTCCTTGTGTGTTAGTTCGAATTGTATGTCAAATGGTACGTGAACACCGTCCGCTCTCCCCATGAATGCGAATAGTTTAGCCGCTGTACAGGTATGACGACTTTCACCACAGATGGCATCCATTGCATAGCCTCCAGCAAATCTTACACCCTTGCATGAATTAAAAATAGCTTCAGCGTAATCCTTGTTAATGTAAGCCTTGACACGGGTTACATAAGGCAAGCGCGTATCACGGGATGACAATCGCGAATTTTCATCCGTTCGAGTTTCCATCACTTTCACAAACTTTTGCTGTTTGACAGAGCATGAAAAATGGCACCAGAAAGTGACAAAATTATTATAGCACGACGGGCATTTGTACAGTAGGTCATGAGTCATGCTCATTTGAGTTCGAAGAATGTCGACCTGTTCGTCGTCACAACATGCAGGAGCGCCATTTTTACTGCTAAAAATGCCTGAAAGAAAAACGGCTAAAGGTATGGGCTTTGAAAATACATAAACATACGACTACTAAACACATTGGGGCACAATTCCATCAGTTTATCATTAAAAATTGGGACTGGATACACGTGAGCAGCGCAATTTTGGCTCATTTTATTATAGCGACCACAAACTTTTCGCATGACGCATCCAACAGGAGCATTAAGTGGATTCGTGAAGTTGTGGTGCTCCTTAAGAATGCCGAGACGCTCCACTGGATCTGGCACATTTTCCGAGTCATCATATTCATCGTAAGATTGATTGAAAAATTCGTTAGTCATGACGGGAGTAAGGGTAGTTAAAACTTTGGTGGTGCCATTTTGAGATGTTGTGACAGTGGCATGTCCCACGGTGATATTCAATGCAAGAGTGAGCAAATGGAGAAGCACATGGTAACTTCTTCGCGGTGAACTCGGCATCAGGTGAGGAGCGTGAGCCTCCGTAATGATACGTTATAGAGTGGGGGAGGGGAGGGGGAGAGGGGAGAGGAAGAAGGACAGTAATACACGCTCACGGAACCAAAAAGGCGAGGACACGGTGACCGTGGCGAAAGGTTGATCACTGGAAAATAGCATTTTTAAATGGCGCCTATCGGAAATGGTATCCGCGACGGTTTTTACTTGTGGGACAATTAAAAACGATAGTCGTTAAACTGATTGAAGAAAAAAAAAAAAACATGGAAAACGACGACAAAAAAACACTACAATATTAGGTCATGCCCTTAGGGCATATGAGTAAATGACGTTGAAAAAAGGTTTGGTTTATCCGATTTTGCTTCTAGCGCATCACCAAGGGCAAAGTCGTCACGTAGAGGGTTAAAAGTTGTTATATTTGGGAGTAAGCGCAACATCAAGAACGACCAAATGCATGCGAGGTGAGAAATTCCCGACGCCCCTCTCATGGTATTTATCCATCCGATGTGAAGTTGTCATTATTGCTGAGTAAACATCTTTCTTTTTTTTTTTTTTGCAATATAAGTGAAAAATTTTTAGCGTATTAGCAAGACGTGAGTGCAAACCCGCCCCCACAGACATGATTCAAAAATGGCTGCGTCACGGGTTTGATCCTACGAAACGCGGGAAACATGATTCACGTGTTAGGATGTCAGTTTTTAAAAAGAAAGTAGATCAATAAAGGGGAAAAATGAGCGTAAAGTATTTTTATATTGATTGGATTTCGGTAAACGGAAGGGAACCGAAATTTCACGTTTCCGCGACATTTGAGAGCGAAGGGGAGGGGCTTAAAAAATTGTTGAGAACACTCCCATCTGTGTTCTTTCCTCTGATTATGGGTGTCATGGAATAAACTTACAAGGCGTCCGTCCCGGTGGAGGATAAAAAAACGGGTTACTGGATCGATGGCAGACTGCATTGATGAAACCAAAAGTTGGGTCGTATTCGTTTAATTCATTTAGGTATTTAACATTTAAGGAGGCAAAAAAAAAACAACTAATAAAAAACTTTGGTCGAATATGAAAATTTTTAAACATTTGAATGTTAAAATTTTGAAATAATGTAAAGATAATATTAGCCAAAAAATATCTAAAAAAAATGGTAATTTAACAGTGAACGAATGTAAAACGACACAAACCACGTATAAAGATGGCTTCCGTGAAGTGGTCTGTCATTTGCCGCCACTAAATCTCGTTGAAAGTTTGTTTGGTTGAGGCTTTCGTTGGTCAGACCTGAAAAAAATGACAACCAGAATGAAAAGAAAAAACTGCATTTTACTTGAATTTGCCCATGAACATGGACAACGTTAAGCGCGAGTTTTTTTAGTCGCTCCTCAGGCAATGAATATGAATCAAAAGCAAGAGATGGATGAAACTAGCTTGACACATCCAAGATTCACTCGATCTTAAGGTGCAGCTAACCAAAGCATAAGTTAGATGGTATCGGGTGTTGAAAAAAAAAGTGAGAGGAGGAGAACCGATGACAATGACAAGGACAGCGTAACATGGAAAATACATATTCACTGCATGGGTGGTTGATTGTCAGCATGTATGCATTGTGAGGGGCTTAGGGGTTGATACATCACTGAACATATGGCATAAATAACACGCAAAGGATAGGCAATGCCGACACAAAAAAACAACGGCACGGAAGAGAGCTTTCACTCTCTCGGCATGTATGCCATCAACGACGAGTGGTAGGAAAGGGGGAGGGGAACAGTGTGAACGCCGACAGCAAGGTTTAAGTGACCAAAAATAGGGCATAGCCAGGAATGCGTCAAATGACGAGAAGAGATTTCTCGCTTACAGAGGAAATTGAAAAAGACGTCAAAAAAAAACATGAATTTTTTGTCGGCGACAAAAAGGATTGAATTTGAAATACGAATAATCCAAACTGTCAAAATACAGGAAACAATTTGCATATGAACAATGTTCTTTAGACATAACCCAACATAATTAATAACCACGGGGCATTTATTTTTTTTTAATTGTTTTTTTATGTTTTTGTATTTTGAACTGATTGACAACCTTTACCAACATTCAAGTTGTTTTTGGCTTTTCTGTAACTAACTTTTTTCTGTTTTTTTTTTTTTTGAGAAAAACCCAAATCACTATTCAGAACCCTTTTCTAACCTCATTTAAACCATTTGCTTATTTCAATGTGGACATCTTTTACTCTAAGTATGTGAAAGCAGCTGTTGTTTTCCCAGTCGTCCTTGCGTTTGACAAAGCCACTTACTCTGTGGTTATTTTTTTTCACACAAGGCTGCACGATGAAACCATTTGACCTTCTTAATGATAGATCGTGAACATGTGCAGACTGTTGACTGTTTTTAAAATAAAATAAAAAAAACTAACAAAATTTAATAGAGTTAGCCATTTGGAAAGTGATAAAATGAAGAAAAAAAGGTGCGGTTGCCGATTCTAAATGGTTTGTCTTATACAGATATGGAGTGAAAAAAGTAATATTATTAGTCACAACACACCCTGCAGGTGTCAAAAATGTTAACAGTTAATAAAATGAACAATTTGATGAAGTATAATTAGAAAGTTTAGGTTCGGGAAACGGAAATGTGGTACAGTAGCCACATGGAGTTGAAAGAGTTAAAAATTTGAGCATTACAGTAATCAAAATTATACATTTCAACCAATAAATAATAACCTGAGATAATCAAAAACTTACAGTACAAAACTTACCATAGATAAATTGTTTTGTCTTTTTTCAATAAACTGGTAGTAACAGAATCTCACCTATCTTGATTGGGATTGTGAACACAATTACATAGTTTTTCCAGCATAAAACTATGGACTTGAAAATTTAAAATTTTATTTATTTATAAAGGGACTCTGTCAAACATTTAATTTTTTACGATGGTAAGTACTTAGGGTGAATAAGAAAAACCCAACAAAGCAAGCTAGGTTTAGATAAAACGGTTGAGTTTGTGATTGTGATGAATTTATACCGGCTAAAAACGGGCAGGGACTCAACGGTTAAGCTGAGGTCGTAACATCAAAATGAAAATAACTCTAGTCACAAGCATGTGCGTGTTTTTGTGATAAAGTTTTGTCTTGAGCTTTTACAGTGGGGGGGATATAGTTATGGACTTTGAGTCCACTGGGAGGGGAATTCATTGAGCTTTAAAAAATTGGAGATGAAGAAAGGGGGAAAAGATCAAGGATTAGAGATGCTTTGAAGGCGGGATAGGGAGGTTATAAAGTTAATGATAAAGATAAGCACGTTTTGCTTGTGGTTTTACAAAAAAAAAAAACTTAATGATTGCAGAGTTTTATGATCTCTTAACTTATATTGCATAGCAAATAAATTATTTGCATTATTAGTGTAAGGTATAAAAAAGTGTAAATAATTTGTTATAAGTAACAAAAGTAAATAGGAATGATTCATTTGTTTTTTTTGGCAAAACTTGGGCAAATACAAACAGTTTAAACTAATATTGTAAAGCCATTGCCAAACCTTAAGAACAACTCTAACCAAATATGTGCTCTCTAAAAAATTAAAATAACCGTTTGTGAACTTTACATCTTAACGCTTTTTACCAATTTTACCAAGCCTTCATGTCGCTCTAGACGTTTTCATCCTTAGTTTTTCATCGACTTCCGACCCCATCATCCTTGCGCCACACTCCGATGACTTACTCCTTTGTTTGACTCGATGCAAAAATTGGCTAAACGTATTTTTTTTTTCTGTACACAGCTATCATTGCGCAAGTTCAATAAGGTCCACGATTCCTTTTTGTCTGTGTCTACATTCTCGGAAATAAACAAAGCCCTCTGGAGCATCAAAATTCAAAAGGTCGTTGGCCTCGACAACTCCGAGCGAACGTCGTCACAAAATCAACAAATTATTATTTTTCCAAAGGATCAGTGATGAAGTAAAACGGTTCGGTTTTTTCTTTTATTTGTCGAAACTAAAAAGGCTTTTGATTTTGATGTTAATTTTTTTAAGGGAATAAAAATCGTATTAAATAGATTGAAAAGAATAATAGTAGAAATTTTAACACTGCAACAAGAGGCTAAAAGATAAGTCAAGCTTGTGGCTGACAAATATCTCATGAAGCACCTCGACCGACCAATTGTAGGAATCGGAAAGAAGACAACGAAAAAAAGTTGGTGGCCAGTTTTCGGAAGAACAAGTGGTATAAAAACAAGTATTGGATTATTGCAATTCGAAAGTAGCAAAACACACAAACAAGGTTATTTAGGACTTTTTTAATTTAAAAAGTAAAACATGGGTTCCACGTTTATACTTAAACGCTTAAACTAGGAAGTCTTCTGAAGCCTAACTCACCAAAAAGAAAAAAAAGGCAAACCATGTAGTTAAACTTAAGTCTACTGATTTGAATTGAAAAAGTTGCAAGCTTTTATTGCTTTAAACAATGATGAAATGATTACAGCTTTTTTGCAACAACCAAAATTTTGTTAGAACTCTAACTTTGAAAAAAAGTTGTTAAAAGCATGTTTAAAAATAACATTTCTAAAGGCAGATTCAGTAATCCTATCTGTTAAATTAAAACAATCACAAATTAAAATTGTTCGCTAAATTTAAAAATAACATTTTTTAGCTTCACCATCTTGTATACAGTATTTTCGGTACTGCTAATGTTGGACCACCGTCGTCATCGCTCTGAGTGAATGACGACAACAAACGACACTCGTCATGAGTAACAACACACCCCAATATCGGCTACCGGAAAACCGAACGTTACTTCTTTTTTGGGGTTGCAAAAACTAGCTAGTGCTCTATGCAAACGACGGCTATTTTTTGGATGTTAATTGCGCCTGTCTGACCAAAACCATCCTAAAGAAGCGAGTCATTTGATGGCACATCTTTGAGTTAAGATTGCGATTAAAAAAGTCAGAGTCAAGCAAATGAAGAAAGGGTAAAACAAAAAGTGAATTTTTTTTGAAGTAGAAAGTCGCAGAAACTTTAAATTAAGATTTTAAAGTTTTAAAAACAAAAGTCAAAAGTGGGACTTATGGAAGTCAAGGGCAACTGAATGACTGTCAATTGGTTTTGATTCGTCAAATTGTCAGTTTTTGGAGGCAAATCACGGTCAAGGAAGGGACATCAGGGTCTTGAGCAACTACAATAGTCATGGTAGACATTTTTTGAGGTTGTAAAATTTTTCGGTGAGTTGGAGGGTAGAGAGAGTGTAGAAAGAAAAAATGGGTAAAACAGCTTCAGTGAGGAACGATTTGAAGATAGTGGCTTTTTTTGAAAGTTTCGAGACGGTAATGCAATCATGTTCTTAAAAATAGTATAAATATCAACATTTTTTCCGCTTAGTTATGCCAATAATGACATAATTAAATTCCTTAATTTTTAAACTCTTAAAAAAACACAAAAAAACAAACTAATCAACGTAACATTTTTTGACAAACAAAATAATTAATATACAACATGTTTAAAAACATGCACTTTTACCACAATTGTGCCCAGTTACAGTAACCCCAAAAAAACAAAAAAAATGGCAATTTCTGAATTTAAAAACGTACCTTAGCTTCAGAAAACAACCATCTCAGCAATGTCGGTAACCAAAAACAATATAAACCAAAGCCTCAAAATTACACGTTTAGAAAATCTGTCTATCCGTCAAAGTGCGTGCCTCTCGACAATCCGGTTGGTGTAGGTAATCAATTATGTCAAATGTATTTGTCCTTGTCAAACCTTTCCAGTAGCTAAGGAGCGTCAAACACTCCTTACATGCTTGACGTATTGTACATTTGCTGCAGGATCGTGTGGAAGCTTTTACACGATCCTGCAGGCGGGTTTAATCAGTTGAATCATATCTTATAATTTTGCATAAAGTTTAAAACTACAAAATAATCCAACAAAAAAATTTTGGGTTCATGGGTATCAAGACGGAAGCTGTAAATCCTAAAATTTTTTTTTAATAAGAGTTTTTTTTTTAGCAAAAATGACGACTTTCGTTAACGGACTTGAAAAAAAAAATTTACAAGCAATATCAAAAACTTTAACACTTTTTTTGTATTTTTAGACATTTAAGCTGCAAGTTAGGCAAAAAAAGGTGATAAAATAATTGTGGGATTTTTTAGTTTTTATTCAATTAGTTACAAATCCTAAAGGTCAAAGCTATACTTGTCGAAAACGCGACGCTGCCTCTGTAACGAAAAGGTATGAGGAGATCGGAAAAGGTCACTAACTAAAAGGATGCGAAAGGATTAGTTTTGTATTTGGTACAGGATGTCGAAGTCCATTTAGCCCAGATTGTTCGAAAAACAAATACTACCATGAGTGAAAGTAGTCAAGGCCGACCAATTTAAGACGTGTTGCTACGGCAGGCGAATGAAGCTTTGTTAATGTTTAGACGGCATCAGGGTTGTTTTTTATTAAAGCACCCTGAAGACAGAAATGTGCCAAGTGGATAAATAATGAATTAAGAAGCTTGGAATGGAAACCGACTTTGGTAAACGTTGTGGAGTATTTAAAGGATAACAGCAAAAATTTTTTCAATGTCCAACCAAAAAAAAAGTACATTTTTAGAGTTTTATTTAAAATTTTTCCTGTAGGATCACAATTGTGCTGTGCGTGACCCTTGGACACAATCCCTGACGCGTTAGTCCAAACGTCCGCGATCGCACATGGCATACTTTGTTCTACAATACCGCCGCAAAAGTTTCAGGAAAAACTCTGAAAATGTTTCTAATCGTCCTGCTTTTGAAGTCAGTCAAAGTAAAACGCAAATTTAATCTATTTTGTAGCCATGCAATTCGACATATTTTTTTTACGGCTTTCTAGAAGCCACGACTACTCCCACGTTTCCATGGTCTATCACAACACATATGTGCAGCTTAAAAATTTAAGCATGCTAAACCTTTCCTAAAAAAAAAAGAAAGTAACTTTGTGAGACAAACAGTCGTTATAATGTTTGAAAAGACCAAAAAAAAATAGACTGCCATAATTAAAGCCCAACAATTCCCAAATTTTCAGAAATTTGACCTTCCGTCCATCCATCCAAACTCAGATAAAAACCCGGCTAAAGGTAAAGTAAAACAAATAAATTAGCTCCCACTTTAAATTGATCGGCAGAAAGTACGATTTTAACCATGAATAAGACAAACAACAAGTGTTTAAATTGTTTTGGATAGTCTACACGGTAATGGTATGGTATTTCAGTTAACTGATTTAACCCAAGGAAGTTACACTTGGAACATAATTTATTTAAGTTATTAAAGGTGATGACGAATAACGCAAACGATCAAGAACAATTAAAATTAGCACATAAATAGGATCTATTATATTAGAGGAAAGCGCAAGTTATGAATGTAGAGTTGCTTACGGTCATAAAGCTTATTTAAAAGTATGTTTAATAAATTATATATAAAAATGATCGAAAAGTCACGTAAGTGACAAATTTCACTTTTGTAAAAAAACACCCGTTTTGATGTTTAAAAAATTGAGTTTAGCAATAAAAAGTTTAAACCATAAAAATTATTATTTTATTATTTAAAAAGCTTAGATAAAACCCATTTACTAAGTTTGTGATAAAAATTATTTTAATTTTTTTATTTGTTACTATGTTGTCAAAATTTTTTAAATTTTGCTGCAATGTTATAACAGTCAATTATTACTTATATTGTTTACAATTTAAGAATAAGATTATGATAAAACATTCAAACTGTTGAAAAGTATTAAAACAGAAAACATAGCTTATCAGATGGATGAATTTTGTTTGTTATTTAGTGCGAATACAGTTTGTTCCATTTGCACAATTTGGTTACTCGTCATAAAATGTCAAAAAAAAAACTACTACTAAAGCGTGCAAGCAACGTGCGTTGATTTGTAATCTTTTTGCTTTTTGGAGGCCTAAATTTCATGCGTGCGACAATTTCATTTGATTTTCCAATAATTTTTGCTTGAAAATCTAAGGTTTTACCTTCAGTTTTCCAATTTTTTATCCGTCGTATTCAAGTTCATGGTTGTTAGTCTTGTAAAGCGAGAAAGTTTAAAATGTTCTTCATTAAAACCTAATTTATCTTATTCCAAGTTGCTTATTTCCAGACTTGCAAAACATCTTAAGATGACTGAAATAAACGCTACCGCCAATCCGCTCAATGATTCTGAACTCAACATTCTTAATCAACAACTGGCTCATGTTGCCTACGCTGACGGGTTTGTTTTCTATTAAAAAACCTTAATTTTTATATAAAAATGGTCATTTTTAGTTTTTCACCCTCAGCCAAGGATGTTTCCCTTTTCACCAGCCTAAAGACCAACGTTGGCGCTGGCTCCTACCCCCATCTTAACCGTTGGTATCTGCACATCGCCTCTTTTTCCGAGGAAGAGCGTAAACAATGGGGTGGCAGCACTGCTCCCTCCACTTCCGCTCCAGTCCCAGCTGCCAATGCCGATGACGACTTTGATCTTTTTGGCTCAGATGAAGAAGATGATGCCGAAAAGCAACGTATCACTGAGGAGCGTCTGAAGGCTTACGCAGAGAAGAAAACTAAGAAACCCGGTCCAATCGCCAAGTCCAACATCATATACGATGTCAAGCCATGGGATGACACTATCGACACTGATGAAATCGAAAAGGCTGTTCGCACCATCGAGATGGATGGTCTCGTTTGGGGTGCTGCCAAGAAGGTTCCAGTTGCTTTCGGTATTGTCAAGCTCCAAATTTGCTGCGTCGTTGAAGATGACAAAGTTTCCTCTGATTCTCTTGAAGAAGCCATCACTGGGTTTGAAGATCTTGTTCAATCTGTTGATGTTGTTGCCTTCAACAAGGTTTAAATTTGTTCTTTTTAAGTCTTGTCAAACTTGAAAGAATTTTATTGCTTTTCAGACGTTATTTTTTAATAAATTTGTTTCTTTGATACTCTTCAAAATATAAAATTATCCGTTGAATTCACAACGAGTTATTTGAACTCACTTTTTTAAATTTTGAGTTAGTTGGACGACAAAGGATTACAATGTTGGTGCTGTTTTGAAGTTTTTTTCAACAGTTTGATTGTGTTAAACAAAGCATGTCGCGTGCGACCGTGGGCATACGCATTGGACGGTTTTTCCAAGTACCGCATACAGCTTTGTGGTTTCGCAGCACAAATGTCAGCAAAGATTCCGAAAAAGTACAGGTTTTTTGGTCAAACATTGGCACCAAAAATAGTGTTTTCCTTTTTAATGTGGGATCCGAATCATTTGTAACCGTCCTTCAAACACGGCAGCGACAATAACAAAAAAACACTGACTGTTTTTCTTTCCTGATGTCGATGACATGGTGCTTCTGAGAACCTGGTTATTACTAGCAGGGGTGATTAGTATATTAGTACAGTTTTGTATTTTGATGTCAACTACAAAATTGTAGCGATGTCAAGGAGGTTTTTTGGTGTTCGTATTCATAAGTCAATTTAAGCAGAAAAAAAACATTTGGCTACAAAATTATGTAAACAAAGCATCTAACAGCAGCGAATCAACGGATATTGTCCACAATTGGAAACTTTTGGCAAGGGTTTTTTAAGTTAAAATAAAGTCAATAACTTAAGGTTAATGCGCAAAGCAACCGGTCTTTTTAAATATGCTTTGTTTTTTAGTAAAAATAAATAATAATAAAGAACCACTATGGCAGAAAAATTTTTAAAAAAAATTTCAAAATTGGCGAAGGCGACTTTTTTTTTAGCGAAACCAAGTTTCATCGATGATTTCTCTGACAAACCTTTTTCGCTAGTGACCTTGGCCGTCGTTTTACTCGGAAGCAACATTAAAACAATAGTTAAATGAATCACCACTTTGCTCTAACACTGACCACTTAAAACATTCTAACTCATCGATCACTTTTGCTATTGAGCCTTTATTTAAAATTGTTGCAAATTTATTCAATCTATTCAAAGAACACTAATGAAGCAAAAAATTTATCTAACAATGAATAAACCGAATAAGTTAGGTCAAAATTAATCATAAATTCTGTTTATAAAACTGTGGAATTTTCTTTTTTTTTGTCTTTAAACTTGTGTTCGGCAGCTGACGTCAATAAGAGGCAGTCAAGCTTAAAACTCTTAAATTAAATTATGCTTATTAGGGAATTATGTCATCATGACTTACAACCCGTCAACTACATTTATATCAAACGACCAAAACTTAAAAGTCAGTTACGTCATCATTGACAATGTCATTTGCACTTAATTTTGGGTTTTTTTTTTTTGATTGCAAATTGACGTTTGATGATTAACAATTGTTTTTATAAGCTATTTGTGCTTTAAAAGATTTCTTAAACGTCAGTTAATACAAAACGTAATTTTTTGTTATTTATTGTTTTAAAGCTTTGGCGTGTTTTATCTGTTTACAGCATTGGCAGTGAATTAAAAGAATGAGGAAATGAAAACTGTACTTATATAAAATAGTTTTTTCACAAAAAATTCCTTTAAACATGAGATTAAATAAAAAAGCCAAAAAACGATTTGACGTTTTTGGCAAAGGATAAGACACAAATGGTAATATTCAACAAAAGGTATTTATATAAATAGAGATGAAAGAAACCGGGAAATCAAGACTAGTTTAATTTTTTTTTTCAATTTAAAGCTTCATCTCCTTTGCCCTTCCTGCTCAAGTGATACTTGGTTGTAGCACTTTTCAGGTAATGATTCATAAATCCGTCGAAGGCCATCAAGCTCATCTTGGAGCCAATTGAAGTCACGTCGAAGATTATCTCGATCCAGGCTCATTTTGTTGACCGTCTCCTTTTTGACCTTTAATTTAGTTGATGCTTCGTCGTATTCTTTTTTGGCTTCGTTAAGAAGCTTTTCAAGGCGGTCAAGTTGGTCTTCGTCGACGTCGGAGAGAGAATCTGAAAGTAATTTTTGTTAATATTAGGTTAAATTGTTGAGTCGCATTTGCGATTTTTTAATGACAAACCATTAAAAAATCTCAATTGGTCACGTTTCCGCGCGTAGTGTCTAAGATCCGGTTAAGAGGCTCAATTATTTAAGCTTGGCCAGAAATAGCCATCTTCGCTAATCATTATACTTTATCATATCATATTGTGCATGGTGGCACCATTTTGAAATTTTTTTTTCAAGACTCCCTACCAACACATCATAAAAACTTACACAACGCTCGATTGGCTTCATTTAATTTCTTTTCAGAATCCTTCAATCGCTTTGCCAAAAAATTCGCATTAGCTTCACTACGAGTTGCCGTCCTGAAGACTTCATCCGCTTTATTTTTGTCAGAAACTGCTTGAATGACAAAATTTTGTGTAATTTCAGCAAGATTGTTCAAAGCCTCAGCGGCATGATCGAATTCATTTGTTCGCTCATTGGTCAATGCGATTAACGTTAACAGTTCTTCTTCTAACTTCAGTGCAACGGCCGAATTTTCTTCCACATTGTTTAAAGTGGCTTTTGCAATAGCCAAAGCTTTGTAAGCAACATTTTTTGCGTCACCGACGAATTCTATTGCAGCATTTGTAATGTTTTGAGTGGTTTGAATGTCTTTTTGAATAGATTTAAAGTCTTCCAGGGCCTTGATGGCTTCGTCCTTTTTGTTATCAACGTTGTCGTTGAAATCTGAACGGCACATTATTTTCAGTGCTTCATAAAATTAAACCTAACTATTTAAAATGTTATAGGTCTCCAGGGCTTCATTCCAAACCGCAGTAGCATTATCAAAGGCATCCTTGGCACGATTGGAAGCAATTCGAACCTCATTCAACTTATCAGCGATCTTGTTGTTGGCATTGTCAGCTTGCTGAAGAATATTTTTGGCTTCAGCGATGACATTTCGTACTGATTTGAGATTGAACTTGTTGTTCTCCATGATTTCTTGCGCAATTTCGTCTATTTCTTCGGTGTTTTCAGAAAGGCGTTCAGATTCATCGCGGAACTAAAATAAGTTAAACTTTTATTTTGAAATTCAAATACAATGTCGGCTTTTTTTTTATTTTCGACATTTCCGTCATGAGGAGGGAGATCAAAGTATGTCACACAAATAAACACAATCGTCTGAGTGTCCGCAATTGCACATGACATACTTTGTTTTGCAATCTCATCACAAAAATGTTGAAAATGAACCATGGCCTGGTAAGACATTGAAAGTCAAAAATGTGATTTGAAAACTCACCAAATCAGGAATAACATTGGGCAGTTTGACATCCTGGACCGACGAAACAGCTTTCGCTGCGTTGTTATAAATCTTTTCAGCGATTTGTAATTGTTCAGTTGCGATTTCACGGGTCTGATTCAACAGCTTAACCGTTTCTTCAGCTTGCTTTTTCAAAGCAGTAATCTCGGAAGACACTTTAGTAGCACCGTAGATGGCATCAGTAACCTCAGCAACTACGTGATTCGAGATGTTGATGGCCTTCTCGGTAGAATGCAGGATTTCGTCCTCCTGTTTGGTTACTTCATCGGCAATTTTTTTAGCTTCTTTGGCAATATTGCCTAACTGAGCAGATTTGTCACCGAACTTATCGCCTGCCTTGCGAGCCTTATTGAGTTCTTTGCCGGCGTCCTTTTCCACGAATTCGATAGCATTGAAAAGCTCGCGTCGGAGAAGATCCCGATCGGCGTCGAAACGAGCCTTATCACCTTCGGCTGTGGTAATGTTATCATCAAAATTGCCAAGAACTGTATCGACGCTTTTAATACTATCATGGGATTCGATGAGGTCTTCCCGGAGGGCTTGAAATTCGCGAATAAGTGTTTTTACATTTTCTTTACTAAGTTTTTCGCTAGCTGTCTTCATCAAATCGTTGACGAGTTTTTGAACGGCTTTAACTTTGTCTTCAAATTCTGAATCATCGATAGAAACTGGGTGGTTTTGAATTTCATACAAATTTTCATGAAGAATTGCAACTGTTTTGTTAATGTCGTTCTTACGAGTTTGGATCAATGTGTAACAGTCATCGCATGGTAGGCATCCAGTCAGCATGTTGAATCGATTCTCACTGCATTGATCACATCGACGACCATCGACGTTGTCTCGACAACTGCACTGCCCCGTTTTAACATCACAATCAGGATTTTCGGCACCGATAAGGTCGCAATCACATTGAGAACACCCCGTAATGTCGAATCCAAAGTGTCGGAGCTCGCATTCATCGCATTTTCGCCCAGTGACACCGAGCTTGCATTGACATTGACCTGTGATAACATCACAGGTGACATTGATGGACCCTAGAGGGTCGCATTCACAGTCCTGGCAACCACTTCCAGAGGTCAGGTTGTAGAAACCGGTAGCGCATTCGTTGCAATGCTGACCGATCACATTGGCTTGGCAATCACATTGTCCATCGGATTGACGGCACTCAAGCAACTCAATATCAATATGCTTGCGCTTGGTGCCGGGTGGGTAGCATCGACACGGCTGACAATCACCTTTTTCTTCAGCAAGAGCATTGCCCCAGAAGCCAGAAATGCACTTTTCACAGTTGTAGCCGGTTGTGTCGTAGATGCACTTTTTGCATTCACCGGTGATCCTAAAAGAGATAAGTTTGGCAATAATTTTTAAATTGAATCTAAAAATTTACGAATCACAGTTTCCAATTGAATTCTGGTCAGTGTTATTGTTGCATTGACATCGCTCACACGGCCTATCAGCTTCTGGCTCACCAAAAAACTCATCTGCACATTGTTGACACTTTTTACCAGAATATCCGGTCGGACAATCAGTACAAAAGGTTGTATTATCGGCCAACAGTACGCAAGGACCATTTTCAGGGCAATCACACTTTTGGCAGTCGTTTTCATCGCCGTTCAGCGCATTACCGTAATATCCGCGGGCACAGGACTCGCATGTGTCACCGGCAGTGTTGTGTTGGCAGATGCAAGCACCTGACTCCGCGTCGCAGAAGTCACTGTGCTCATGACAATTACATTTAATGCATTTGGTCAGCGGGCCGCCATATTTAATGGCACGACGATAGCCAGGGGCACACGATTCACAAAATTGGCCAATTAATCCCTTCGGGCATTCACAGGATTCGACCCAATCAGCGGTTACTGGTTGATCAGATGTTGATTCATCGGTAGCAGTTTCGAGATTGAAGTTGGACAAATAGCCGACGTCATTGTAATTGTAGGTGCCACGAATTTTGATGGCCGTCAAATTTGTAAGAACTCCGATAAAGTCGACTTCGCGGATAGATGGGTTCCACCCGTATTGGGAATCTGCATGAATCTTGAACCGATACTTTTGTTCAATTGTGGTGGGATATGAATTACCTTGGACAATCAATGGCGCGCTAAGTTCAAGACCAGAAGCTCCGACAAGGACAATGTCCCTCTTGCTGGAATGGCCATGATCTTGAGTGACGCGCAATGTAAAGCTAATGTCTTGATTGTAGATATGACGCTTATCACCAAGATACCGCTCTGGAGCATTAAAGTAAACGGGAAGCTCTTCGCTTTGGCTGACGGCAACAGCATTATTAAAGACAGCGTGCTGAACATCAGTTGGGCGACGTTCTGAACCGGCGGTCCAACCCTCAGGGCCGTCAACGAAGATCGAAGTTAAGTTGGCAGCATAGAAACCTTCCGCTGAGGCGCAGACACTGCTATGACCGTAACAAAAGCATGGAGTGCAGCCAAACTGATTGGATGAAGACAGTTGAAAATAGCCTGGCTTGCACTTATCACACTTTTTGCTTTCAACGTTTGGTTTACAGACACAGGAGCCGGTATCAGGTGAGCACGACGGTGTATTATTCCAAGACCCTGCAGAGTTACAATAACAATTCTTGCAGCCAGCGGTTGAGAATTCATAAAATCCGGCTTGGCATTGATCGCAAAATTGACCGGTGACACCCGATTTACATGAGCATTGTCCGTCAGCATCGCACTGCTGCGAATTCGAGCCTTTTTCATTGCAACTGCATGGGATACAGTAGTTTTCGCCAGGGCGTCGGTAGTGACCTTCGATGCATTCATTGCAATGGGGACCCTGGGTATTGCTTGCACAATCAATACAATGACCACCATGTCCAGTTTCTTTGTACAGCTTTTCATCGAAGTAACAGCGCTGAGAAAGTCCGGAGCAGTTGCAAACTGAAACGGAATGCTAAAACCTCTTACTTCAAAGACAAAAAGAAAACGATAACTCACGCAAACATTCATTAGCCTTGTCTGAAGTTGCAGCTTGCCAAGGCCGATCCTGATGCATCGGGTCACACAGCTGGCAATCAGCTCCAGTCGTATGATGCTTACAATCACAAACCAAAACTTGTTCGCCTTGTCCAGTTGACTTAACACATTGACTAGAATGACCATTACACTTGCAACGACCACCGACAGCTAGATCAGAAATAGCGTAGTAATAAGACTTAAGAACTCGACTATCACGAAAAACTTCATCACCGAATGTGTTGAGTCGGTTGAGGACGATACGAATGCTGACGGCTGTGACCCAACGTTGTAGCATCTCACTTTCCTCGAAGACTTCAGCAGAAGGGCGGCCATCCAGGGTAGAAAAAGCGATGTTGCCGCCAGTCAGAGGCGAAATATCACTGAACTCACGCGTGCACTGTGCTACGGCTTCATTGCCAGGCAAGATGGGAGACTTTTCCGGGACACCGTAGGTGGACTTACAAGATCCGGAATAATACTGCCAGGGTTCCCATTCTGAATCGACGGAAGTCTTCTTATAAATGGTGAAAGATTCGGGACGTGGTGAAATAAATTTCAGTCTGACATAAGTGATATCGTAAGCTTTTCCAAAATCAATAGTCAAAGTAACATTGTTCGGATATTGGATGCCTTCGTTCATAGTGTCCGATTGCCACCAAGTTTCATGATCCAGATTGTTGAAATCAGTCAAATATTCTGAGGAATGCGCACCTTCCGAGGTTCGAGCATCACAAATATCGCAGACTTTTTTTAAACCGATATGACCAAGCTGACCTCCTTGAAAGCAATAAGTCGTTGGTCCACGAATGCCACAAGTATTAGAAGCATTAACTTTAAGATTAAATGCAACGTTGATAAAATCGGGAACGCAACGTTGGGGAATGCCATTATCATCAGTACAGGGATGATTAGCTAAATAAGATAGATGTCAACATTTGACTCATTGGATAACAAAGAAGGAACTCACATGGCCTGTAATGATTCGGATCAACACTGGGTATTCGTTGAGCTGGTTGACCTGAGGTCATACCCAGAAGACACACAGTCAGAGCAGCGATCACATTGCGTTCCATGCCTAATACCGAAGGAGCTAAAAATAATAAAGTCAAAAATAAATATAAAAGTAAAAGAGCATCGATAGCAAGTGAAACGGAATGAAAATTTAAAAAAAGGCTAATAAAATGATGTATAAGCTCTGAGAGGGATTTAATTAAGTAAAAAATGGTATAATAACAACATTGAGTGGAAATTAGTGATAAATAAGATATGACAAACGTAAAAGTTTAAATAAATAACCCCAATGTTGCAGTATCTGAGCCAACATTGAGAAGCTGTCGAGTTCGTCGTCTGCAGAGCAGCTTGTTTATTACAAACATCTCCGCCCCTTTCCAGTAAAATTCATTGTGCGCGCAATCGCACTCTTGTCACTGAACAAAGACAGTTTCATAGTGCCCGATCAATACTCATTTTGGTTAATGTAATAATCAAAAACTGCAAAAAAAATAATAAATCATAATAAGGCCAAATTTTTTACAAAAAATTAAACGTTGTTTTTAAAAAAAACGTGAAAAACTACCATTATAAACATATTTTTAATGTGAAACAAATTTTTTGACGTCAAAAATCTCATTTCTTTATTGGCTGCAGTTTATAGGCGAAATTTAAGTGGTAAATTTACTCTGAAAACATTGCCTAAACGCTATTGTATTGCTTCCGTATTAGTTATTATCAATGATTAAAAAAAACACAAAACCAGCAGTATCTAAAAGTTTGTGAATTTTTGATCACAGACTTAAGCTTACTCAGAGAGCATGGGTTAACTGTCTAACATCTAACAAGAATTTTTACTATTATTAGCTCATGATAAGATTCTTTGCAAAGAAACTGTAAAAATCGACATTAGAATACATAAATTAGTACAACTGATGTACAAGTTTCATTTGAGTCATGGACGTGCACATCAGTCCTTTTCTGTTTTACTAAAACTGTTTTAAATCGTTGATGAAAACAGACAAAAACACTCTTACTTAGTATCTGTAACCTGCGTCTTCGCTTTGAGAGATGCAACCTGACCGTATTGTTGGCACAAAATGTGTGACAGTGTTTCCAGAAAAAGCATTGGAATCACATCGAATTTAATTAAACTCGCTAATGTAATCACTGACTCATGCTGATTTACGCTACACGATTAAAACTTGAAGTAACAGGAAACAATTTGCTTAAAGACCGTCAAGTTTGTTAGAACTCCAATAAAGAAAAATTGAAGAAAAAACTTTGTTTAATCGTGAGGGGATATGAATTGACAATTAAATTTTGTATTAATTTTCAATTGTTCGACTTAGGCCCAATAAAGGAATGGGCTATCGGGTCTTTGGCGGGCTAATTTAATTTAATTTTAGATAGACTTTTTTTAATATTAATATTTGTATTTTATCATTTTAAGTTTTAATCGTGTATCGTAAATGTCAATTATCAACAGTAGCGAAAACAAATAAAAAACAACAGTTTTTTTCACATTTATTATTCCAGGGAGTGATAGTGTAGTTTGTCCCGCCAAAACGATTTTTGCAAGACCGCGATTGACCCTTTTCATCATATATAGGATAGTTTGATTGTTTTCTTCATGTGTACACAGGCAGGAGGACGATCCGTGACCCTTCCTATACTATGTAATCCTCATTTTAACAATCAACGACTTAAACTTTTTAAACAAAACTTGATTGGTTTTTTTTATCACTCAGATTTAGATTTTATTTTCATAACATTTTGTCAATGAAAATAGCATGAAGCAGTGATTACATTAGCGGGTTCAATCAAATCGATTTTTTTTGTAATGTGTTGTTTTTCAGGTCTTTAGAAGCGGTTAAGATTTTTTTCTGGATATCTACAATGAGAACGCAAACGATGACAATGAATTGTAATGATAACGAAAAGTAGGTGTGCATAAACACTTAATTTTAAGTGAATGCTTGTAACTTTGAGTACATTTCAATTGAAAAGCGGGGTTTTACAGCAAATATACATCAACCTATCACCGACGTCGTACCGAACGTGTAATCTTTAACATTATTTTTGACGCGTTCATCGCGCCGGTCATTGCCATGATTCGAACTTCGATTGCCGTTTGTATCCATTTGACGGTGTTCGTTGTGATTCCAATGCTTTTTCTGGTTGGAAGTGAAATCTTTGGGTTAAAATTTCACGACTCAAAAGTTATGGCCGGTTTTATTGGTTTCGTTTTAGGTTTTTCAGCACTAGGGCTTAAATCATATTTTCAGTGATTTCAAGTGTCATCCTCTTCATTTATGGTGGTTTTATTTTCGAACATGCGGCCATCAATCTTGCATTGTCAACCTCAATTCTCTCCGCTTTCACGACCTCCATCGCAGTCTTTGTAATGCCTGCTATGACAGCCAACTCCTACACCCTTGGGGCATGTGCCGGAACAGGAGCTTGTGCCGGTGCTCTTTTGTATTGGTTTTATTTGGAACCACGATCGGAAACACTGTCACACATTTTGTGCCAACAATACGGTCAGGTTGCATCTCTCAAAGCGAAGACGCAGGTTACAGATACTAAGTAAGAGTGTTTTTGTCTGTTTTCATCAACGATTTAAAACAGTTTTAGTAAAACAGAAAAGGACTGATGTGCACGTCCATGACTCAAATGAAACTTGTACATCAGTTGTACTAATTTATGTATTCTAATGTCGATTTTTACAGTTTCTTTGCAAAGAATCTTATCATGAGCTAATAATAGTAAAAATTCTTGTTAGATGTTAGACAGTTAACCCATGCTCTCTGAGTAAGCTTAAGTCTGTGATCAAAAATTCACAAACTTTTAAATACTGCTGGTTTTGTGTTTTTTTTAATCATTGATAATAACTAATACGGAAGCAATACAATAGCGTTTAGGCAATGTTTTCAGAGTAAATTTACCACTTAAATTTCGCCTATAAACTGCAGCCAATAAAGAAATGAGATTTTTGACGTCAAAAAATTTGTTTCACATTAAAAATATGTTTATAATGGTAGTTTTTCACGTTTTTTTTAAAAACAACGTTTAATTTTTTGTAAAAAATTTGGCCTTATTATGATTTATTATTTTTTTTGCAGTTTTTGATTATTACATTAACCAAAATGAGTATTGATCGGGCACTATGAAACTGTCTTTGTTCAGTGACAAGAGTGCGATTGCGCGCACAATGAATTTTACTGGAAAGGGGCGGAGATGTTTGTAATAAACAAGCTGCTCTGCAGACGACGAACTCGACAGCTTCTCAATGTTGGCTCAGATACTGCAACATTGGGGTTATTTATTTAAACTTTTACGTTTGTCATATCTTATTTATCACTAATTTCCACTCAATGTTGTTAAACAAGCTGCCCTGCAGACGGCGAGCACGACATTCGGACGCGCAGTCAGCTGTGCGATGTGGCTCGTGGTCATTTTTAGCTGGTCGGCGCTGTGAATGCTCGTTTTCGTCATTAGGCATTGAAGAACCGGCCCTTGCATGTTGTGTTTCTATTTCCTCGTGACATTATTCAGTGTATAAATAGTACGTTCATGTTAATCTAGAACGACGTTTCAGTTTGATTATTTCGCTTGTAATTCACTAACAATGGAACACAATTTCCCCGAGGCTCAAGTCGAAGAAGAGTCGATGGATACAAGTGCAAGCGAGATCAAGCCTTATCAAGTCGGTCTGCGCTATTATAACGACAACGGTGTTTTTACACCATTGCACGATAACATTGTCACTTCTTCAATTGAATCACCCGGTCTTACACCTGTTGCTCCAATACGAAAACCTGTACTAGTTGAAAACTTTGTATTTGAAAGTTTTAACCAGTTGAAATCCGCTCTTGCTGCCTGCGAATCCAAGTATCATCATAAGTTCATACTTACAGGTTTTAAAGATCTTACCTATGATGACATCAGTCGCTGGCGATATAAGATTATCAATTATGAGTGTGCACGCACAAATTGTCATAACGTTCAATGTATGGTTTTTAACTGTTAAAAAAATTTCGTTTTATACTTTTAGGTTCTGCATGCAATCGTTTTTTCAACAGCCACTTTTACCGACTAAAGTGTAATGCTTCGATAGATATAGATTACTGCCATGACTTGAAAGCGCTGAAAGTTACAAAAATATCACCAATTTTTTACAAGTGTTGTAAAAACCGCGAATTATTCAAAAAGTCTTCATGGAGTTGCCCTGCGAATGATAAAAAAACAAAAAAGTTAATTGGAGAATTAAGTAACATGAAGTTGTGATTTTTTTTCTTAATTGTGTATAGCCTATCAAAAAGAAAACAATTGATTTTGTTAAACGTTCAAAATTTGTCACCTTAAAAAAACTGTAATATATATCTTTAATGGGTCAGTTTTATTATTCTTAACTTAACTCTGCAAATGTTCACATTAAACTGTAAGTCTAAACTTGACGACAATTCTGAAGTGCAAATACTACCGTTTATTATGTCATAAAGAAATAAAATAATTTAAAAAATTTAAGTTAACACAAAAATGACAGCATTTCGAGATTAGTTGACTTTTGCCCATAGTCATCCCCATTGATTGATGTTTAAGTGTTAAATCTACTTTAAACACATGGCTTAAGTTGCAAATACGATCGTATTTCTTTACTTAAACGATCTCATATCCTGAAATTTTTGATGCTAACAGAAAGACCAAAGTTAGTTTTAATTTAACTCAAGAAAACCTATCGGTTAGTAATTTGAACCAAAGTTTTATTTTTTTATGATTAAGTATCATACATAAAAACGTTTACCCTATTAACCAAAAAATTGTTTAAAGTTTGCCTGCAAAAGTTCAACTTTTGTTTTACGAGTTTTCCATTTGTTGTTTTTGTTTTGCAAAATTTTTCTTTCTCACATTTTTTTCAATGCCAAAAACAGCAACGGCTGAACGATCAAATAACATTAAAGAAGATACGTTTACTCTTTATGGAGATGTACTTTAAAAACTCTAATTATAGATTTTCACCCAAATTTGAGTTTTTATTTTAATTACCAACAATCAACAAAGTCCTTACCAATTGAGCCATCGTTGATGCCATCGACAACTTTTTATCGTTGAATAACATTTTCATAGATGGCAGTTTCCTCAATCTCTAAATGAAACAAAACGTTGCTAAATTAAACATCAGTGCCGCTGTTAAATTCGGCAAATCATTGCAAATACCGTCAACAGCAAGCTTAAAAGCAACAATGCCATCTTAGTGGAATTTGACATTGTTTGTTTTATTCGAAATTATTTTAAATGTTAGAAATAGCTTGCTTTAGCATGACAGTGCGATTCTGATGCAAACAAAGGAAATGAACTTGTAAAAGTATTTTCAACAAAACGCATCGTACCTTGTAATCGTGCAAACTGCAGTTAACTTATTAACGACCAATAACATATAATTGGTCTTCAACAAGTTAACTGCCAGTTTTTTTCTAGCAACTGACAGGAATAAATTGGAAGTCCCAAAACTAACGTCACACAGTTCAGTATCCACGGATGCGCATTGTAAACGTTTCATAACGGCACCATTAAGAGGACCACAGATTATGTTTTTTTTCTTCAGAAAAACACAAAGTATAAAAATTTTCGTCACATTGCGACAGTGCTGAGGCAATTATAAACCTTAACAACGATGATTTTCTTATTTGAATGATTGTTGCAGCCAAGGAAGTTAACTGACAATAATGTAAAACACCATTGCAGAAAGAGCGTAAATGAGGTAGATAAAAAGTCTAAAACTAGTATTTAAAAAGTTTTTAAAAAACATTTTTTATATTGCAAAAAAAGCGCAGATTAATTTTGAACAAAAAAAAAGTACTTGGTTTTTTTGTTTTTTTAAGCATGTTTGTTTGTTTTGCTCCTCCTTTATCAATAACTGTAAAATTTTGGTTGAATCCTAAGTTGGTTAGAATCGAGTCCCATCATTGGCCCGTAGTTTGAAACGGGTCATACAAAAGCGGCACAAACCAACTAGCGGATCACTATTTTCAACCCCTATGTACTCCTGAAGTTTCAACACCATAGTCAACCTTTTAAAGATAACTAAATAATTGAACAAAGTGTAAAAAATTTAATGTCAGATTTTTTGTTGTCATTGCACACCTCAGTTTATGAATGTTTAGTGTATAAACTTCTCAACGGCAACGCGCATGAAAAACCATTGTACGTTCCATTATAGTTCAAAAAAGAAATGCATTTTAGGGTTTCGTTCAGTGTTTTCGCTGCGCAACACCACCATAACAAAAAAAATGCCATGCGTGGTTCGGACATTATAAATAAGACCCGATTGACCTTTCTTCGTTTGCGAGGTCAACACACAGCATACATCGGGTTGTCGTAGCTCCGATTCAAAAAACCACGAAAACAGACCGTTTTTCTGACATTGCAGTGTTTTATCAAAAACAACTCAATTTTCAGATACCCTTTTTTTTTATTAAATGTATATGCTGTTAACAAATTTTGTTTCACATTACAAATACGGTTATAACGGTAGTTTTATACGTTTTTTTTTTTAAATAACGTTCAATTTTCAGGAAAAAGTTTGGCTTTTAAATTTAAGGTTTGACTTTTTTTTGCAATTTTTGATCATTACATTGACCTTAGTGAGTATTGATCTTGCACTATGGAACTGTCTCTGTTCAGTGACAAGAGTGCGATTGCGCGCACAGTGAAGTTTACTGGAAAGGGGCGGAGATGCCCCCGGTAAACAAGCTGCCCTGCAGACGGCGAGCACGACATTCGGACGCGCAGTCAGCTGTGCGATGTGGCTCGTGGTCATTTTTAGCTGGTCGGCGCTGTGAATGCTCGTTTTCGTCATTAGGCATTGAAGAACCGGCCCTTGCATGTTGTGTTTCTATTTCCTCGTGACATTATTCAGTGTATAAATAGTACGTTCATGTTAATCTAGAACGACGTTTCAGTTTGATTACTTTGTTTGGAATCTACAAACATGAAGTTTGACGAATCCGAAGCCCAAGTCAAAGACGAGTTGATGGACACCAATGCACTGAATGACGAGATCAGTCCCTATCTCGTCATTCAGCGGTTCTATGACAGTAATGGCGTTTTCTCGCCAAACATTGCCACCTCTTCCTTTGAAGCGCCCGCTGTTGCTCCCGTTGCTCCATTAAACAACACATTAGTTGAAAACTCAGTATTCGACAGTTTCGATCACTTGAAAACCGCTCTTGCTGCATGCGAGTCTAAGTTCAAACACCGATTCAAAATTATAACTTTTAAAGATCTTACCCACGGTGACGTCAGCCGCTATAGATTCTTGAGTATCAGCTATAAATGTGTACGCGCAAATTGTCGAAACGTTCAATGTAGGATTTTAAATTTTTAAAAAAACTTCATTTTTTACTTTCAGGCACTTCGTGTAGTAATTTTTTGAGGAACCATTTCTACCGACCCAAGTGTCACGCTTCGATTTATATAGATTACTGCCATGACTTGAAAGCACTTAAAGTTACTAAATTAACGCAATCTTTTAATGACTATTGTAAGAATCATGACCACTTTAGAAGACCTTCTCGGTTATGTTCTTCTAATGAAAGAAATACAAAAAGTTTAATCACTGAATTGGATAATATGAAGTTGTGAGTTTTTTAAGTGTGCATTGTGATGTTTTTCGATACGAAAACAGTTGATTGTAAATAACTTTTAAACCTACAACGAGTTTGTTCATTAGGAGACTGAGACACATCTAATCACTTAGTTTCGCAATTGTTAATATTCTAAGATATTTGTTGCCTTGATTCAATAAAACTAAATATTAACGTTGTTTGGGTTAGTTTTAAAACGTGAATTTAACAAAAACGGCTCCATGAAATGGTTTATTCTACACATAAAAAAAAATTGTAAAGTGGACAATAACCTTTAAATAAATAATGTTAAATGACTAGCACATCGGTAATAATACTGTGGCTGAACTTAAAATTAGTCTGATTTTGGTAATATTCATTTAGTACCCACAAAAACTTTTTTCTTCATAATAGTCGCATGACATTGTCATTTGTTGTAAAAGATGACAACACAGTTTTCAAAATATGTTGTAACGAATGAATAATGGAAAGCTGCAGTAAGAAAAAATGTGACGTTTTTCCGTTCAAGAGTTATTACGTGGAAAAAACATTGATTGTTAAGTACTGTTGTGCTGTGATTACCATTTTATTTTATTTTTTTTTGTGTTAAAGCTCAAAGTTGTGTGATTTAAAGTGCACCTGTTGTAGAATATGAAATTTGGCAGACATTAGTTTTGAAATTTTAATTTTTGCCAGATACATTCCAAACGGTTAACAACTCAAAAAACATTGTTACAATGATGCCTGACTAAAATAATATATACAACTCCACATTTACTACACCAATTTAAAATGTAGTCAAAACTAAACAGTTTTCTGCTTACCTTGCACCGGAAAGAAGCTGTCTTCGGCATTGCCCATGAGTTCTGCAATTTTATAGCCAAACTTGAGTTTTACAAACAATGTCACAATTACAAGGTTTTGTTTAAAAAACTCAATGTTGAGAAATATGAAAACAACACACTAGTCATACTACTAAATGATCAAATGAAAGCAACGTTTGTCACAAAGCTTAATTGATACTTTAAAATTACACCGTTAACGACGCTTTCATGAATAAAACATGTTATTGCCGCGGTTTCTCCGTAGGTCTTCATCGTTTTTTGGCCAAAAAACCTCCATATTTCAAGTGGGTGGTTTTAGTCATATCACGGGCAGTTTCATATATTACACAATAAATTTCAGTTTTCTCGTCTGTCTACAGACAGTCAACTTTATGAATTTATAATTAAATCTCAGGTCCAGTGCACTTCGCAGTCTGTAAACATAAAAAACGACAATAACTAATCATAATCATGTTTCGTTTCATTCAGTGATTTCACATTTTTACGTTAATGACAAAATAGTCGTGGTTGAAACGATTTTTAACACTACTTTTTCAACTTTTGTTTGAAAGTTTTACACTAACTCATTTTTTTGACTGGAAAATTTTTTTATTAGATTCTTTTTCATTGTTGTCTATAAGTATGTGAAAATGTGATTGTGTCATTGGGTAAAAGTCGAGCGTGTAAATCGATGCTGTAGCAACATGACCGATCAACGCTGATGTGAACATGGTTTGTATGTTTCACGTATTTTTGTGAGGATGATCACTGTTCTGCGGAAATAAAATATCTACTGTTTAAAGCGTGTGGACCTTGAAAACATATTTTTTAGACCTGAGGTCTGTTAAGTTTAAATATAAAAACCATTTGCCTTTTTGAGGGTCATTTGTCGATAAAAAACAAATTTTGAGTTTGAAAAACTATTGTTAATCTGTCAGGTAATGCAAAAACGGTCACAAGTTAAATCATAGACTCAATAATGATCATTTTGTTGTGTCAAAAATTGTCAAAAAAAAGTTTATAATTTTGACAAACCAAAAAAATAAAACTGATAAAATTTCAATTTGTGGCATATTTTATTCGTTTTGTTTCTATTCTTTCAATGATTCACTTTTTTAAGACAAAAAAAGTATATACAAGCTTGCGAAAACTTCTTTTCCATCTGACATCAAAGCATCGCTTCAAAGCAGTTTGTTGTTTTTAAAAACTTCTGAAAACTCGGAACAACAAACTTTCAGCTGTAAAGTTTGTTGTTCCAAATCATAAGAGTGTTAAGCTTAAAAGCTAAATTAAAAACTTATTTTCAGAACATAATTGACTTTTTTTTGTTCCATTTTTGTTAAGGTTGAAACGTTATGAGAAGAAGGATTTTGCAAAATTTTGGGATTATTAAATTTTTTATTTGGTAACTTTTGTATGCACTGAAGACTAGCAAATAGAAACGAGAGTGTTTGATTTTGAAGAGTGAAATGTTTTAGATGCTTTTTATTGCAAAGCTTTGTTTTAAAACGTAGAAACAATGTTTTTGTAACTCATGTGTTTTCAAGATTTAAAAAAATTTTTTGTTTGACCTTTAGAATTCAGAGTTCTTCACTTATGTTTCTCTTTGCGTTTTCTACGCTCTCAAAGCTCGAGATATTAAAAATTTCACCAATGTGTAAACCAATGACTAATAGCCATCCACTTTTTTCCTGAAAGGGGTGTGGTCATTTTATCCAAACATCAATGAGTCAATTCAGGATATCTTTGTTCAACCGAGCTAGATTTGAAGCTTCTTTGTCTACGAGTATTCTCTTACTGCCTAAAACACCATGTTTGCCTCATTTTAAATTTCTTTTTGTGTCCATCAAAAATTCTTTGTTCAATCCTATGTGTGTACCCAATTATCTCTTAAAACAGTTTATCGACGATAAAACAACCATGGTTGTTTTATCCGCACACATATAAACACTATTTTTTTTAAAGAACCATCTGACAAAACCAAAAATTTGTTCGTTTGGATTGTCACACTATTTTGCGTGGCTTTATGGACCAGTGTAGTTTTTTTTTTGCTTCAACGCAACGCAAAATGAATCTGAACTGTTAGACTGTTTTTGTCAACGAGGTCGGTTGAAAGAGGGTTTCTCGACATCATTATTTTTGTAAACAATATCTATTGTGTTAAATAATCTTGGCGTATGTGCATACTCTGCAGTGTTCCCCTTATACGCGACACATATATAAATCTTATTCAAAAAAATAACACTGGAATTAAATTACCACGACAGCTAAAGTAGTAGCCATCATTGGCAGTCATCAAAATACCGGCGATTCAGCGACGTAATCATTGCCGTCTTCAACCCGGATGTCGCCATCAATCGCCGAGGAAGAGTGGTTCAGTTTGGAAGGATATTTGTTTCTGAAAGGTGCTGGAGCATTGCCCTTATTTCCATCAAAAAAAAAATTGTATTTCGGTCTGGAGGAAGTTGAAAACCGGCTCGTTTACTACAAGGATAAAAATGATTTTGACAAAAAGGCAAACAGAATCGGAGTTATTGCGTTAACGGATTCTGCATGTACGGTAGCTGAGATCAATGCGAAGGGTTTTATCATTCAGTGAGCTTTACTTTACTTTTGTTTAAAACAGCTCAAACCATTGATTTAGTGCCGATAAAAAATACGAACTAGAAGCAGATAACGAGAACTGCGCAAACTGTTGGCTGCACGCCCTACAACATCGAAAAGACTTCAACTCTAACGAAATTCAAAATAGTCTCCCGGCTCAAGTGTTTTCAAACCTTCAAAGGCATCGAAGTCGCTCGAGAAGTCTGCATCGTGGCAATAATCGAGACCATTCACCCATCAAGTTTTTGCGGCAAAAAAAAGTCAATCGAAAAGTAAAAAGTTTTCGATACCAAGAATTCAACACGGAGGCCCCGAAAAGAACCTTATACCGCATAAAATCCTTGAATGACCCATCAATAAACTCGGATGCGAGCTCATCTGATAATTCATATGTGGGGGTTTCCCAGAAGACATCACAGGACAATGATAATGAAAAGGTGGCAGTGTCGAGAAAAACAACTTCAATTCGAAAAGTTTCGGCGCCTTTTTGGCTAAACGATTGGATTTCGCAGAGGATTAGTAAAAAAAATAAATCTAAAGAGTGGGTATTTTAGAATTAAAGTTTTATACCTAAAATTTATTGATTATAGCATTAGTGTAGAAAAATCTTACAAAACGACGGTAAAAGACAAAACAGTGACAAACGATCATGTATTTCATCGCCATTCCGCGGCATCTTCATTGACTTCTAAAACATCTAGCGAGTCAGAATCAAATTCCTCAAAAACAACATCAACATATAACAGTGAAGATGAACAAGATGATCTTGAAATCAATCTAGGCAATGAAAACCTTCGTTTGGCTTCTGAAATCACGCTGTTGAGAATGGTTGACAACAAACAAAAGGATTGCATACTAGAATTAACTAAAGATAAAAAACTGCTAGAGAAAGAGGTCGAAAAACTAACACGAATTGTGAACGAACCTGTCACGTGAGTTTAATGGTTGTTCATCCCGATCAATACTTTTTTTATAAACTTTGACAATGTTTTTTGCATTGCCGTGAATGCAAAAAACGTTATAGATCAAAAAACAGTGTATTTTGGCACAAAAAACTAATTTAAAAGCACGCTCAATCAATCCCCAATTATTGACACCTTTTTAGCCTCACTAGCGTAACTCAAAGCCAATCCGCCCAAAACCGCTTTCTCAATTCGGAAGTCCTCCGACTCAATGAACGCTGCCAACAAGCCGAACGCAAGGTCACCGCCATGGAAAAGCACATCAATTTCCTGACAGCAGAGATGGAAAACTTTAAAAAAGAATATGTATTTCTTCTCCAGTCTTGTATCAGGATACCGTTGCATGAACACAGTAACTTTGATGTGGTTCAAGTTAAACTTTTTGGAGGAAATGTTCATATTTTGCGTGTTTGTAAGCTGTTAGCCCTTGCCAGGGAGCATGATCCGACTTTTCCTACACTGGAAAGGTTGTTTAATTTTATTTGATTTTAAAAACCGATTTAAACGCAATTTTCAGAATAACAAATCCAGTTAGCTACCATGTCGATGAATACGGGTTCAAATACTGCTTCAAAGACACCTCTCTCGCAATTCATTACATTTGCACACTTTTGCATGAGCACTATTTAAATCAGAGCGAAGAATATGTCAAAAAAAAGCATCGATGGTCGTATTTGTTGAATCACGAGCACGGTATCGACAATAATGTAAGTTACAAATGCTTATGAGACTGATCTTTGACATGCATGTGTAAAATGATAAAAGGAGTTGTTTTGAAAATTTCCTCTGGGAAAAATTTTTGTTAGAAGAGTATCTCCATTTTTTCCGGAACTTTTGTAGCAAGCTTCCCCAAGTTTATGGAATCAATTCTAAAATTTTTTTGAAAACTATAGCTTTGTGCTTAATGTTACAAAAAAACATTCAATTTCAGCATGAGGTTCGTGAACTTTGCCGAGCCGGAATCCCACGATCGCTCCGATCTAAAGTGTGGCGTGTATTAATCAATCAACAAATTGCCGATGTGAAATCAAAGTTTGGAAATTACTACTACAGAAATCTTTGTCAGAGTCATGGGACTAGTGCTGAAAAACATGTAAACTCATTTAAAAACTATAATTTTTGTTTAAAAAGTCAAATTACAGTACATTAATGTTCATCAAAAGCAAATCAATCTCGATTTACTGAGAACGATGCCAAATAACATTCACTTTATGTCGGCGACATGTCAAGGGGTAATTTAGTTTTACTTTTTAATTTATTGAAAGGTAATTTCATCATTAGGTCACATCTCTGCAAGCAATCTTACGAGCCTTTTGCCTCCACAATCCTACCATTGGCTACTGTCAAGGCATGAATTTTATTGCGGCCACTGTGTTGCTGTTTGTTTCTCCTGAAGACGCTTTTTGGTTCCTTGTTGCCATCACAGAATGCTATTTTAATCGAAGCTATTTTGATGAAAGTCTAACCGGTGCCCAGGCTGATCAAGAAGTTTTAAAGGAAATTTTAGAAACTCGATTTCCTCGATTGGCAGCTCATTTGGAGGAATACGATATCGATTTGACGACGATAACTTTAAATTGGTTCATGTCCCTTTTTTTTGATGCTCTTCCTTTCCAATCAATGCTTCGAATTTGGGATTGTTTCCTTCTTGAAGGCAGTCGAGTTTTGTTTCGGATATCGATCGCACTTTTGGGGCTATACGAGCAGGAAATTCTGAGCCGAAGTAACACAATTTCTGTCATTAAAGTTTTGAAAGTTGCCGTCAAGTTAACATACGATATTGATGGCCTAATTCAATATGCTTTTAATTCTTTGTCGTCATTTCCGACAAAAACGCAATTGGCGTCGAAACAGCAAGCCTATTTAACGATGCTTCAAGAAAGACTTCTTAAAAGGCAGCAAATCCGTAGTTTTTTTACACTTGAAGTAGCCCAAGGACCAGATTCGGATAAACTGTGTGATCTGCCAGTTGTCTCGATAGCTTTTGCTTTCAGCAAGTTAGATCCATGCATTGGCTATGTTTGCGTTGGGAATCAAAATCGTGGCAAAGTCGCTATGATTTCAATGCATAAGGAGGGCCCAATCAATCTTAGTTTAATTAATTTGGAGTTTGATTGTCGTCCGGTGTCCATGGTCGTCTACGAAAATGGCATGGGTTTTATTTCACTTTTGAGCGGATATATAGTAGCCGTTCAGCTTGAGCCTGCCGGGAGTTCAGAAATTTTGTGGGAGCTAAAACTCAACGATGTCGCCCTCAAGCTCATTCACAGTGAAGACAAACTGTATTGCGCTCTTGCCAATGGCACTCTGACTGTTTTGGAGGTGACTTTTTTTTTCAGCTTAACTTTATACTGATGTAAGATTTCAGCGTGCTTTAACTCGTTCCTTAAAGAACTTTGACTTTTATCATATCCCCATTTCGGCAGCGCCAATTTCTGATGCCATCATTATCAACGATAATCTCTACTTGGCCGTAGCTTGCAAATTAGTGATTTTAAACAAACACACGCTGTCGCCCATTGGAAATATTTATGTTGCTGCATCCGCAACCGGGAGCATTGTCCCAATGTTTGAAGAAATTCGAGCTCTTTGCAGCAGTGAGTATGGAATTTGGGTTATCACAGCGCACAGTTCTCTCTTGCAATTGTGGAAGGAGAGTGAATGTCAGCTGCTTTTTGATGTCACTTATGATCATTCTCATCGGTGAGGACTTTTTTTACACAAATTACATATATTGCGGAGCCATGGATTCATAAGCTTGAATTGGGATAAACAAGGCAAATGTTAAAAAAGTAGGGGTTGAACGTTTGAACAGAAATAGCAACTCTATGTTTATAAAGTCGCAAAGAGTTTTTCGGATCGGATAGTTTTAAGTTTAACTCTAAGTTAATCAAGTTTTTAATCTAATAACTAATGCAAAAGAAACTTCAGATTAAATTTTGTGTTTGGTTTAAGCACAAGTTCGGATCAGTTCGAATAAAGTAGTAGATTGAATTTTACCATAAACATTATCCTCATTGTGAATTCATCCACTTAGTAATCTGCTATCACTCAATTAAATTAAAGTTGGGTAATTAATCTTACATTTAAAATAAAAACAAAACTTTTCACTTGCAAAATTTTTATTCTAAAATGTCTAACTTGTTTTAATTCACAGCAAGCCCTCATTTGACAAAAACGACGACTTTGACACTGTCGAAATTCATGCAATTCTTTACTTCGACAATGAAATCTGGATTGGAACGGTCGATGGATACCTGATGCTGTACCATGTGTCACCTTCGACTTGTTGCTCCTCATCTAAAGGCGGAATGCGTCAACCGAGTTGCAGTAATGAAACTGCGTTTTCACTCCGTAAATATCCACCAGGTAAACGATTAACACCGGATAACAGTGTTGCGACATCATTGCCACCACATCGACAACACATGTATTATATTCCAACGCCACGTGAAACTCACGATGAGGAAAGTGCATCCGGAGCGGAGGTCCTGCCGGCAGGACGAACCACGAGAAAAGTCAGTGTTGTTGTTGATGCCTTAACGAAGCAATACAGCATTTCTATCGCGCCCCTGAGATCGATATCAGTGGATTCGGCGCATGAAACGTGTCCGGCGTTGTCTTCGTCAACTTTGCCTTCATCACTGACAAAGCCCAACGAATTAAACTTAGATTTAAGCAGAACTACAGTAGAGCAAAAGAAGTCATTTTACTCAAAAAATCTAACAATGTCAAAAATGGAGAAAAATTTATCGATTGATAGTGCCGTCAGCAGTGTTTTTGATTTTGAAGGTTTAGCATCGCCAATAGCAGTAGAGGAAGACAATTTAAAAATAAATTTTGACCTAAATAATAGCCGAGAAAGCAATCAATACGCGGTTTCGCCGATTGTGGAAGGCAGGGGACGCAAAACGACCTCTTCGCCCATGTTCAGCATAGAAGACTCCCTGGAGTATGATGACATGTTTGAGATGTATTCTGAATCTGATGGTTGGTAAACTTTTCCTATTTTTTCACCATTATCCGACTTTTTGTTGTTAGCGTGTTTTTTATTACAGTCCCCGTTTCAGCCCCCCACGAAATCGGTTTCACTAAAGACTATCTTTACGATCAATCTCCGTCTGATAATCATAATTTAAAACTTGTTCAAATCCCGGTTAGAAAAATGTCATCCACCATCTTTGACCCCGATATTGCAGCTATTGATCGCCAATTGGATACAAGGACTGTCATCCACAAGGCCGAGGGTTTCGAGCCTCAAACTTCCATCATTGCTCCTCCAACCTCCGAACTGTTCCCATCCACCCCCTTTGATGTCAATGATGACTTTCTTCAAATTCAAAGCACTGATTCCGACAAAACAAATACTACCACAGTTGCTGATACGGCTCGAAACATGGTTTCGTCATCAAATGACAGCAAAAGTGTTGAAACAACGATGTTGAAACTGCGTCGTCGCGATTTGACATTTGATGATCCAGTCATTTTGGCTGTCAAAGAAAATGGTATTTCATCAGTTTCATGGTTTTTTCTAACTTTGGTTTTTGTTGTTTCAGTGCCTGAATCACCCACCGAAACAGGATGTAAACAAAACATTGATGGCGCCGAAATGTAAGACTATAAAAAAAACCGGGAAAAACATTAACAAAGAAGAAATTGCAGAAAAAGTACAGTGTCCCTCAATTTGCAAATGAAATTAAAAATTTCTGACAAGCTAGTAAAATTCATTGCATTGACGGAATTCAAAGGCGAAAAAATGGTTATCACAGGAACTGGTAATTACGGCGATGAAGAAGCTATTTTGAGGTGGAAAAAAGAAAAAGTTACCGTAAGTCATGATTAAAAATACAACCTGTGACCTGAAAACCAATAAATTTCGGGGTTTTTTAAAATCTAGGCCGTGTGCGGACACACCGCTCAACGCATTTACTTTGATATCTGCGGCCACACACGGCGTATTTCGTCATAGAAGGAGGAAGACTTCGGCCACCTTCTATGACTAAGAAACTTCAATTGGAGATGGGTAACAAAAAATTCTGAGAAAAGTCCGAAAATGCACCAGTTTTTTAGTCAAGCATTGTAGGGTGGTCAAACATTCATTTACAATTTCAGGGTTTATGGATAAATGACCCGGCAGTTGATATCTCCGTTTATGGTCGAAAGCGAACAGTTTTTCATTCAAATAAATCAACCCGATGATCCACGCTCTTCATTTCTCAGATATTGTAGATTCGTTTTTTTACAGCTTAACATGATAAAACCTGTCAAATGATGGTCAAATTGCATTTACCCTGTTAATAAAGCAATTTTTTTACAACAATGGGTAAATACCCAGTTTTGTTGAGTCACAATGACCTCGAAAAGTCAACAATTTTTAGTTGTTTGACAAGATTCACTAAACCAACAAACGACATTATTGAGTTTCCAGAAGATAAAGAAAGTTGCGGAGACAAGCGAGGGGGTCACTGCTTCCTATAAAACTCGTTTTTCTTAAAATCGGCAGACAAAAAACAACGGGAGCATTACTGTAAACTTTTTACAGGGTTCAAACCAATAAAAGAAAACATTAAAAATGCCTTAATCGAATATCAGCTATTTGAAGCCAGAAAAATCAATTCAAAAAACTTTTCTATTGGCAAGAAAAGAAAACTATCTTTTGGAATCGCAATGCTCACGCTAATACTGTGTTTCTGGTCAAATCGACTTCAAACATGAATACAGTCGCAAAAAAAAAAAAACAAATTTTAAAAGAATCACAAAACCCATGGAAATTTGAGTCATTATTTTGACAATGCATTATATGAATGAAACTGATAAGCTTGCTGATGCTGTGATTGCCATGGCGCTATTGAGGGGCAACAGGAACTACAGGGCATCTGAAAACCAAATTTAAAACTGTTGTAGTTTTGGTTGTTTATTTTAATTTGCATTACATCGCCAATTGGAACATTTTAGTAAATGCCCTCAAGGTAGTTGTTGTCATTTATAAACATTACTCTTTAGTCGTTTTCAACAGTCCGATAGCTGGAAAAGTCAATATTTTGTTGACGTTAGCAAATCTGGGAGAAGTTTAATTTTTTATAGCTAAATTAGTGGGTCAAAAAAATCTTTACATCTAGTCATTTAATTGTAAACCAAACACGTTGGATTAGGCTTTCATCAAGTATGTCATTTTAGAGATGTTAAACTGCTGTAGTTTATTTGCAGAATCAAAACCCTAAACATCAAAGATCGAGCTGATTCATCCCAACTTATTCGAAAATTTATCAGCAGTATTGGGTTATTTTTTTGTTTATTTCATAATTTAGCGATGAAAAAATGGCAAAACAAGGCATTACATTCCGTGGGTTCTTTTAATTTTAAGGATTTTTTAGCGGCAGTAGCAATGGCATATTTTTATATCACCTGCAAACGCTGAATTTATGAACAATTAAAAGTTTTAAAATACTTTATAAACAAAAACAAAACGTTAAGCAAGTTTATCAATGACAAGTGACAAAGTGTTACTTCCACGCAGAACGATCGGATACTAACATTGGAAGTGAAACTTTTTTTGAAATCGCTAATAAGGAGTAGACACAAATTAGTTAAACCCTTTTTTTTTAAATGGCTGTTAGTTAAAAAAAAAAGCGTTTATAAATATTTGAACTGCCATTGCAAAGTCTAACTTTCTTTCTATAATTAGATATGAGACAATCCTGAATTCCGTCCTATTAAATTCATATGTACAGTGAACTATAATCAAACTGTTGAAGTTGTTTTGCCTAAAGCAACGGTTTGACTGAACAAACTCTACACCTTTCTCAGCTGTCTTTGACTTATCGAAGCCCGTCATAGGCATTTAAACATCTTGGCAATTTTATTTAATTCCCTAAAAGTTATAAAATTATATGATCTTGTTTGAAAGTACCAAAAACTACTATTATATTACCGTAATACCGTTTAGTGTTTACCAAGTTGCTTCAAAGTTTACATTTGGCACCTTCCGATGCAAAACGTTGTTGAAAACGCGTCTTCTGAGTAAAATAAGTCTTTCCTACCCAAAAGGCAGTTGTACCCACTGCTGAGGGAAGTCTTTAGGGGGGAAAAGATGTCATCAATGACGTTTCCAAACTTTGATCACAGTATCCATCCCTTAAAAAATCCCTTTCGAGTGGCAACATGTGGGAGAACACCGTAAACGTTGTCGTTTAATCGGTTATTGTTTTTCGCAAAGGATATTTTGAGCTTAGTTATTGTAAACTGGTTAGAAGTTTATTTATGATTCAAAACTTTATTTGGACAAAAAAATGTTGTATAAAGTCCATGGACTTTGATACAATAAGTAATTAATTGCAAAATAAGGAAAATGTAGAAAAAAGTTGACTATATGAATATGCACTTAAAAAATTTAAAAGTAAAGACTTTTTCTGTTTGTTATTTTACTTGACAGAAAAAAATGCATAATGATAAAATAAAAGAGATGAACTTTATACTAAGTTTCCAGTTTTTTTTTGAAGTTCAAAATCTAAACATAAAAAGAAATTTTTTTAGTAAATTTCTGATAGGTCCAAAAACTTGATAAAATAACTAATAACTTAAAATTATCTGATAAAAACGTCTGGTAGTACATGGGTCCTTCTCGAAAGACAGTAAAAAGCTTTTTTTGTGTATAATTCTGGGTTTCATCGTAGGTAAAGTTTTGGTTAGCCGCCAATTGTTATAATCCTTTGTCAACTAATGTCAATAAAATTTTTTGGTTTACAATAGGAACGGAATTCCTGCTTGCGCGTATCATACAAGCAGACCTGATCTTAACCTATTTTTTGGGATTTGACAAAAATTTAATTTGGTTCAAAAACTGATACACCATGCTAAAAATAGTAAAACACGCTGCAGAATGCCGTTGCCTAGGAGACACCAGTCAATAGAATCAATCCATTTTTTTTAAAACATTTATATTCATTACTATAAGTTTTATATTCCGATAAAAACTAATATTTAAAACTCAGGACGGACAAAAAGTTAACAATTTTAAATTAAATAAATTTTAATAAAAAATGAGATCACAATGTAGAAACACTTATTAACGTTAATCATAGCCCATCATATCAGTTTTATCGTGAATCATTGCATCATCAGCGCTGGTCGTTACCGAAGTTGGAAAATACATGCCCTCACAGCTGCCTACAGGGCTGCCCGAGACACTTCCCGGGTTAATACTTGACCGACCAGAAGTATTTGTGCCCCCAGACGCATTTGAAGTTCGGATTTTCTTACTGCCTTGGTATTTTTTTTGGCGAGCGCGAGAGTTCTAGAAATGGGTTATTGTAGGTTACAGTACATTTTCAGTTGCTGAAAAATCACCTACTTGAAACCAAACTTGAGTGACTCGCTTTGACAATCCTGTAACGCTGGCAATTTTCTCTAAATCAGCGCCATCAGGGTTACTGTCGATTTGAAAATGTGCTTGAAGGACATTGAGCTGTTCCTCGGCAAAAGTTGTGCGCACGCGTTTAGTTTTTGCTTTGCAATGACCATAGATAATTTCAAGATAGTGCTGTTTGCAGAGAAGCTTATTATCGGATAAACTAAATTCTTCGCCAGTTGAGAGTTGTCTTTTGCAGTAGCTACATGCAAAACACGCAAGATGATAAACAAACTCCCGAGCTCGACGGACCCAATCCTTCTTGCTGATGGGGCGTTCACATGCGGTACATTTTGAGTCAACAAAGTGGCTGAAATAAATTTTTAAAAGTAAAAAAACAACTCTATGGTAAAAACATTATTTTTGTTTAAAACTTAACTGTGCCATTTAAGCCAATTAGCAGCATTCTGACCCACTTTAAGGTATCCCAACAAGAAAGCCTTCAACAATGTTTTCATAGTGCGCGAAAAAAGTCAAGAACCCGTCCATGTTTTAAAATCTTCCTTAATCGGATGCTTGTAACATTGCGCAACGACAGATGTGCCGTGTTCCAAAATTCGCGCACACTTGCGCTTCCGATTAGCACCCATTCAAACTGGCACCCCCTCCCGTTTACGGTCAACGCGGATAATAAGCACTTGAAACTCTGCAAACTCAAGAACAACGGTCACTCATGTTGTTTTAGAGGCCAACTAACCTCCCCGTGGCTTGGGGTTAAGTCAAATGCCCTGAGGGGATCAACTTGTTGTTGTGCAAGCTGAAAATCGAAAAAAACAAAAAGCATTTTTGCTGGCATGGTGTTAAAAAATAAAGCATGCAAAATTCAGTTTAGATTCAATATGGATTAAACAATGGTCATAAAAAATACAAAACTGATACGCATATTCACATCAGTGTTTTGTAATGTGTGGGAATGTGGTGAGTGGAAAAAAAACTGTGAAATATGGAATGTTTGCAACATTTTGGGAAAGTTTTTGTTAAATTTTTTGTCAGTTAATCAATGTTTTAAAAAAAAAACCCACTTTTTATAGCAGTTTTTACAGTAGACCAAATTGTCCCGTAAAAAACAAGTCAAATTTTCGTCCAATGTAGCTGAACAAGCCGTGCACCGTAAACAGCTAACGTGCCAATGGGTGCCACTGACCAGCATGAGCCACTTGTCGATGATTGGATCTCGACACTGAAAGCATTGACGATTTACACCAGAGGTGCTAGGAAGATGTTCATTCCCGTCGGGATCTGGTTTCACTTCAAGGGGCATAGGTGAGTTGAGAATGTGGAAGTTTGTTGGAATTCGATTCGGGCTTTGTGAAGCGTAAGAAGTTGGCAATTGGCACTCTTCATGTGAGAGATTTGCTGATTCAGCAGTCGGAAAACCCATAAATGGTGATGTTTGAGGAACTGTGAACGTAATATGTTAACCTTGACACTTTCAAAAAAGGAGTTGCCAATAGGCGTGTGAACCCGAGCTTACCTGTTCTCACGTTGGTTGTTACGACGCCACAGGTAATACTAGAGCCGGCAACACTAACCATGTTGGTCGAGGCATCAAATCCGTCATAGAGGGCGCCAAAGTAGCCGGAATCAGCAATGTGATGAGAATGCAGTTGGTGATGCGCGTCAAAGACGGCACCACCACCGCCACCGCCACCGCCAATGCCATCGTTGAGTAGTAAGGCGTTTGCTGCAGGCAATGCAAGTTGATGAACATCCATGGTCCAGCCCTTCACTTAAAGGCACGAACAAAACACACTTTTTCTCGTGCCTTCTGCGTTGATTGCGTTGATTGGCGAAGCCTTGCTTTTTTTTTCCCCCCCCCCCCCCTCTCCTCCCTTCCCTTCACTAATACCGGAATGAATGAAAAATCAGCCGCGGTGGCTGGAGCAAAAAAAAAAACGCTTTTGATGAGCGCGATGCAATGTCGCGTTTCAAATGAATTGACAAAAACCGGGTGTGGAAGGCAAAGAGTCGCCAATCAACTCGCACGACTTCAAGCCTCCGAAAAACCAAATTTCAAGAATGAAGGTCGTCAAAATTGAAGACGGCAAAAAAGAGACGGGAGCAACTCAAACTTCTAAGAACGGCACGAGTCACAAGAAGCGAGGTCTTCAAGCTTTGAAAGGCGTCCTGATTGGCTCGGGAAGACGGCTGACCCGGGACAGGAATCGGAGGCGGACGCTCGCAGGAAATTTTGTTAGAAAGCGACGAGTGCGCGTACGGCACAATAGGATATGCGCTTGGATGAGGTTGGTTTTACCATTGGAATCGCTAGGAAGCCATGATAGGGCTTGGAACGCTCTGAAACAACTTAAAAGTGTACTGTATTTTTTTATTATGCATTTTTATGTTTCGTTAGTTATTTATCAAGCAAATTAAATAAAACATACACATTGTGTTATTTTGTATCTTCTTTTCACAAAAACAATTTTTATAAAAAACATTACAGTATCCTTAATTAGTAAAACAACACGATTTAAAATGCATACTTTTTGTATTTTTAAGAAATTTAACAGTTTATGGCACTCACTTTGCGGTATATCAAAGCTTTTCACCGCTTCATGTTTGTCTTGTATGGATCAAGTACTCCCCTGCGCAAGCCGGATAATCCACTGTCAAGAGTGTCTGTTTCAGACAAAAATCTGCATTTCTTTCTCCCCTTCCGACTGTATTTTAACATCATGCCGCAACCGTGTGTTGTTTTTACCGGTGCCGCTACCCGTTTCCTCAACAAAAAGCGATAATTAACAGCTAATCGCTTGAAAACGGTTGTCTGTAACAGGACACGGTAGCTACTCTTTCGGGTTATTGCTGCTACTGTTATTGTCCAAGAATGACTAAAATATGTTGGACAAAACTTTTCAAGACTCCAGAGAATTGTTAATTGCAACTTTAAGACTTCCAAGACCACATGTCCTAAAGGCATGATCATTGGTGCGAGCGTTCCTCGACCCAAGAAACCAACATGTTATGACACAATGACTCGAGACGCAGTTCATTAGAGTCTATTTACACCACGATCAATGTGGATTAAAATAAGAAGTCGCCGACTTTTGAAAGCATTCAAAAATTTTCAATGCGGGGCTCTATTGATGGCGTTTTCAAAAGTTTTTATCTTTTTTTTTAGGCATTAAGAAAATACCTTAAAAGCACGTAAGTCGTACTGTAGAATTTGTGACGTACAAAACGAAAACTTTGCTAAGTCTAAAAAAACAATGTGATTATGCGTACATGCACAGTTTTGCTTACAACGGGATAAACGATGGTACCTTGCATAGTCGCGTTGCTCTCCGTAATACATGCAGCAGCTGCCTTCTCGAAGAACGACGGGAGGCTCCAGTTTGCTCAAGTGTTACCCGAAGAAGCTGTGCCGATTAGCACACCCCTCTTTTTCGCCAAAAGTAGCCATAATCAGATTGTGTATTTGTAAGGTTAGTGCCTCGGGGTGGGTGGATTGTGAAAAAAAGGAGGAATACTGTTTTGTTTGCAAATTTAGTTATTGATTTTTCTGTTATTGATAAAACAAAAATGTACATATAAAAAATATATACGAATCCCCGTCGCGACCAATAATCACATCAAAGAACGGTCGTTATGTTGCGCGACTTCTCAATACTGTACGACTTTTTTAGTTTGACAGTAAACCAATTTCTTGCAAGTTCTGATTAGTTTATGCGAGCATAAATTAATCAGAAATACTACATCTTACATTAGATCGTTTGTGGTAAAACGTTTATATTTCAAAACTTAAATCAACTTTTATTATAATTTTTTAACCAATTTTGAAGTATAGTAAGTCTATAACTAATTCAATAAATTATTATTATATAATACAAGAATTTTTTTTTTTTTCAAATAAAACCCAGAAAAAAGTAAAAATATCATTAACAAAAAAACTAAGGGGCTACGGAGAAGAATCACAGGCAGTGAAAGCCAGTTATCACGAAATGAAAAATTCAACTAATAAACATGAGAAAGAATGGACTGAAAGTTGTCAAAAGTTAAGAAGCAGAGGCGGGAGAAAAACAAGATAAATCGGCCCAATAAATTGGCTAAAACAAGTTAACCACGGTTAGCTTGCTTCTTGACCTTATAAATGCGGACAAGCCAGTGCTCAGTTGTGTAAGCCTCTTCCAAATGCTCCAACTCAATGTCCTTGTTGCCGATCTCAGCATGACGGACGCGATCATAGCCGGTGGGTTGACCGCCTTCGGTGTAAAGGCTGCCGAAGCGGTAGTAGCAAAGCTTGTACATCAGGGAATTTTTCATGGTTTGCGAGGCTTCCTTGTCGACACGATATTCGCCAGTACGAGTGAAGTAGTCAGTTTCTTTGATATGAGCACCTTCGGGGGTGCTACCGCCGATCCGGACCATCCAAAGAAATTTATTGATATCTAAAAACTTCAAGTGATAAAAAAAAATAAAGCGTAAAAATAACGACATACCGTCTGACGAGTAACCAGTGACACCGCCAAAAATAACCAACACATAATCCACATCTAGCTCAAACATAATTTCATAGGCCTGATCTTCAGATGACGACATGGCTTGACCAACTCGAGAAATGTGGGTGTTGTTCCAGGTGTTGTTGTCTACAATGACTGTTCTGTTGGCCATGGCAGTGATTTGGTAGCCGTAATCCCACCAAGACATGATCTTAGCGTCCTGAAATCTTTTTAAATACAAAACTTTTTAAAAAAAAAGCAAAATTAACCTCAGGAGTGTTTTGTCTAAGCCAATAGTAAGCCTCTCGAAAATCATCGAAAATAACACGTCCACCATGACCGCCACGAGCAGCCAACACAATCGACGGGCTACTGTAGGCTTCGCTCGTCACCCAAGTGCAATGGAAAACATAAGCAAACAACAAAACAATGACCAATCCAACGACGAAATGGGCAACTTCCGATTTGTAGGGATAATTGTTATCCGCAGTTAGTGCTCGTTTTCCTTTACTCGATTGCTTGCCTGTTGTGGGTGGCGTAGAAGCTGGTGACTCTTCAATGTTCTTCATGTATCCGACGAGAATGCTATTAATAGCAATACCACCAAGGATGCACATAACTGGGGCTAAGACCAACATCAAACGGACCATAACACCGGCGAAATAGATGGAAGTGACACCGTACATGATGATAAAAATGTTAACATCGGTGAGGTCACGGAAACAGCTATAAAGACCAACTGGGAAAGTGAAAACAAGAAGCTGGAGATCGAAATAAAAAGATGACCAAGCAGTGGGCTGATGCTCAGAAACTGACGCAATGATGGGAATGTTGTTCTTTGCATAGGAGGGATCGAGTAGTGAGTAGAAACGACCAGTCCAAGGAGCGATTTTCTGAAGAAATGTCGCGACGACGAGTAAGGATGCAGCAATGAAGGCAATGACCAAAACAACAGTACGCAAGATGACTTGATACGATTTTTCAGAGACTTTGGAGCGCACGTATTGTGCAAAAGCAATGATTTGGCAAAGACCAAAGACGCCAAGAGCCTGAAAGACGCATAATCATCACTTAAAAACACTATCAAAAAACAACTTACGCCCATATGCTCAGAAGTCAAAACAGGCTGAAACCCAACAAAGGGAATCTGCATGGACAATATGGTACCCAAGGAATACACAACGCTATATGCAATATAAATTCGATGAGAAAATCTTCCGGTAATCATTAGCACCAAAACGTGGAGTGGGATTAAGTTGATCAGGAAGACATAACCGCCCCAGGATGAAACCATATAAAAATAGGATAAAGCACAAAAAGAAGCATACAAAATAGAGCCATTTTTAACAGATTTAATCCACCAGTAATACGTCAACAACATGCAGAAAATGGCAATGGCTTCGTTATCATAAGATCCGGCAACCGATCTCGAGATGTATCCCGGAACAATGGCAATAAACGCAGCAGCCAATAAGCCAGCTCCCTCATTCTTAAATTCTTTCTTTTCAAGCAAATGTAATCAAATTATATATGGAAACCAACCTGAACCTCTTTCGTAAGCAAATACGTCACTAAAACGGTAAAACCGCTGAATAACGGAGCCAAAAATACACAAATTTCTCGAATATCAACAGTAACGTTGATGTAATGTAGTACTTGGTAAATGAAGGCACTTGTAAGCATCAAACCGGGGTAAATAGTGCCACCGATGATACGACCAAGAGGGTACCATGCTCGGTCATCAAACCAGTTGTGAAAGTTGTAGTAGCCTTCTTCGGTAAGAAATTTGGTTGTTCGGTAATTAAAATAGGGATCAAATTCATGGATGATTGACTCAAAGCGAATAACAGCAAAGAGACGAACAGCAAAAGCGACAATGGTCGAGAGGGCCAGGACGAGAAGTTTTACAAAAAACTTTTGTTTTCCAACCGTTTGATTGACCGTGAGAAGATCGGCCATTGTCAAATAAAGATTAATTCACTTTAAAAGTAAATAAAACACAAATATTTATAAAGTGGAGCGAAACAATGGGCTAACTAGGATAAAAACCGTGAAGCTCTGCAAGCTATCGGATCGTTTGCTATGAGATGGGCGTTCCACGTATTTTGGTATTGAGAACAGTTAGCCAGCACTTGATAATCTTAGTTTCTTTTCAGTTTTTTAAATTTTGTTTTTTTCTCAAGCTATGAATTAGTCAAACTTCAGCTTTATGTATAAATTAAATAAAAGTATAAAAAACAAAAAATCTTTTATAACCCTCAAAATTCGAGCACTCTCTGATCATAAACGATCTTTGACCACACCACACGCGCTCATTGCTTTCACTCTTATTTTTCAGACAACCATCAACTGACTTAAATGAACAGTTTGACAATACTTTGAGTTAAATTCGTCAACAAATAACTCTTAAATGTTATGCAATCACTTAGTTATACCTCTTTATTGATGCAGTAACTTGTACTAATGCGATTGAACCAGTTTCACCACTGCCGAGATGTTCACAGTCATGTCACGTAGCAGCTTTCCCATAATCAAGTCTTATTTATTAATAAAATTAGCACTCAAATGATACTGGTTGAAAATTGCCAGTTTCACCCCACTCTAATTGTTTTCTTTAAACACACAATAGTTGGTTTCTTTTATTTAACCAAGTTTAAGGTTTTTAAAATAAATTAAATACAATACGGTGCTTTAGGAATCAAGTTTTAGTTGTCAAATAAATATTTCAATTCGTAAGATGTTTAAGAAGCAAATTAACATGAGTCTTCCACTTTAATTTAACGTGCGTGTCTTGGTGGTCGAGTGGTTAAGCCCATTTAAGTTTGGGTTTAATGTAACCGGTTCGATTACTTCTAGAGATGATGTTAGTTTATGAAGTGGGAATCTCTATGAATGCTATGATTCTACTCAGTACTTTCGCCACTGATCTTTAATTTTTATTTTTACACTTTTATTGTGTTAATGGAAATTCAAACTAAAAAATTTACTAGACAATGTTTTGTTTTTTTGCTTTTTTCGTCAAAAGAAGTTACTTTTCACGTTTAACGATAGCTTGATTCATGTATTCGATGTAGGTAAAACTTAATGCGGCATTCCGCAGTTCTTTAACAACATCATAAACTCACATTTTCAAGACATGGTTTACCTAAGTCAATAAATAGAATGCGCATTACATTGAGTTTCTGCCACAAAAAAAAAACTATTTTCATGGGGATTTCGACTGCAACGAAAGTGGCGGTTCGACCGATGACGGTAACACAAGGGACGATGATCGGTGCATTCAGAGACTCGTGGGAATGTTTAAAAAGAAGTATAGAAATTCCACTTGACTCGATAAATTAACAATTTTTTAAAAACAAAAAACTAAACTGACTGTTTTATCCATAATGTTTCAAAGTGTATAATTCGATCCTCAACTTGAATATTGAACAAGCTGGAGTTTTTTTCTCTCTTGGTCGTCATTGACTTTATGTGAGTCACACAAACAGTACCAAACATCCTTGTTTTGCCAATGTAAAGACGCCAATATTGGGTACACTTTGGTTTGGCGGTTTCAGTAGTTCTATAGAGCATGATTGTTGAATGTTTTAATTTTTTTTGCTGCACGGTTTTCCAGAAGTTTCTTACAGTACCCTCAATTGAGCTTGGATACAAATAAATCAATCTACAAGTTTAAAATTTGGACCGGCTATGATCTAATTTTCTTAAAGTTACGCTAACCAAATAAAAAATAAAAGTAAAAAATACCCTACATTGATGTAATCGCCATTGAAGAAAACCATAAACTTCAAGATAACCCTCGTTGGGCGCAAACAAGTGGTGTTATTGGTACGTAGGAGATTTGCTAGTACTGCACTACAGGTTGAATCAGGAAGTTAGTAAAAACTTTGTTTATCAACTTCCACTTTGATTTCGGCAGTTTTTAAAAAAACAACTAAGTTTAAAAATTTTACACTTTTGTCTCTCTTTATTGATTCCGCCACGAAAAATTTCAACAGCGCGCATAGTTTTTTGAAGAGAAACTGTCAAAGTTATGCAGGGAAACCTCGATCGGCAATTTCCCTCCGGGTGTCACTGACGGCCGAACTGTCAAAAGTGTTGGCTCTCGTTCCCTGTTTTTGTTCTTGATGAAATTGTCAGCACTATTCAATTTTTTTGTGTACCGAAGACTATTAACAAGCGGTTTCAATGGCAGCATCATCGTCATGGGTCCATCGAGCGTCGTCGTGTGAAGCTACTATTCATCACTATTTCTGTTGGTCTTTTGCCCTGGAATTCATCATTTCCAATTTTCTATCACCCTAAAGCGTGGCCTACAGCATTGGATCATTTGCGCAATTTTGCTTCTTCATTCCATCGGTGTAGATTCATTCTAAGATCAGTTGATTTGACGTCAACTTTCACTGGCTTTCAACGCTTGAAACGGGTGTTCGATGACCGCCTGAGGATTTACCTTGTTACGAATTTGGTCACGACAGTTTATTAATGCTTCGAATTTGCATTTTGTTTTTGTGAAAATGATGACGCTTTAATGTCGTTTTTTTGGCTATTGTTCAAAGTGGTGTTATTCACTGGTATCAAAGTTATCTACTGTGCATACTGCGTTTCCGAAGCCACCGCCCACATGTGTTCGTCTGGCTGTCCAATCCCGCCCTACAAAACCAACATAATTGTGCGTTCACTTTCACAGCGCATGGAGTTCGTATTTTCGCGGGCTAAGTTGCCGTAGGCGTACTAATACAATTCGTGTTACAAAGCTATGCCAAACTTATTCATACGCTTTTATTATATATAACTTTTTATTTAAGAATCCGTAGCTTGCTGACGGCTCCAATTTTAAGCTATGATGTCTCCACAAGACCATCTCTTCGCTGCAGCATTTTCGGAATCATCTGAAGCATTGGATCAAAACGGGAATGGGAATCAGCGCAAAGTAAGTTTTTCTTTTTTTGTTAAAAAAATAAAATTATTGAGACCAATTTTTAGCGAACATCAAGCGTTTTGTCTCCGTCTCAAAGTGAGACATCCGACGATACCGGTTCCGCATCCAAGAAGCTTAAACTTGAAAATTCTATTGAAGACGAAGAAGAATCCCTCAATGATAGTGCGAGTTCATCCGGTGAAACTTCAGCCTCTACGAAGCAACCTGCCGTCGATGTTTCGAAGACATTTGCTCAAGTTTGTGGTCGGATGACTATGATGAATGCTTCCAAATATCCGGTATATATTTTTTGACCTTTTCAAATGTTTAATTTTTTTTTATCATAACCATTTTTAGGTCACTATCGGCGAATTAGCCCGTCGCATCCATGGCCCCGAGGAATATAGTTTTTCCCTCCTAGGCAGCCTGCTTCGTCGTGCTAAAATGCCTAATCACACTGAAATGTTAAAGATGGAGCTTGAAGGCGTTGGTTTGCCCCTTGAACGTGGGCGTCGTCGCACCCAAACATTGACCCTGTTCGGCAGCCTTGTTGAGGGAGAAGCTGTTCAAATGGGCAAAGACTACAAGCATCTACTGCACACAGAATTCCCAGCCGATCTCATGGCTAATACTATCGCATCCGAAACTATTGAAAACAAAGAGGAGCGCATCCATGGATTACATCAAGTTTTAAAGTACTCCAAAGAGTTTATGAACATTGCAGAGAAGGACGGATCACCAGTATGCAATTCTTATCCAGAAATAGTCCTCGACACAGACCTTCAGATGCAGCTTACCCGATTCTCGATGCTTACTCATGGCTTTGGAATGCCGGGTGTCAAAGCTGTTATGGAAATTTTTCAGAAATTTATTGTGGATCAAATTAAGGCGGTTTCAAGTAAGCATGAATAACGCGGTTTTTTTTTTGCTGAATGTATGGGTTACAGTATCCAAACGGGCATGTTTTGCTTTTACTTGAACATTTTGCAGCAGTTTGTTGAAAAAATTTGTTTTTAATTCTAGTATCTTTTGTATTGTCAAATCAATATGATTGTTTTTTGTTATAAGTCGATAAATTTGCATTAGATAAAAATTTTATAAGTGTGAGAAACCGTGGTGCCAATCAATTGATCGATTTCTTATAAACCTCGTTTTGGGTTCCATTAATTCATTTCGACTAGGCATCAACCATGACTTCTTATTGGTTGATGGGGCTCGTTTGCACCTTCGCTAACGCCGTCTATTCCCAAACTGTCCCGAGTCTTTTCGAACACAAAAGGATCGAGTTTGAACTTCCCATTAACTCGTTCATTTACACAGTTGACGCTGACAAGTTAGCAGCGTTTCTGAGAACTGAACTTAGCGTAAAATAAAATTTAAAAAAAATTAGAAATATAAAATTAAATTGTTTTCAGGCGTACATCACCAGTCAATCCCGAATAAACACCGGTCGTGTCATTCGTGAAGCCATCCGTAAGGGTGAAACCCCGCCTCGCACTAAGCGCTATCTCGTTCAATCCAATATTACCCTCACTCCTCTCGAAGACAATGGTGATGAATATCTGGAAACCGGCGTCATCCCTCCGCTTCCCGGAGTTGATGACAAAGCCTCAGCCTCTAAAGCCAGTGTTTTTGAAGCTGGTGTCTTGTCTCGACGGAAGCAGCGCATGATTCCTACTTTAGAAGATCAAGAAGAGCGCAGTATCATTGCTGAACTATCTTAAAGAGCTCCGTCGTGCTGTTGCTATTGAATGTGTTTAACATTTTTTTGCTTATTGTTTAAATAAAGTTTAGCGCGGCGTTTTAAGTTTACCCGGTTTTACTTGCACATTCATATAATCAGGTATTCAATCCAAAAACTCGGCAACAACTGAAGCTGCTGCTACTTTGCCATTCATCCCAAGATGGCCGTTAACCATCGACCCATATTTAAGCATGTCCTTTGGACTAAATCCATGAGAAGCAATAATCCGGGTGAAGTTGACATTTTTTGGATCATCATTCCACATGACAAAGCCGTCATGATTTTGAGGCCAGATTCCAAGCGAATAGGCTAAGATTGCTGGAAGTTGTCTTGTTACAACTTTTAATTAAAAAGCCACTACGTTTTTAAAAATTTTCCAACATTTTTTCTGCATTACTATTACGCAACGTATATCGTTGTGGGGCGCACAAACACGCATTTGTCTATTTGTCCGCAATCGTAACCTTTTCGGTATGACCCCCGCAGCGAAAATTAAAAAAAAACCCAAAAACCAACCACCATAAATGTCGTCAAAAAGAAAAATTTTCAAATGCTGAACAGCGTAATAAAATTCCATCACAGTTTGGGATGTCATAAAGACTGCTCCGGCAGTGATGTACGGTGGATAAACAGCAAAAGGATAATCTTTCAATGACACCTGTAAGTTTACCATAACTTAAATAACCAATAAACAAACGTTAAACAAACCCGATGTTTAGAAAAAATAAGTCGAAACGGACTTGAATCAATCCGAAAACCCATATAAATTCGCTCATTCGGCGGGTGCTTCTCGGCTTCGGCTACCAAATTGCTTAAATTAATTATGTAATCATCATCAACAAGAAGGACATAAGATACGGGACCGGTTTTACAGTAATTATAAGCAAGTTGGAGGGATTGGAGTAACTGAAATTTCTTAAAATGGATTAGATTACCTTAGAACAACTGTAACGCACTTTTAAAGTATTATTTCGATAAGCATCATCAAAGTTGCCTACGAGAAGATCTCCAAATTGACGCTGTTCAACCAATAAAACATTTCCAAATGAGTTTTTTTCTTTAGCGGACAGCTGGCCCATAACAAAAATAGTTTTAACACGGAATTTGTGAACTTGATTGTAGCGACCCCAAGTGGAACGAATAGCATCTCGATTCTAAAATAAAACCCAACCGATTTTTAAATCTAACGAAAAACAAATTACGGCTAGCCGAAATGGTGCTGTTTTTACAATTATCAGCAAAGACTTCCTTCTTGTCAGTCGATTTCCCGTGCAATTTGGCACCAAATATGGTATATGTTTCGACCAATCATTATAGTATAACACCGATGACGGTTCACCAAGAATTTCGCGATACACCTTAAATTTTTTAAGCTATAAAAATATATAAAAAATCTAAACCTCTTACCTCGTCCCTGACGTTGACGTAAGGCGGCCATTGAAAATCAGCAAAATCTTTTTCATAGAAAAAATCCGTGACTCCAAGAGCCCAAAGCACTGCCCAAGCAACTCCAGCAAATCCGAGGATAGCAAACTTTTTGCGGAATTCGTCGTTTTTTGAGGCATCTGTGAGCTCAAACTTAAATCGATTAACAACAACATGAAAAACGTACATCGTAAACGCCGCAACATTTTCTGATAAAACTTTCTTAAGATTTTAATAAATAAGCAACGCATAAGTCAGAAACAGTCATTCATTTTGGCAATTAAGTGAATAATTAATGACATTAATACCGACTTCATAAATTTGTTTTTGTGTTAGACGCGTTTTGCCAATAATTTTAAAATGGGTTCTTTTGGTTTTGATATGCAACAATTCGTCGCATTTCACCCATTTACAAACAGTGCTGTTTAGTTTAAATTCATAGCATTGGAGAACTGTTAAAATTGTTTAGATATAGTAAAAAATGTCAAAAATTTGAGTTTTTTAAGCCAAAATAGGTCTGCAAACACTGCATACAATTTGATATTTTGAAACGCTTGAAAACAAACCTATTCAACTCCAAGTCGAAAGTTTGTGAGTCCTATTTGGTCATTAGTTTTAAGAAAGTAATTTAAGCAAAGTTGTTCAAATATTATAAACTTTAAGTTTTTAAAGGCTCTGAAATTTGATTGTGACAACACGTTTTGTTTATTACGGGTCCGTTGTCAAATCAAATCAAAAATTATTAGTTGCGTTAAAGTCTGATACTCATGGACTACGTTGATTGCACTTCCGTTAGTCTATTTTGTCCTTCCTATCTAGATGGAACAAGCACTGTCCCACTTCAGCTACAACTTTCTTAACTCAAGCCTTGTGTTCCCGCAGTTTTCACTGTTCACAACGCAAAGTTCAAAACCCCTTTGTTTTTTAGTTTAGTCGACTTCCGCATTTTACCTGTGAGTTTATACTTCAATCTTATTTTCCAACCTCATGTTACTACGATCCAAATTTATTCATTTAAATTTGTCTTTCAATGTACCCTTTTTTTAGATAAAATTTGCAAGTAAACTTATTTTCTTTAAAAACAGTATTTAAACAAATTTTAGAAAAACTCGGCATCAAAAACAACTCGATTTTCATAGGTCACAGTCAAGAATTTGAAAACTATTTCAAAATAGCTGTTAGTAGTCTTGTAAGTCAAGAAATAAGTAAATTTTTGTTTTTCGCATCCAAGGATAAATTTTTTTAACGGGTTAGTTTAAATACTTGGGTGCCAACTTACATCTTAAAGTATCAAGTTTAACACAAGTGCCAAAACCTGAAAATAAAAGAGTTTCCAAGGGCGTTATTTATATTAAACCCATCTGCGTTTGCAGCACCGACTGTTTTTTTTAGACTTAACAATGGGATCATTTTTGATACCGATTTGCAACCGTCGAAACCATCTAAGTTTTCAAAACCGGTTACAAAACTATAAGCGCATTTTGCAAAAAGGAAACCTTTTTTCTTTAAAAAACTAAAACCGATCTCATCATTGAGCCTCTCATAAGCATGCCCAAAGCAAATTAATTGATCAATTTTTGAGCCAAATAAAAATAATCTATAAAAACATTATTCTTTGATTAAGCTTTTTGTAATCAGCATTTTCAACTGATTAACATATTTCTTATCACTCAGTTTTGTTTGCATAAATTAAAATTTGTGTTTCTAATGTTTTGGGTCATACTTGAAGGGTTAATAATTGTCAAAACAGCCAGACGCTTTATTAAATGTAAAACGCATTAAATCAACTTTGTTAATCAAGATACAAAACTACAAGCATTATAAATTTTTCAAAAGGTTCTGGGTAGCTATAAAAATTTTAAACACATTTGATCGTTGCCGCCGAAACATGGAATTTGTGTTGTGGGAATTGGTTTTCCAGGATGAATTTGGATACTTGGCTTTTTAGTCAGAACTTCCTTCTTATTCAGTCATCAATAATAATCAATGTACCCAAAATTAAAATCAATGGATTCGAGGCCCATGAATACATAAAACTCTCCTTATTTTTTATGGCGGTAAGAATTGGTTCTTCAAAAAAAAAGATTATGCATGAGTTAACTACTGTTATCATTGACACTTAAAACCTGGAAGTAGTCCCCCAAAAGCAAAAAGTAACAATCTTTTGTCCTTCTAGATGCCCATTCCAATAGCACTCATCTATTTATGTGCAAAAATTATCATTGTTTCCAAAAACATCACGCTCAGTTATTTTACTAATGTAATGAGCAATCTTATAAAGTACAAACATTTACCGAAAAATGTGACAAAAAAATCATAGATAGTGAAACAAGCTGGAAAAGGTTTAATAAATGTGAAACGCTTTGACGGTAACAACTCAAAAATCTCACAAAATTCAAAATACTATTCACATGCGACTGGTCAACAACCGTTGAGCGAACAAAAACATTGATAATTAATTGAAAATTGACCCAAAAAATAAAGCTTAAATGAGTAAATTACAGAACAGAGTTAACAACTTGAGCCTTTAAAATTTAACAGTAAGACACAACTTTAAGGAGAGACAGCAGAAAATAAAAAGATGCAGACATGTACACGTGCGCGAAGCCCTTATCAAAACAAAGGTAGCCAACAGCATCGACAGATTCAACGAGTGGAGAAAGATAAAATTGCAAAAAAAAAAACCCGTCAAGAAAAAACGAAAATCGAGATCTTGCCAACCTTTGCAAGAGTGAGATACACGTGAACAGATAAATGACCTACGAAGAATCTTCGTCTTCTTCTAAAGAAAACAGGGGTGACATGCCTAATTCAGGCAAGTCATGATTGTCTACGTTGCACCAGACATCGATTCGTTGTAAGCCACCATCGGCTTCCTCATTGAAGTTAGCAAAATCGACGATTTGTTCATTCGTAATATTCATGATATGATGGACGCCGTCATGGTGCATGAGACGCATTTCAAACTGAAAATAATTTTTTGAATCGACCTTTCAGAAAACAAACATACTCGATGCAACTGATCAAACGCAATTTTAAAAGCTTCACAAATTTTACGCCGAACACTGTATCCATGTTCTTCAGTAAGAAATCGCATAAATCGAGTGGGTAGACCGTAGTCTAACAACTTGACAACAACTGTGACGCAATTTGCTAAGGGATAACGTGAACCAGCACTGGGCATCGATTCCAGCAATAGCTGGAAAATCTAAAACAACAAAATAGATTAGAAACTAAAAAAAAAACTTACGTGATCCTTAGCAAAACTTTTTAGCTTCTTTAATTTTACATTGTGACGATACAAGTAATCGTAACAAGATACATTTCGATTGAATCGAAGCAACGCAACATCTTCTGGAATAGAATATTGCGCGCGGAATTGAGCGAGGATTTGTGCGACAGACCATTCGGGATCAACAAATGCGTTTACCTAAAACAAAAATGTACGACTCAATTAGCATATATCAATCTTACAAATGATGGTAATCCTCGAAAAAGTCCTGAATGTACTTCCATAATGAAGTGCTCTTTGAATTTGACAATGTCATCAATAAGAACAACATAATTTATTTCATAAATTTTGCCAAGACGGGGATCATGATCTTTAATCTTAAAGACGGAATCCATAGCCACATAATCACGAAGCAGCTCTCGGTCATCAGGTCGAAGAACGCCTATGCGTGTTGGTGGCACATTAATTTTTTCGCCGATTTTAGTTCGCAAGTGATGAACTTTCTCAGCTAGAAGTACATCCAATTCAAAGCTGGTGAATGGTGTTAGCTCGCTCAATATGTGAAAACGGGTATCCTGAATGACTCGAACTCGAACAGTCATCGCCAATCGTTCCAATGTGTCACAAGTCCTGTTCGGAATCGACTTGTCTTCCAGAATGAAGACCGTACCATTGAAACGATAATTATCATAAGAGTCAAGAGGACCACCAGTGTGTATACATTTATTTTTGGAGAGATCAACATGCTACAAAAATTTTATTTAGTTCTAAGAACCGGTATACTCAACTCACAATGTACATCAGCTCACAATCCGGCATGTCCGCAATGTCCTTCATTCGGGAAACCAAGCTTTTTAATGTTACATCCGCCTTCCAGATAAGACTTCGAATGAAATGAATCCCATCAGCATTGCATGCTTTCAAAAACACTAGGGCATCACCATCATCATAACATTCATTTTCATCATCAATTTGCTCAAGGTAGAAAGTGTATTGTCGCCGGAAAATAGGATGTCGTGCCAAGGGTTCTTTTCCGTATTTTTCAAGCAAACGAATGGGTCGTCGGTTTCCATAAGATCGTCGATTTACGAGATACTCACCGTAGACCCATAATCGGAACGTATCTGGCTTCAAGTTAAACATGGTGCATGCCTGATCATAGACACTCGCTGTCGTGATATCAAATGGATCAGCAAAGTGCAGGGGATAATGTTTATCCGTCTTTGACGTACATAGATCCAAAGTACCATGCAGGGCTAGCAAATCATCCGTAACGAAGCCAACTTTGTCAATGTAATCAAAAAAGTGATTTGAAAATTCGACTGGCATGCTACACTTATACTGATGCAAGTCTAATGGCCGTAAAATTTCTTCTTTCATCGTTGTTTTGATGTAAACCAGCATATAGGGAGTAAAATCTTCATCGCCATAAACAGCATCCTGGGCACAGGACATGACATTTGTGTCATCAAAACGAACCCACTGAGTTAATTTTTTATGTTAAAAAATTAACTCAAAATAACCAAAACTTACATGATCACCACGCACTCCAATATTGATAATAGCACAATAGTGCCCACCACTACCACCCCCACGATGTACCAGCACAGTATGCAACTCGTAACGATAATCTTCATCACCGGCTATGTTTTTATCCATATAATTGCTAAGATTGACGGCTTTAGGAAACTCAAACCTATAAAATAACAAAAATTAATTAAAATGCTATTTTAAATTATAAAACGCTTACCGTTCAGAAATTTTTTCAACACCAGTATCAGTATACCGGTAACGCATAATGTACACATTCAACACCGGTGGAAACTTGACAAATTTAACACCTTTTTCAGCTCGTTGTGGTCCATGACCTTCACAATTGTACATATTATCACCCTGAAGCAGGGTTGGAGTAAGGTAGTTCTTCAACGCATCATCAAAGTTTGTCACGAGGTCGCCATCTGGACCAATCATGTTGACTTGGATGTCGTAAAAGTAATCACGCTTATCCGATTTATAATCGACATCTAGGCAATTGACATATTCAGAGGTTTCCCCTCGGAATAGCTCGGTAATTTGAGGACCTTGGGGAGTTTCCGATAAAATGCCTTCAAGCTCATCAATAAAATAGCGAAGAAACTCTTGAGCGTCTTGTTGCAAAAATTGATGATGGTCTTCGTTCCATTTTGAATGCTCATAGACGGGATTTGGGCTCACAGAAATCTTGGAAGATTGCTTGTGTTGAAGCATCACAGTCTTGAGAGCTTCAATGCATTTGTGTTTTTTGTTCGATTCAAGGATAATCTAGAAAACCAGAGTACAAGACTGAAACGTTTTAACCCACTGTACCCGATTGAACTTCTGCAAACTAAAAAGACTTTGAAGAGCACTGTTCATGTAACAGAATACATGAGAATTCCGAAATCCAGCTGGTTTTCTACAAAGCACATCAACCTTGGCTCGAATCTTGACCCATCGACCTTCATCATCTTTTCCCACAACTGGAGTCAAGTCATTCACATAGTTGCGGAAGCCAAAATCGTCCGAACCCGTAAAACAGTGATACAAAGGCTTCTTGTGAACAATTTCGCCTTTCTCATTTTTGCACCACAATTCAACGTCGCAAAGATATTGACCATTTCGGGGGTCATCAGTACGAGCACTATATTGCACAAAACATCCTAACATCCCGTCTTGGAACTGTGCCATAATATTCCATTCGCCATTATAAGCACAAACACTAGGTCCTCTGATTTGGTCAGTGGCATAGGAAAGATGGCGAATAGACAAAGTTAGATTGACGTCTAAAATTTTATTAGAAAAACTTAAATTTAAAAAAAGTGTAAAAACGAACGATGACATATTTCTTCTTGTTCATCATCTTCAGGATCCGAATCTAAGTCACTATCAGCAAATGGCATCACGCCAGCATCAAAAAGCTGCATATTCGCAGCTCGTTGCATGGATCGAGTAAACTGACTACGCTTGGCTTCCTCATATCGTGGTCGATTGCTCGGAACCGTCGGCCCGACTATTTTTCCAAATGGACGGAGAGCATTCTCAACAGGAAGCATTTCATTAATGTCTTCAGCTTGGAGCTCGGGCAAAGGTTGTCCCATGCAATGACCAGCAGAATTGGCAAAATTGAGTAGCAAATCATCTTCTTGGTGATCCTCAAAGCCGTTTCGAATCAGTCGATCTAATTCTGCATTGCCACCAAGCTCAAGTTGGGTCGGAGAGGGGGTTCGGGGATTTCTGCCTTTGGCGCTGGCAGGCTTCAATAATGTAACTTTTATTATTGATAAAAAAATGGCAAAAACTTACACTATTGGGGAAAATTTCTTTTTCCCCCGAGGACTCTTGATCGGACAAATACTGAAAACACTTAAAAAAAATTAATTGCGATCGTCACACAATTAAAAGCCTCGTGTACAAATGTCAATGTACAGATTGGTTGTAAAATATCTTACTTCATTTTCAGAATCCAGGTCCGTCGAATTGTCAGTATCATTAAGTACAACCTCTGTAGCGGCAAAAGTTGGTTGTCGCTCAGCATCGTTAACCACGTTGTCACCCCCAGGGCGACCGACTCGATCGTCTTCTATGTTAACGCCATCCATCTGCAAAATTTGCTAAACATTTCGCAAAGTAAAAAAAGTTGGTAAAATCGTTTTTGAAACTCACCATTTTCTCAGTTACATCAGTGATGCCAAAAGGTGATGGGCGTTCACTTAGAGCACGTACCTGCTAAACAAAAAAATTTATATAATTACAAAAAGAGTTAAAATAACTTACTTTTAGAGGTGTGTGCTCTGGTGGAGACGGACTCGTCGGCGATGGCCGCTTTCCTAGGTCTGCGGATTCCATGCTTCCGCAGATGGAAGGGGGTAATATTTGTAAAGGAGCCGCGTTTTGGCTATTTGTAAAAAAACCACGCGTAGTTTTAACAAACCAAAATGTTAGAGCCAATTAACCGACTGAAAGAAAACAAAATCAAATGGAAGGCATTGTCAATTCGGTTCGAGGGCCTCAAAATGACAAACTTTAGAAATTAAATGCACGCCTCGTGTGTCAACGGTAACGCAAAATCGATTGAAGAAAAACCAAGGGGGATGGGTTGGTCGGGCAAAAGGTTCCGTAAACTCTGAAGCAATCAGAAAAAAAACAGGGTTTAAATAGAAAAAAAAGCGCATAGTTATCCGATATAATAACTAAAAATGAACAGAACAAAATAGGGTTGTTGTTAGAGGGCAGCATTAAGTGGTAAGAATGTGGTCAAGAATGTTCAGAAGTAATAACCAAAGCTATAAACAACAAAACGGAATGAATGCAAAAAAACGTGCGCTCAATGAACAGCCAATGGCATGGCAAGGCAAGACTTATCCGTTGATGCGTGCTACGGTCTTTCGGTCTGCGCGAAATGAGTTACACAAAAAACAGCGCCGATGACTAACAGCTTTTGGCAATTACGCAGGCCATACAATTGCCTTACGAAACAGCTTGTTGAGTTTTAGTTTTTTGATCTTATTGGGTTTTCGTGGTAGAAGCAGTTGGGTGAATACAATTATAAGTGCACAAAGCACTTCAAACGTTCAGCTTTGTTCGCTGACATTTTTTTAGTTGTTTTCCCTTTTTTTACGTCTTTAACAGTGGTGGTAGCTTGAGCTATAAAATTCTTTAGCTAAAATCAAAAACAACATTTTGTGTTTTTTTAAGTCAAAAAACACAAAATGTTGCTCGATTATTTTAATTCTACAATTTTAATGGTTCCCTTTAATAAGAAGTTTTCACAGTAAATAAAGGTGTATCACCATGTTAAAAACAAAAATTCTGCTGTTTGTCCAACAATTTTAATGACATTACACTTTATCAAAAAGCATAATTATAAAAAAAATAAAAAAAATAGAGATAAAAAAAATTTTAATAAACACTTAAAATAGCTTGTTTTAAAAAGACTTACGAGTAAGAATATTTGTCGACGAGCTGTCCATAATTACCGCACTCGGCATCGTTCACAAAATTGAGTCTTATCTATTGATAATAAACAAATCTCACTAACCATCCGAAATTGTTAGTCGGAACTCACTCACTCTATTCTCTTAGCACAACCCGTCTTTAGAACCACGACAATAGAGGACACATACTCTAAGTGCTCGATGGGTGTCATGATAACCTTACTGACCTGATCGTTGACCTTGGTTATGACATTTCAACGGACTGCGTGGGAAAGGGAGCTTACGAGCTTACCAGAACTTGGGTCAGGCAGTTGGTTTGAGATGCAACAAAGTCTTTAGATTGCAACGTGCTTCACTGTAGTTAACCACGCCTTACAACTCGTTAAGGAGGGATTTGATGCAACTTAGGTCAATGGTTGCAGTATTATTGATTTGCGTTGACCTCTTCTTGTATGTCTACATCCGATACCACAAGAGTAGTGAAGCAAGATCGGGGCCAAATGGTCTTAGTTTCGCCATTGTGGTCGACATTGACAATGGTGCGCGAGAGGATAGCAACCACTTAGTCGTAGCTTATGACTGTGAATGGCACTGAAGACATCGGCAGGGGATGAATGTTTGATGCCGTCGAACTCAGCTTAGCGCACTTTGCGATCAAACCAAGCAGAGGCAGTAACTGCTTCTTTCCTTTTTTTTTTGCTACGCTTGCTGTTACCATTGTCGAAAGGGTTTGAGACTTTTCCATGAGGTCAAGAAGGCGCTCTCTGACATAAGGGTCATATAGTCCTTTAGTGAAAGCCAATGTTGTCATGACCATTCGATTGAACGTTGGTGGTGAGCATGTCGACTGACCTGAGATGTTGATTTCTCCGAAGAATGAAAGAATTGTCTTGCTGAAAGAATTCAGTTAAGTCCGCTTGCAACTTCGAGGCACACTAGTTAAGTAAGTCGTCAATGGCTTCGACACCTTAAACAAACCCAAAACCGTAAAATGCACACCACTTTGTTGCTCTATCAATCGTTGTTTATTTGTGAGCAACACAAATCTGACTCTATGTCAACTATGGCTAGCAGTTGCACGTCGTGAATGTGTAACTAACGCTTCACGAAGCTACGTATTTTAATCAGGCACACTGATCAAAAAACACATTCACAGTTTTATAAACAAATAATTTGTTCAAACCAAAATAAGGCAAAAATCACACATGGCGTTAAGTTCACATCTTTGACATGTACTTTACACCTTTGACTATGATTTTGCGCAATCAAAAGCGTTAAAATCACACGTAAGCATCGACCATATAAAAAGTATTACTACGGTATAGCCAAAACAAAATGTCAAAATTACATTTTAATTAGATTAAATTTAAGTAGTTTATTAGCGTTGTGTTCTGTCACACTTTTCATTGTGGGTTTTCACTAATCCCGCAAAAAGTTACATGAAGCATCCGTCGTAACAATATAAATAGTTTTGCTATTTTGTTTTTTGGTCTCACATATAGCAAAACTATCTAGATATAACAATTAATTATCCTTAAAATTAAAGCTAATGAATCTTAAACGTCCTGTACCACCTCTTCCAACTATGCGGCTGTTAGGTCTTTTGAAAATTCTCTTACTAGTTTATAACCAAGGCAGCGATTATAGGTCTCAAGATTTGACGAAACTTTACAAAAAAAAGTTAATTTTTTATTGAAATTTTAAACTGTTTATCTTTATGAATAAATAATCCTTCGGAAAAAAACGGCTGAATATCTTAAAAATGCATTCTGCACTGAGTTGGTTCACCGTTGCGCTTTATTTTTTTTTCGCTGGCAAAATCGTCAAGGGATCTAAAGTCCACAATGCCTCCTGCTTCGTTCACTGTCACAAAAAAATAATGACCGCATTTTGAGATGTGTTTAACGGCCTATCGAACAAGTTTAACTTCTACTTTTGTTGAAAAAATAACAACGGCTTTAAATTTAATACGACAAAGACCAAAGGTCCTCCTTTTGCAGTTTGTCAGTAAAGTTCTTAGCCATTCTCTAATTACTGAAACTTATAATAGCAATAAAATTCTGACCACAATCAACCAGGAAGTCTTTAAACAGTTGTAAACACCCATTGCCAAGTATAACCGGTCAAAAATATAATATGAAAAAGCTGGACTATTAAAGTGATTAGTGCTGTGAAGCCATTCAAAGATGATACTATTAACAAGCACCTTGATATTGATTTTCAAGCCATAATAATTGTTTATACTGAACTCATTCGTTCAGGTTTCAAAGCTAGAAAAGTGACCACTAAAGCATTTCACTTATTTAACAATGAAAAGATTTTGATGGTTTTTTGGATGTTAGACCATCCTTCACTACCATCTAAAAGCTGATCAATAAAAAACTAATTAGTAGAATTTTACAAAATTTTAATGCTATTTATCTTTGATTACCTTCTCTAAAAGTACAACATCGAAACCACCCGCTTTTTCGACATTCACATTGCATGTTGTCCAAATTCCATCACACAAGCTTGTCTTGAAGTGACTAAACCCTTTACCACAATAAATTTGCGAAATAATGGTGCTCGTGACAACTTAGTTGAGTTTAATACAGTATGCATAAGCACTTTCAACCAATACGTGCATTAGCAGAGATAATTTTTCTGCCAAATTTGCGCGGTTTTTTGTCGAGGTTTAAAAACATCTCAGGAAATGGTTAAAATCTCAAGCTAACATGATCGATGAAAACGTGCTTTTAAACGCTACGGTTTTTCACGCTTCCGAAATCTCTAAGTAATCACCAAAACATAAAAACAATAAGTAGGTTAAAATTTAACTGTTTTCTCACCGATTTATCTTTTTCTGCTAATTTTAAAGTAATAATTCCAATAGTTCGTCAGTGGATTGAAAAGTTTCTCGATGTTAATAAAAGCTAAATGTCGTAAAAATCATAAAAAAAATTGTTACAGCTTTTAAAAAAAAGTGTTACATAAAATTTTACCCCCCTTTATGCAACACTTTTTTGCATTTGTTTTAAATTTGAAATTCTTCATTATCTTTCATCAAGTGTAATGAGACTGAACCATATCTCTGTTTTAACATCTAGCTTTCAATTCTGCTTTTCAAAGGATGCAATTTTCACTATACGAGCAACTTTATCTAAACCTAAACCGTTTAAACCATGTTTTCTTAGTGTGTTTGGTTATGGAGTTAGAATTCTTGGTATTCCAGAGGTCAGTTACATTTACTTTGTTGGTGATTACTTACTTCCGGCTCATTGAAATCAACTTAAGTCTCAACCTTGTATAACGATAAAAACAAAAACTAGGTTTTTAATACAACTATTGCGTTTCTGTCACAATACTTAACATTTTATTTTAAATTTTTATTAATGCTCAACTAAGTTATAATTAACATTTTATTTATTTCATGAATTTAAATTTAAAAAAAAAAGCATTTCTAAACATAGCTGAAAACGCAAAGTCAAATCGCACAATGTCAAATCGCACCTTAGGTTTAACCCGCTTACAATTTTTAAGCCCAAAATGTTAGTTATAGTTGCTTGGTATTCATTATTTTTTAACCAACACTTTGACAAAAGTGGATCAACAGTTGCTGTGAATTCGTATTAACCGAGCTACTAATTTTGTATGTGGTAATTTTATTTTTGATATTTTTGTAATACTGGCCTTTTTTTACATGTATTACAAGTTCAGACAATGCTTTTTTAATGCATATTAAAACTTGTGTTATTTGTAAACTTTGCGTATTGGTCTTCTCGTCGACAAATATTTGGTAACTAATCGGTTAATAGAAGGAAACTAATACGATCTATTTGGTTTTAGGCCGACATTTTACGGAATATCGCAACCACAGAAATGTGGTTGTTTTTACATTTTAGGTTTGTAGTGTATGTTAACCTGGCGTATTCTACGTTGTTTATCCTGTTTAAGAGATATTTTTTGACTTTTTGTCAGCATCTAAAATGTCACCCCAAATTCAAATATACAATGGAAATCATAATCATAGTAATTTCACTTTTAGTTTTTGTTTAATAGTAATCTTGTACAAGTATTGCGGAGTAGTAATAAATAGGATTTAAATTCAAATTCAAAAGAAAAGACTGAAAAAAAGTATGTGTTACATGAGAGGACTCAAAGGACCAAGTTACATCTTTGTTGTATTCGCTCCATTAACTTTTGTTGTTATCATGTTTTTTTGCATTTGTTGTAATGGTTATTGCTAACGATGAAAAGCGATCTAAATTAACTGAACATTCGACGTATTTGTTGACAGCAGAGTTGACTTATACATAAGTTTTTTTGGTGTTTCTGGTTCTTCCTTCAATGTTCATTCTTACTGACTGAAGCTTTTCTATTGTTAGTACCACGAATGCCGTCAACATTGCAATATCCATCAAAGTTTTAAATTGCCCTTTTTGCTTACTATCAACTTGTTTTTTCCATGCAGAAGAGACAAAAAAAGTTCATCCAACAAGAGAGAAACATAACTTCTAAAATAAGGGATCGGAAATTCTTAAATCTCTCATTTGCCAACAGCCACGTTGTTGCATTTTGATTTAATTTTGTTTAATAAATTGATAGCAGCAAAAAGTAGACGTTTGTTGGCTTTTTTGCGACTCACCCTGCTTGACACCTCATATGTCTGTTGTCATTAGAAACAATCTTTGGATGTCTTGTTATATATTAAATTGTAGAACATTGCAGTCGAAAAAATTTCTGAATCTTTATCAACTGGTATAAATTGTATCTGAATCCAAACAACATCGTAATCTTCATGCAATTTAATGTGTTAGTCGAGGAAAAGAAACCTCAAATTTGAATAATTAAACTATCCATTTAATATTATAATAATGGGCGATACAAGATGATGTCAAGTAAATAATGACCATCTTTAGCTGAATAAGTTTAAACAACTGAGCTTTTTGACGGGGTCTCAGACATTGCCCGCGGGGACGTAAGCCTCCATGGCTTCAAAGGATCTCGGATACGACCTAACATAACTGCTTTCTACAAACAAGCCTGTTGTTTGATCCGTGAAGCATCGAGCAGTTTGCAGTATCTCAGTTTAAAATTGCAGATTACTATTCACAATTGTTGTTTGTTATAATACTTTTGAGGTCTACGCAATTTGTTTTATTTGTTTGTGTCACCACTTTTTTAAATTGCGTATTGAATACATGCAATAAAAAATACACAATAATAAAGACAAAATATGTGATGTATAATAATACAGGCTAAACCACAAAGAGTTAATAAAAAAAGAGAACAGAGAGGAGTCACAATAGTAAAAACGGGGGGAAAGTTTAGTGAAATCATTAAGAGCTTTACAAAAAAATTTGTGATAGATAGCAGACTTTAAATTATGAAAAAGTTTGATGAAGTTTTGAGATAATTAAAACTTCATTGATAAAAAAAGTTTTTTTATCTAACACTAAACGATTCCGTCATAAAATCAAAAAATAAAAAAAAAAAAACTATATCCTTAAACCTTTTATGCTTTAAATCGCGTAACATAATTTGTGTACGGTGAACCTTTGCGTGAAAGTATACAGCACATATGTATAGAGTCAAACAAAACTTTGTCTTCACAATTACGTTTTTTTTAAGCTTCGTGACATTGCACGTTGTAGTCAACCAATGTTTTGGTCAAACTTCATTGAACTCAATTGCATTCGACCGTCTTTTTACCAAACGTCAACCGGATATCAGTTATGTTTTTGATACAAAACAAAACTTGTAAAACCATTGTATTCATGAAGTTAATGTGCTTACAAGGTCTGACTTAATCTTTTTCGACATAAAATTGTCGGCATATCGACCTTTACGAAGCATGTTTTTTTTTTCAGAATCTGAGATCGTCCAATAAAAAAGATGGATTGGTTTCGGGTCAAAATTTATTTACCGAATGGAGTGGCACTTTGCCCACCCTCTTCGACTCCCGTCAACGTTTAACATAGTTTAGTTTTGTCTTGATGGGTACCAACAAATTGGCTTATGTGTTTGCACTGTGAAGAAAACTTGGACGTGTTTGTATGGTGCACTTTAAGTTTGTGAAAAAAAATTGTTTAATCTTAATCTGTTAATAATTTTTGGTTTTGAATTTTAGTTTTTTTTTAAACAAACAAAATTAAATGGCTTGACATAACAAAACGATAATTAGTGATTCTAATGAATAACTTGCCCGAGTTGTTGATTTCAAACAATAGCAATTATATGGCTCAGATATGGGCTTACCCCAGAGTCTTTCGGGTGTTTGTATCTTTGTCTCTCAACATTGTTGCTTTTTTTTAGTTAATTATATCTAAAGCCTATGGAACGTGTAATGAGGTTTTTACGGTTGCAAACTTTTATGTTTTTAGTTGGGAAAAGTCCAATTTCTTGACAATTGTAAATTTTTTTTCGCTTTTTTCGTTTTTTTTGCTTTTGCAGATTTTAAGTGATTTTTTTCAAATTGACACATTTAAATTATATAAACTTTACGCTTCATAAATTTTTTATAATTTGATAAAGTGAGTTTCAAAGCGATCAAATAATTAATTATTCAACCAAACTTAGAATCCTTCCATGTCACATAGGAACTCCTAAATGGTGTCACCTTTCCTTTCAAGTTAAAAGATTTCTGATTTTATAACCCATTCATAAATACATATTCGTTAAGCAATCATGGCTATCTGATACTTACACGTTCCTTATTGTTAGTTATATGAATATTTCTTGAATCTGAAGGGGGGACGGAAAAACTGTTTGTCATCCGCCCACGACTTCTCTTTTTGTCAACCGTGAGTGATAAGGGTTTCCGTGCTTTGCTCTATATGAATAAATCTTTTAGCCTTTTATGTAATACTATTTTGTTTCGGCTAACTTTTTTACTTAGGCATGCTTAATTTAACCCAACATCGATCCATCTCTATGATAGACAAATGAAAAAGAGGAGGAGGGCAATCGCTGGCATTGAAGAGCTTCCATTATGCGAAAAAGACTTCAATTTTAATATGAAAAAAGGTTATAACTATTTCTTTATGTCGAATGGAGGAGTACAAAAGGTTTAAACTTTGTTGATGTGATGAAAACTTTAAATGTTTTCGTTATATTGAAACTGACTATATATTTTTATACGATAATTTTTTTTTCAACACAAACTATCCCCATCATGTTTTTTATTGCCATAAACTCAAAAAACACAGATTATTAAGAAAATAGATAAACTCAAATGCCAATGCTTATTCAATGCAACCTAAAGAATTATCAGCTGACTATTGTTTTCTCCTTTCGTGCAATGTGACCTGCCCCCTTCCTACTAATTCTTAACGATGCTAGACTCCATTTTTGTCTCTTTCAGCTTCCTACTTGCCATAAGCAAGCAAAAACAGGTCAAACTGGCTGAGGGCACCATTCACCAAAAAAAGTGTCTTTTTTACTTATATTTTTATCTGTACTGTTCCAATACATAACCGATGAGCCGTTGCTGCTCTTTATTTTTTTGTTTTTTTCTTTTAGTTTTATTAATTTTTTTCCTTAAAATTGCAAAGGTCATATTTATAATATTAATTGGGTATGGGCAACCAAAATACAAAAAAAAATTACATCAAGTTGGTATTATAGAAAGATTTTATAGACAAAGACGAAGTTGTTGTGTCAAACGGGCATAAATAAGTACCCCTTTTTGTGGCGTTTACTTTCTGACCTTCCTTCATGACACGTTCTTGTTCTACATATCGCTTTTGTATGACTTACCTATAAAACTTGACGTGGGCTTTTTGGTAAAGGCATCAAATAAGGTTATGCTTTAGAGTTAAGCTTGAGCAGCCATTTAGCGAACAATGTTAGATTTGTAACACTGGGTACGACAGGCTGTGTCATAGTAATGCTTATTTACCATGCAATTTAAACGAGCCTGGAAACGTTTTTTAATTCTTAAACTGCATTTTGTAACTACAAATGAAAATGAAAGGCCTGAAAAATGCACTTTTTTAAAAACTTGTTTGCTATTCCACCTTTAAATCTACAGTTGCATACATTTATTTAATTCATTTCATTATCAAAACTGCATTTCTATTTTTTTTGTCAAAATACTTATTACTAAAAAATACACCTCTTTTTAAGGACTAATATTGCTCAAGTCCACTTCAGTGAGCTAGACAATATGTCGCTCCACGATGCATTAATTTGGGCCAGGCTACTCTTAATATACGTCATTTTTGACTAGGTTTTTGGAATAATTTAATTGTCACAGAGAAAATATCTATTACTTAAGATTGTAAATTTTAATGATTTTTTGGCGTTGGATTTAGTAAAAATAGGTTTAGTGATGTAAAAATAATAAATGATATTTCAGAGCAATTAAACCATGTTAAACTTTGAATTGTTTCAAGAAAATAATGATGTTTTGATTCTGTATGCCGTCAGTGGAACCATCATCATCATAATCATTGCACTGTTGGCCGCTTTTACTCAGCAACGTCGACAACGTTTAAACTGGTATGACCAAAATTTACTTGAAATAGCTACATTATCAACGCATCATACAAAACATAAGTTGTTTCCAAAGCTGAATACAGATGATAATCAAAAATTCAATAATAAAAAGTTGGTTATTTTATTTTTTATAAAATGTATTCCATTTTAAATGATTTAAATTCAGAATCGACTCACTTGCCTATCGAAATCAGTCTCAAATCCATCCCATTAAAAAACCATATTCACCCATAGGCGACCTCAGCGATGCTTTTATAGTTCCTAAAAAACAGCCATCTTCGTCGTCCATGTTCCGCAACCCCGAGCAGTCACAAATCGATCGTGGCCTTTATCAAACTACAATGGATGCAGAATCCGAATATGATGAGGAGTCCTGCGGCACAGGGGGATCCATTAAATTAGGCTTATTCATGGATACCAATCTGGGCTTGTTGACAGTTAGATTAAAACATGCTGTAAATCTAGTGCCAAAGCGCCAAGACGGACATCCAAACCCATACTTTAAAGTGTGTTTGGATGTTCCGGAGAGTACAACCTCGAAAACTCATCAACAATCAAAAATCTACAATACGAGTTCGCCCATGATTGAGGAAGAATTTTTTTTCCAGGTTATAGCAATTAAAATACTATAAAAGAAAAAAAAAATATTGATTACAGATTCCAAATGGCGTGTTAAACCAATGCAGATTGGAAATCATGGTCTACGATTATGACCAATTTAGTGTCGATGAATGCATTGGGTATTGTTGGCTGACCTTAGGTCGGGTCACCATTTCAACAAATAAAAACGTGCCGACGGTATTCTTTGCCGAGGTTTTGCCGTTTGATGATAATGGAGGGGTAAGGCAATGTTTTTTTACAATTTTTTAACTTTTAAAAGAATCAACACATCATATGTTTTTTTTTTATTTATTTTAGCACGGATTTGGTGAAGTCCTACTCAGCCTAACTTATCTCTGCAAAGTGCAACGCTTAACGGTCAACGTTTTCAAAGTTCGCAATTTGCACGTCGACAACGGTTCTGATCATTTATCTGGTTCGTAAATCACTTTCATCTAATAGCATTAAATCCTACTTCCTCTTTCAGCTGTTGCTATCAGGATAGCCCTAGTCGCAAACAATGACAAGCGTCTCAAACGCAAAAAAACATCTTTCAAAAAAAACACCGCCAATCCTCAATTCAATGAATCCCTCAGTTTTGGCATTCCCAAACACACTCTGTGTGATTCCATTCTTGAAATTGAAGTAAGTCAAACTTTTATTTCCGCCTTCGTAGCTTTGATTTTTTTGCTTAATTTTTTATTAATGCTTCCTTTTGTTTTAGTCACATTTTTTTGATGCAAATATAATTGATTTAATACTTGCAAAAAATTTTTTGCAATTTGCATGTATGTTTGCAGGCAATCCATGAGTATGGCACTTTCGGTATGCAATGCAAGGTGCTTGGTAAGACCGAACTGCCCCTTCACAAATGTAAGGACCTTTGGCGATACATTATTCATGACGAAAAATCGCAAGCACGTTGGCATTCGCTTGAGGAACCGTAAAAATTTAAAAAAATAAATCTTCCGTTCAACAATGCCAGAAAACATTGCCTTTGAACAATACTTATTATTTTCCATTCACATGACATTATGTAAACATTTTCCGAATCTCTAAGGTCTTCGGGTACTGTCATTGTTTTTTAACATGATTCGTTGTTATTCTTACTACTGAAACCGTTGGCTTTCCTGTAATAACACTTTTAAATTTTTACATATTATAAGATTTTAAGAAATCGGAAAGTTAGTGGTTTTTAAATAAAATAAATTGTTAGACTTGTCGTTTAACATAAAAATGGAAAACAACTACATTTCAGAAAATTTTTTTTAAAGAAAACATGTAAATGAAGCATGATTTGAAAAACAAAACACCTTTACAAAAAATTCGTTAAAAGGTGCAACTTCATAAGCAGGTTATAAATTATAGCTTTAATTTAGTAAAAAAGCAACTTTCATCTTTTTAATTATTATAAAATAACAAATAGCGAACCGTAACCTTCACTTTTACAACTGGTCAGTTAGCCAAACCAACAATTTGTCTGCGAATTTGATGTTAAAAACATAACAAATTAAAATGTTCAATTTGTATTTTTCACTTAGCTTTTGCCATCAAAAACAAAAATGGTTACTAAACTTACAAAATGTAACACCGAAAAAAGCATAAGTGTTTGTGGGATCAACAAATGCACAATGAAAGGTAAACTAACTGGTTGGGGGGTTAAACGCAATCAATAATTTAAAAGTTTAATTAAATTCTGTTGCTAAGATGAAAAGAAATTATTCGGGATATCGACGGGATAGTAGCCATAGGCAATGCCAGGAAACTCGGTGAAAAACTTTTTGCCTCGCATCGGGACGTCGTTCTTGGGACCCATCAGGGTTCGGAAGAGATTCTGAAAAGACGAAGGGTTACGATATTGGGACTGAGGAGAGGGCTAACCTGAATCCTGGTCATTCCACGAGGCATCGCTTCAGAATCCACTAAAAGACTCAAAAAGAGAATGGCAACAATTAGTACAGAGTTGAATTTTCGGGATCGGATCGGTAAGAGCATTTTTTTGCAGTTTTTTTGACCCCTACAGTTGGCTGTTTAATGGATTATCTAAAATGAGAAAGTAATGTAGTGAAAAAAAAAGTTGTCAAAAATTTGACCAAACAAGCATTTAAAAAAAAAATAAAAAAATTTCCTTAACATGATGGTAAAACTGTTTTACCACCCATTCAACCTTTTGACCTTCCAACTAATCAAGCCAAAAAAGGGTTCCCAGACACTCTATAGCAAACCCAAACCCTGAGAATCAAAAATTGTCATGCTGACAAGGCTTAATTTAAATTTAACAAAGAACAATGTCCAATCTTCATTATAACCAAGCCTTTAAATGGACCTCGCCTCCCCCTCTTTCCGAATCCCCCACAACCACTACCTAATAGCATGTCATGTTTTCAGAAGTTGACACCATTTAGTAATGCTGTCATGTCAAGCTTTGTTTAAAACCAATTTGTCTACTTAAACGAACCCAATACCTTCTTCTTTCTGGGATAAACTGATAAAATCATATAAATGTCTTGAAGCAATAAATAGCTGCCATTTTTTTCTTATGACACCAAAAGTGTCAACATTGGGACATGTACATCACCGCGGGCACAATCCCAAAAAATATTCCCAACCCACCATATCTGTTCACTTTTATGTCACATAAATCAAATATAGAATTGATACTAAGCAATTATTGGCTTGGAGAAGGTTGCAGAAGGCGGGTATACATATTCGTCATCAAAAACAAAGAACAAGACTCCGGCGTGCTTAGTATTTACATATCTTTATATAAACTACGTTAGGTCGAAAGATTATTCAAGAAAAACTAAATCAATTAACTGGATTACGGTAGTTGACGGTGTTTCACTAAAATGTAAAAAAAAATGTATTTTTAATTTATTTTAATTACTCAAAGTAGCTTTTAACGCCGTATTGGTTCAACAAAATCATAAATTTATTCACAGACATGATGGAAAGGAGTTAAAATATTATTCACTCTCTGAAAGAGGTAAACGTTAAAAAACAAATTAAGCAATTAACGGAATCATCCAAAAACTTATTTAAAATGATAATAAAACAATAAACACTTGAAAACATAAACTTGTTGTTAATAAAGCGTTAGTTAAAACATAGAATGCAACAAAAATGAAAAAAAAAAAACAGCATTTGAAAAGGCCAAGATCAACGCCTTATGATGAAAACTACACCTTTCAGTTAAACAAAGTTTTAAAACTTCTCTATCACTTAAAACTTTAATTAAACTTAGTGTTTGTTATTAGTTTGGAAGCTCGTTTTTGGTGTTTAAACTTTTATAAAACAGTTTGGAACCACCGCACAGTGTCGTAAAAATATCATTCCAGTCCATATTTGCAAAGGGTCAGAGTAATCCGTGCACTTTATTTGTTAAAAATAGATTAAACCCTTGAGCTATGATGAATAATCTTATTCTGATTACCACAGAAGCACACTATTTATTTATTGTTCCTGTCTGTGACCGCCTTGAGGCTGTGAAACAATTATACCAACAAGGAAGTGTAAACAGAAAGCCGAGAAACTATTTAAAACCTTTGATGGCACTATAGCTCGCCATAGAAGATGTTATATACTTTTTTTTTATTAATTTCATATGATTAAAAGCTATTATGAAATTTATATTGGGTACCAATAAAAACGTTTAATGCTAAAATTATTTATTAAAATAAAAAAATAAATCCAACAGCATGCCATGAACTGGGTAATGTGTGAGGGGGTAAAACTTATACGGCTTGATATGTTTATGTATGATCTAAACTAAATTCGCTTGTAGATTTGTAGGTTTAAAAAAAACCCAAAATGCTTAGTCATTTGCATTGACATTGAATGCAAAAATCCCACACTCACGAATGTGTGAACCATAATTTCATTGTTCAACATTAAATTTGTCAAATGCAGTTTCATTACTTGTATATTTTAAAAATTCTTTGTGAAAAATTTTAAAACAAAGGTTTAACAATGCGGTTTTAAATTTAGTGGAGTTTAATTTTGTTACAAGAACAAAAACGATTTCAAAGCTCATGATTTAATCAGTCTTGGTTGCAATGCCGCTTAAAAGCTTTTGAAGTGCAAATCAGTAAATTTTAAACTTTAATGTTAATCCCATTTTACTTTTTTAACTCATTGGTCATTGAAAAACTGGTAGTAATGTGCTAAGTTAGTAAAAAATTTAAAATTTTTAGTTAATTAAAAACTTTTTATTTAAAACCATGTTTCATTTAAATCAATAATTTAATTTTTAATACTTTTTTACTTTAGAAACAGCTAGTGTTTTGCCAACTTAATTACTGTTATAATTAAAATTAAAACACTTATTTAATGAAATCAACAAAAGTTTTCGTTTGGCAAAATGTTCTTAAGAGTTCTTGTTTAATTTAAACGAGTTCCCGCTTTTTTTTTCTATTGAAACTTGCTTCAAACTACCTTTAACCAGCTTTCTACATTTTAAAATGGCTCTCTGGGTTGATAAATATCGTCCTAATGATCTTTCCAAGTTGTCTTATCATAAAGAGCTTGGTGAAAACTTGAGCGGTCTCGTCAAAGCTGGAAATTTCCCACACTTGCTTTTCTACGGCCCCGATGGCGCTGGCAAAAGCACTCGAATTCGTTGCATCTTAAAAGAACTTTACGGTAACGGTGTCGACAATATGACTATGAATAACCGTGATTTTGAGACACCATCTGGAAAGAAGTTAACCATAATGACGTTGTCCAGTTTGTACCACATTGAAATGACCCCGAGGTTTGTTTCTATATATTATTTAGATTTTCATTAAATAAATTTTAGTGATGTCGGCATTCACGATCGAGTCGTTGTTCAGGAAGTCATAAAGAGCATGGCACAAGTTCAGCAGATTGACTCAAATACTCAAAAGCCTTTCAAAGGTTGGTTTTATGCGGGTTTCGACTTTGTTGCATAGTTCTTTCAGTCGTTGTCCTCCAAGAAGCCGATTCTCTTACCCGAGATGCTCAACATGCTCTTCGACGAACCATGGAAAAGTATGCAGGGACCTGTAAAATCATCATGTGCGCCAATTCAATCAGTAAGATTATCGAGCCACTTTGGAGCCGTTGTATGTTGATTCGAGTCGCAGCGCCTTCAGATGCTGAGGTTTAATTTTTTTTTTGTTGAAAAGAATACATAGTTAATGTGTTTCAGCTAAAATTTTGTCTCCAAACCACTGCCCGGGGGGAAAATGTCAATGTTTCTGATCGCTTCCTGGATGCCATCGCTCATAAAGCCAATGGTAACCTTCGAAGAGCCATGCTTCTTCTGGAAGCCGCTTCATCTCAATATGGTATGAACCTTGATTCACAAAAGGTCATTGAACCTGACTGGCAAGTGTATCTCAAAGAAACCGCGTCGTTTATCATCAAAAACTGCAGCGGTGACGGTTTGCTTAAAGTTCGTCAACGCATCTACGAACTACTGACTCGATGCATCCCTCGAAGCATTATCTTTGAAGAACTTCTCGATGCCCTTCTTCCCTATTGTGATGCCGTTATTCGAGGTCAAGTCATCGATGCTGCTGCCCGTTTCGAGCACACTGCCACTCTCGGATCAAAAGATATTTATCACATTGACGGATTTGTTGCCACTTTTATGCACATTTATAAAAATCGTGCAATTACTGTTGACGGCCGTTAATTTTTTAAATCTGTATTGATCTTATCATGATCTTACTTGCCTTGTAACGTCAACTTAAATTAATAATCTTTCATTTTTCAATTACCGCTTTAACAGATAAGTGTGTAGCTTTAAAGAAAAGGCAAGAATCAACTAGGTTATACTATGAGCAAGATTACGGCTACCAGAAAGAGTTAAAAAATGAAGTAACATTCACTGGGCTTGTGTACCTCAAATTTCGAGAAAGAACAGAAACAACCCGCAAAAAGGAAACAGAAAAGCTACGACTTTAAGTTAACTCAATTTTTTTTTTAATTATGGTTTAGTGGTGATATGTTTTCGGCTCCGTCCGAATTAAAACAGGAATCACGCGACGTTGTGGAGATTTTTTTTTTTGGAACTGGCGTAACTCCCGATGAAATTGACGAAAAACTACTTGAACCCGATGTTGAATCCCATGAAGTAATACTTTCGGTTTGAGTAGCTGGTGGCGACATTAGGGTCATCTGATTGTTGGCTTCGTTTATCGACTGCTTGTTTCGCCGTTTTCGTTTTTTTTTGGACTGTTCAAACACTGAAGAAACTAAATTGGGTGAGGATTGTGATGAGACTGTTGAAGGCATTGTCGGTGTTGATTCGATTTGTGGTACTTCGGATACTAAAATGTCAAAATTGACTTTGCATTAATCACACTACGATCACTTACTTGTTGATGAAATCGCTGGAATCGAATTTTTATCTACAATTGTGTTGCTCTCCAACAATTCTTTTAAAATCTGTTGCTTCATGACTTCCAATTGGCTTGTTTCAAGGATCATGCTTCGATTATAATACTTTATAATTATTAACATCATCAGGAAAGTCGTTGTTTGCATCAAAGCAACGAGAATGACAAGCTGTTGCGTCTAAAACACACCAAATTTTATGGTGCTTTCAAAATAGCTACAGAACATACCGTCCACATGCCATCTGCCACATCTAAATCGATTTCATCATCCCATTGCTTTTCTTTAACCGTTCGCATAGCAATATCTCGAGTACCTTCGCTACAAGAATTACCAGAAAAGTAGTTGCTAAAGGTAGTCGCTGTCGTTGTTGCCATGTGGTTCATCCGTACTGCGGCAACAAAACGATAAAATCGGTGCGCCAAATTAGCCATCTCTTGTCGAACACCGTTGATCTCACTAGCGATTTGACTAGCCAGTCTCGTGGAAACGTTGGCCACAGCTTCCGAGATATGCTTTTCTAAATGAGCTTGATTATAAGTCGTCGCTTCCGTTTGGGCTACATATTGTCGACTCAGTTCAGTAAGATACTGCGAGCTCAAGGAAATGTTAAGTTCAAGTTGAGCAAGACGCTTGTTTAGCTTCAAAAAAACTGATTCCTTGTGGCTTGTTGTGCCCGCTGGAAGAGGCGTTTTATGCGCATTTTTACCACCTGAAGTCGGTGAAGGCGGTGGCGTTACGACGGTTTGCTTCTTAAATGTTTCCGTTGGAACATCAGCAGCAGTAAGAACAGGAACCGGAGTGGGGATAGCAACTGGAGACGACGGCACATGGGGAGCATGTCCTTTCAAACAGACAGCTCGCGGTTTCAATATTAGATTTAAGAATCTCGCCTGGGATCGTGAACGACCAACACGAGCACACGTAGAACCCGAAGGAATGCAATCACGTTCTAATGAGCAAGTTGACGGCGTCGAGAAAACATAGCACAACCACGTTGTGATGGCGTCTCGGTGATATTGACTTCCTTCACACTTTTGACAATCGCGGAATTGCCAAGGTAAAATTTTTTGTGTTTGACCTTTGATTGGAATCTCATTTAATTTTTCTTCATCGGGTAGCGTAATAGCAGGCGGTGATTGAAATTCAGTAGTGACAGGTTTTTCTACCGCAACTTCTGGTACATCCAACACGCCCAAAGCAGCAGCATTTGCTTCAGCCTCATATTCATCGACCATAGAAATACCATATACCCTTAACGATGATAATGTACAGTAATGCTCCGTGCCATAATGCGTATCCAACTCCAGTCTCAAAAACTTGGCATACGTTCCATGAGCCGGAACCGTAAACGATTGAATATTGCGATTATCTTCGGCAGTAAAAGTTCCCAATGCAACCCATTCCAGCGACGGATAACGCTCCGAAGCCAATAATCGAAACTCCTTCGGGGACGACGAAAACAACTCAAAATTAGCAATCTCAATGGTTTTCGTTTGAATCGTTTCACAGAGTTCAATAACCAAAAACTTTGAAGCCGCATCCTTGCACGGGTTTCGCATATAGTCGTCTTTTTCTTTGTCATTCAACACAGCTCCCCTGTTCTCAGTTTCAGGATTGGCATCAATCACTTTAGAACCACACTCACGTGATGCATAATTTCGTTTGGCAGCAGTTGCAAAAACAGGAATAACGGGTGATTTAACAATTGTGGGTCCAGTGGTAATCGGCTGACTTGCAACTGCTTCGTTTGACGGCAAAGTTGTTGCAGCTTCATTGGCTGGAGGTGAATCTAGTGTCGAAAAAGAGGCTCCGCCGAGGTTAACTGTTTCAGTTATCGGTCGAACAATTTCAGGCGATGACGGAATTCCTATCTACAATACTTTTGCTCACATCAGAGTTGTATTCGACAAAAAAAAAACAAAAAACAACTCACATTAGTGGCTTTAGCTTTCTTTAATTCCTGCTCCAACTTTTGGCGTGTCCACTCTTCAAAAGTTGCAATCTTGTGCCCTTCATCGATCAACGTCACATTTCGCTTTGGAAAAAGCATCGGAGGAGTTGTCGGTACTGGGTGATCAAAAGTAAGCAGCGATGGGCACATACCATCGATGGTGACATTGGTGTCATCATTACAATCAGGAGGAGATACTCGTGACCTAAAAGGACTAAAAAAAAAACTATTAGTTTTCAATATTAATTTTATTTTTGACATTTCAAGTGTAGGTACCGGTCATCAATCAAAGCCAACAAAAAAAACTAACTGATGAGCTGATGGAAACTTCGGCGACAAGAGGTCAAAAAAATGACGCTTCTTGATGGCAGAGCACGTTTGCATGGTGTTACGACTGGCTTTGATGGTGGAAATAGAGCTGTAAAGCAAAATCCTTTTAAAACTAAACCAAAAATAATTAACTTACCAAAGTAAAAGAAAACTATTTAAAATTGTAAGAAAAAGCATTTTCTTCTCGGCTGGAGCATGAATGTTGCACTTTTAAAAAACCAATATTAAAAGTTAAAAATACGTGTCACTTTTTGTCGTGGTCGCAACCAAAAGGTGATAGGCACAGCTGGTAAAAAGGAACGACTCCAAGACAAAAACAGGAAGTTACTTTTTACATAAAGCAAAGCCTCGTTTTCTCTAAAAAAAAAAACAAAATAAATTAACAACAATGATAGCTCGTGATGAAAAGAACACATTGAAAGTATATATCAGGAGGAGTTAAAACAACCCGATAAAAAGCTACAATGATCAATCAGCCAATCATGAGACGAGCGTATGATAGCGTTATTGTAACGCAAAAAAATACAGATATAGGATAATAAAAAAGATTAAAGACAACAAGTATGCGTAGAAACGAAAAGTTTAATGGCAAAAAAGATTTGTAGTCGAGCAGGATCACTGATAAAAAAAAAGAACATGGCATTGACTTCAAAAATTTTTGCCGGCTAAACGTGTTTGCGAAGACACAAACGGGATAAAAAAAACATCTTGTTATTGCAAAATATTTTTAATGACATCTATCAAACACCGGATTAATATTACAAAAATTTACACTTAAAAAAGATAAATAAATGCGTAAAACGGAATTTTCATCCATTTAAAGATGAGTAAAACTTAAAGGTTGCAAATTTAAACAAAAAGTGAAGAATCGCTTTTTTACAGCAAGTTTAACGAATGTTTACAACATTTAAGGTAAAAAAAAAGGCATAAAAACAATTTAAGGTAGAAAAGGGCCAATTTTTTCAAAAAGTTTTACAAATGCAAATGAAAAAAAGGGAGTAAGTAAACTAAGGGGAACTAATTACGTCAAACAAGAGACAAAAATAAACAGTAGAAAAAGAAAACTTGTAGAAAAATCTTGACAAAAAAAAAAGAAAAGAACAAGCTGGAGTTTCTCTACGTGAAAACATGCACGGAATATTTCATCCAATATACACAGGAACGCTAGGGGGAGCGAAGTAAAAGAAAAATAGGAAAATAATGGGGGCAGTGATTTAAGGAGAGAACATGACATTCGTAATGGTACTGTCTCGGCCTAGACATGAAGCTACATTTAATGAGCCATGAAATAAGTCATTAATAAAGGGAACGTGAAAGATTTGTTTGTATTCAAATATTCGGTGGATTCAAACTACCACGTTTGTAACGCACTTTACGCTTGAAGCAATTAAACTTTAGCTACATTGCATTACAAAATTATAAATAATGAATACAGATAATCAATGAGTCCACAAAAAACAGGAAAGCCAAATTAAATGTTGAACAGGATTAATCCTCTCGAAGAGCCACGTAGATCTGGCGGATGGGTTTGCCGGCTTCAGCAATCACGACATTGATCTTGTCACCGGTCGAGATTTCACGTTCAGCCGTCATCTTGAAGGCGTCTTTAGCTAGGGCAATAGCACGCTCAATAGTAAGCTTCGGCCGTTCAGCATTGTCGGACAGAGTTACGTGGCCGACCTGTAAAATAAAACGATGCGAAAATAAAGCAAGAATAGCAAGAACTCGCCTTTAAGGTTAAAAAGTAAAAAAAATGTATACCAGAGGACTGTCAAAAACAAACCTGATTATCAAGCAACGGCTGGATGAGCGACTCGCCTGCACCGGAACACGTGTAAGGAAGGCGTTCAATACAGCCGACGGGATCATAACTGTAAACGGCGCCTTTGCCTGAAAAAAATAAAAATTACCCTATCCTATAACTTTTCCTGATTACGACAACAAAACATATACAAACAAATACAAACAAAAACCTACCATCCTCATCGACGCCAGCCAGGATAGCGCCTGTATAATACGGGAAGAAACGACGATAGTACAAGTTGCGAGCGAGAAGTTCAGCACAAAGATCCACGGTCATGTCTGTGCGATAATCGAAACGGTACTTGTGAAGACGAGACTAAAAAAACAGCCAAGTTTACGCATAATCTGTTTTTAAAACAGTTTTGAGGTTTAGAAAAATGCGATTAGTATAACAGACTCCAGAAAGTCAAAATAAAACTCACCTCGAGAACACGCTTCAATTGAAGAACATCACCATAAAAGCCAGACGTTGCGAGAACAATGCTCTTGTTCCTGAATCGGTTAAACAGAAAATACCAAACAACTTATAACGGTTTTAATGTATAAAAAAAAAATTTTATTCAAACTCACAAAATGTGAATCTTTTCACCCTCACGGGTCATCACATTAATGTCAAATTGTGACATACGCGTATCGGTGGCAACGATGACAAAGTTTTCACCCGCAATAGCACATGTCGAACTAAAATGTAAAAAAAAGTTAAAAACCCATAGAGACAGCATTAAAAATTTTATCAAAACCTATAACATACCCTCCTTCTGTCGAGTAAGGATTCCAACGTTGACGCTCGATAATCTTACTGGTTTTCCATGGCGGGTTAACGTAGACGTTGCGAAAAGCCTTGTCAAAGTGCTTCATCTCTTGCATAGTTGCTTCATGCACGGACATATCGTAGAGGGACATTGTCGGAGAAAGTTTAAAAAATGGCTGAAACAAAAAACATGAGCATGAGGAAGGTACTTACTTATGTTTCGAAAGTCAGTGAGGATTGGAAATCCAGTTTTTGTAACGCGAAGAAAGGGATACAATCGAGAGGTTATAAACAGAAACCGAGAAAAAGGTATACAATAAAACTGTTTAGAATAAAAATGTAATTGTAGGCTAATGAGTGACAGAATTGATTATTTAAAAAATGTGTTAAAGTCGGACAATTTAAAACTTCACACATGTAAAATTGATGATTTTCACATCGAGTCAGCGCAATGCGTTTATTCTCCTCGAGACCTGCATCATGTCCAAAAACTGCGTGCGTCAGCAACGTCAATGTGAAAGGTTTCTAAAAATTTGCAAAAAGCGTTTCTTTTTATCGACAAATTTTGTTTTTCTTATACGCAGCGCCTCTAAAATTTGGCACTTTTTACTTTACTTATCCAAACTTTAAATCACCTCGACAATGTAGATTTAGTTCGCCCCGCGCAGCCGTTTTTTTTTTTCATGAGTTCTTTGACTCTTGAGATCGATAAGCTACCGCCTATTTGTTGCCATGGCATTTATCGTTCTTGCTATTTAATCTTATCAATTTACATTAGCTTTTGTTTTAAGTTAAAACGCATTTCGGGACTCCAAATCCTTATAAGGGTAATCCTATCAGTGTTTATCAATTTTTGTTTTCGGTCAGTGTTTTTTTGACGTGGCATTTGCGTGTAAATTGAAGCGTTATTTAAAAAAATGTACAAAACTATGTTGAAATCGCAGGTTGCACCAAAATGGGAGCCGCTGCATCTGCTCAGATGCAAATGCAAACAGAGCATGATCCTAATGCGGCTTTTCCCTGGTGGGTGCGATACTTAGCCAAGGGCCTTGGCATTATCGGTGGTTTTCTCGCCATGTTTTTTGCTGTCTTGGGATTGCTGAGCTTTAGCGCAACTTGCATTTTGGCGGTATTATTGCAATTGTATGTTTTTTTTTTTAACTTTTTTGACGAAATACAAACAAAATATAAAAAGTTTATTTTCAGAGCCGCTGGCTTCTTGACCATTGCTCTTGAAGCCCCCTTCTGCTGTACTTTCGTCGATTTCATCGAAAAAATTGCCCTTTTTAGCGAGTCTCGTGCATATTGGCAGAAGGCTGTTTTGTACTGCGGCATGGGTGTCGTACCAATCATTCTGTGTACTGAGTTGAACACTATCCTTGGCGCTGGAACAATTTTTGCCTCAGGAGTGGCTTATGGATTCATGGCACTTGGAAAAAAGTAAATTTCCTTATTTTTGTTGAATCAACTTAAGTTAATACATATTATAGGGTCGACCGTCAGACAATGATGGGCAGTGGCTCTGATCCAGCTTGGACGCCCCAAGTTAACCAGGGTGGACCTCCCTCTGGTTTCAACCAACCTTAAGCTCGACTATTTATCCCTTCCTGCCGGCATTTTATATATTTTTTTATTCCAAAACAAACGTTTTATCAAAAACTTTGGTGGTTTTACTAGTCCAAATTCAGATCGACAATCATTTTTTTTTTCACCATAATTTACGACCTCTTTTTTTGCCATTTTCACACAGTCATCTCCCCCTACCATCCCTGTAACAAGTTTCGCTTCGTGTTTTACTATTTTGTAATCACTATTTTCTGCAATCTATATTATGAAACCAGTTTTGACAGCATTGAAAATGTTATGCTCTGGTTTCAGTCTATTTATTTACTAAACTTTGAAATTGTTAACTATAAATTTCACGTTTTTTACTTTTTGTTTTCATATTCAACTTTTTAAGTGAAGTTATGTTTCCGCAGTCGCCTGCACCGTGTTTGAACCACCCCCTGGGTCAGCAATTCCGACTTGGATCGCCTTTATTTGCATCCCTTTTTTCAGCTCAAATGGTGCAAAAGCCACCACACTGATGAGCATGATTCCGGATGCTGATGGCTCTTCAGTTTGAGTCGAAGCATCGGCGAACTTTTTCTCTACTTTCAGGTCCGTTTGCGTAGCCACTGGCACGGCTTCAGGAGACGTACTCTTGAGTGGGATGTTGCAAGCCTCATTGACTCGAATGTTGATACTCTTCCGGTTTCCCCCAATTGTGATGACCAATTGCTTGGATTTTTGGAGACTTAATCGATCGGCGGCAGCGTAGAGAGATTCTTCGAGCAGTTTCAAGGCATTCCAGTTAGCTGTGATGGAGATCGGCGATTCGGCTGAGCTAACCAACATCTGAGTTTTTCGATTAATGGTAAAAAAGGATCATAAAATATCTTCATTATTTTTTTGCTTATACACAGATAAATTTGAATATAATTCAAAAAATTAATTAAATTTGATCAAAACAATGGAATTAGAAGACTAATATAAGCTTAGCCTTTCCAATACCGGTAAAAGCAATACATAAACACAAGAGTGAAGACACAACCAACACAAAAAATAAGCCAATCTTCATCTAAGCGTTTTTCAATCATTCTTAATGTTGTCCCGGATAAACCGAGCTAAAAAAAAAGGTTGAGGATACAAATTAAAAAAACTATATAAAACCTACAGTTTGGCCAACATCCAAAATTTTTCTTCTAACACCCTTTAAGTTCAATCCCTGATCTCGGATATTTTCTAACACGGCTGTTCCCTGGCTAATAAGATCGTCAATGGCACGGTGCGAGTTTTTCATACTGTCATTGACTAACAACTCTGTGTCGTCAAAGGTCAGCATTGTTTCAACTGGCCGAATCCTTCAAATTACCCATCAAATCTACTCAAAACAGTTTCAAAAGCCAACCTTTGAGTGAGCAGTTCCTCTCGTTCTGCTGTCACTCTCCACTTATTGGTCAACTTAGCATGAATATTGTTGATAGCAGCATTGAGGCCATTGTAGTCCTGTTTAATTTGATCGACCTTGAATTGAGCAGCGCGTCTGTTGTTGATGGACTCTTTAGAAACAAGAAACTCAAGTTTATCATACTCTTGTTTAATCAAACTAAAAAAAGTGTTTATGTGACAATAAAAAGAAAATTCCAACTCACACAAGTTGTTGATGAATGGATATGAACAGTGGTTGAGCTTCACTTTCATTACGTGCTTTTTCCAATCGACCAAGAGCAAATTCAACATCATGAACAAGATTTTTGGTTTTTTGGTAAACGGATTCCATAATTTAGATAATTAAAAGAGATCGTATTTGGCGGATCTCAGTGAACAATGCAACGTAAGCACACTGGAATAGTGGGAATGTAGTTTATTGAAAGCATTACGTCAAAGGTTTTATCTTGTCATACAATTTATTTTTAACTTGCAAAATAAATTTAAAAATTCAACAATTTTATTTTTTTTGTTGTCAAAATAAGTTTTCTAAAATGTTTTTTTAAAACTTATGTAAAAAATAATCAAAGTAATCAAACATTGCTTTAAAACATAATATCAAAAAAAAAGTTATCCGACGCATATTTCTCACTTACAAACGCTGCCGACACCAAAGTTCTCTCAGCACGCTTATTTTTGCACGCTGTACGTATGTTCTCGAAGATTCATCCGAAGTTTTGAATTAGGAATCACTTGTCTTCACCGAATTAAAATGACTTCTGAGGTTTGTTTTTTTTTGTTTTGTTTATCCTAAAATTTTAATTCAATCAACACCTTCCAGATAAGTCTTGATTTGGCCGAGGTTGAAGTCTTACTTGCTCAGGCAACGCGTTCAGTCATCAAAGACACTTTAGAAGATTTGAAGACAAAATTGACAAACAAGCTATCGCAAGTATGCTCCTTTCTTATCAATTTATTTTTTAGCTGATGAATGTAAAAACGTTATTGGCTTCAGGTCACTTTCACCGCTGCGGCCAACGCTCTTCCCTCAAAGCCCAAGGCTAACCTCAACCGTCCGATCGTTAAAATTACCACCTATGCGTACGATGAGAGTGAAAACTTTGTCAAGTTGTACTACACTGTCAATGGTATCCATAATTTACCCGCCGATCAAGTTTCTTTCAAGTTTACCGACGAGTAAGTTGTAGCAATTTTAATCTATCTATTTTGACTTTTAAATTCATCTTTTTAGCTCTTTCGAAGTGACTGTTACTGATCTTAACGGCAAAGACTATTTCATTTCTGCTAAGGGATTTGCTTATCCCATTAACCCCGATAAGTCCATCGTTAAGCAGAAAACTGATAACCTTTTGGTTATGTTGAAGAAGGCTCAAACCGGCACCTGGAGCGATCTTTTGAAGATTGTTAAACAAAAGAAGGAAGAAAAGAAACGACAGTAAGTGGTTTTCTCAATTCGTTAAACTTTTGAAAACAAATCGGCCGTAAACGACATTTTCAAAACCGCAACCCCCGATGTCGTTAAAATTAAAGAGATTAGCCCGCCTTTTAACATTTTTCTTTGCAATCTTATTTTTCAAGGTCGTTTTTATTCTTAACGGGCTATGTTTACATTTTCTTTGTATTTGCAGGGATGAGGCGGAGATGGCTACAGGTAGTGCAGGCGATCCGCAAGCCGGTATTATGAACATGATGAAAAAAATGTACGACGAAGGGGACGATGAAATGAAACGTAGTTTGCGTAAGGCTTGGCACGAGGCTCAAAACAACAAACAAGGTGCTGCTAAGATGTCTGGCATGCCTGACTTTGGCGACTTAGGAGCCGATCTTTAATTTTTGAATTGAATTTTATGATAATTTGATCTTTAATTTATGTAAGTCGGTTTGATGATGACCCATTTACAGTGTTTTTCTAATAAATTTGTTTTGAAAATTTTTTGGTTTATGATGCAGCCGGCGCCACTATTTGAATTGTTGCTCTGCTAGCGAAACAGGTAGTCATCGACAACAATGGCTGCCGATCGGGCAGACGCCAAAATAATCGCAACTAGCGAAAACCTTAAAGACCAGAAGTGTGGTACTTAACACTTATTTGTTGACTTTAAAAGCTCGATCGTGCAAGTACGTAGCAATAAAAACTACTTTCCCCTTAAAAAAGTTACAAAAAACTCAAACTTTAGTTTTCAATTTTTGCAAAAAATTTAAGTATTTTTTCATTAAAAGGGACATAAATTCGCTTAATTTAAACTAACAACTTGATATACTTATCCTTATTTTAAACTAAACGCCATTCGCTGGTATTTAGTCTTTTATACCAATTGTAAAACTTTTGGCAACTTTGAACCCCAAAAGGCAGCTTATTATTAATATTGCTCACTAAATTCCCAGAAATGCGCAGTAGATAAATATCACCATACTTTCGCCCTGACATCAATTTTTCAATAAGTTGCGCTGCACTGTCAAACTTTTTGAAGCCCTTCATGTTGTCGAATATTAAATTTTAACATTTGCTGATGTTAAGTAGGTACTTCCGAAAAAAATGAACCCTCACTTTTGTTTCGATTGGTTGTTTGCTTCAGGTCGTTTTCAAAGTTTTCGATGTAGTTACTTGTTATTTACATGTAGTAATTTTTGCGTTAAAACCTTACTTTTATATTTTGTCATTTGATTTGTTTGAAAACGCCAATAAACTGTTATCAGATATCATGGTTGTTATTCGATAAAAACCATTTTTGTTCTTTTACCCCTTTTTTTTAATAAATAACGTATTGTTTACGTTTCCAATCATAAAACCTTCCAAAACATTAAAAAAGAATTTAAATCAAATACTTCCAGACACGAGCGATCTAGTTCCAAGTGTAAACGAATTTTTTAACAAGTGTGCCATCACCCACTTATGTTGATCCGCTTGCCTTCACACCCATCATTAATGAACCTTGCTTGGATACCCTATGAACATAATAATATTATCCATGTCTTCCCAACTCTTTCGTCACCTTAGTACGCGTGCCATTAAAGGTGTTACTTTTGCCTGGAGAGGGTTTCTAACGTAAACGACCATCGCTTCAGTGTGAACGCGCTCAACACTTGACAGAGGAATGGGGACGGACCTGAAACCATACTCATGTTAGACTTGTATAATGTTTGCCATTGCGCTTAACCCCATTTGCAGGGCACAATGTCAGTGCTTTATGCCATTGGTGCCCGATGATGGAGGTCAGGTCGGCGTTGACCGCGCAGCCGGCCAATATCTGACTTTTTTTGTTGCTTTTCGTATCGGAAATGCCTTCATACTGCACAAATAACATTTTTATCTCGACTTTTTCTGCAGCAATGTGGTTTTGTTCTTTTATACTTTTAATCTTTTTGTCTTTTTGCATAAAAACTTTCATTATTTTTAGTTATTTTCATGGCTTTTGAGCACCTTGTGGTAATGTAGCCTACAAGAAAAAAGCTATGATTAAACATCTGGATTGTGCAAAACATGTTTGTTCTGTCATTATTTTCTTCATTTTTCTGAAAAATGAACATTTTTTACGCATGATTAACATACATGGCTCTGCTGTGCTGTGTTGTGTTTTTTGTTTTTCACAAATGGCGCTCTTCTCGGCATGGCGCCACATTGAACGACTTGCATCTCGACTTGCGCCCCGATTGACCCCCAAATACTAGCGAGAATTTGCTTTTAACCCAAATTTTTCTTCGAACATCGTAGCTCGAAGCCTGTTTTTTTTTTTTTTTTTAATTTAATTTTAAAAATTTCCATGCATCATTGCCCTAAATCACAGGTGTGTTTGGTCAATATCTTTAAAATGGTTAATTCAACAGTTTTCGATCTATTTTCGACCTTTTCCAATTCCTATCTTATTTGACTGAAATGTTTGCTGGCTATTTGCCATTTTCTTAACCTTCTTCAAAGAGAGGTAATAAATGGCCCGATTAAAATACAGCCGATGACGCTTAAAACAGGAGGCAGATGTGGTCCGACTTCCTCGATTGCTCTTTTTTTGTCGGTTGTATGGTGTCGCTTTCGAAGCCCTTTGGAACAACTAGTTAAGAGCGAATTGCGCGGGCTTGACAAACGACTCTCCTCCGATGGGTTGTGATCGCGGCGGTTGTCAGCTTCTGTGGGACACAGAAGCCAGCACGTTTCGCAGCAGTGTATTTAGATGTTGTTTTAAATGACTGTCTCTATCGCTGCCAACTAACTTAGAGAAAGGGTCGCCAAATAGTCAGTTTAAAAAGTGTGCGCAGAATTTGATACCTGTTTTACTTCTTTTTGTTAATTGGTGTACTGTAGTTTTAAAAATTTTTAAATGCTTTTTCTTTAAAATAAGATTAGAATTGAATTACTTTTTTTTTTATTAAAAGTTTAAGTTTGATTAAATCACATTTGTTTTTTTACCACAATCTGGTTAGTCGATTCTCCCACGGCACATGCCATCAACCATCGATTTTCATTCCTCTTTTCCAAAACCCATATGTCATCTGCTTGCCGTCGACGATCAACAGAGCCATGTTCCATCTATCGACTGTCCACTCAATTGACTGTCACAGCATGAACCGTCAGTCGCACAGGCCCCCCCCCTTTTCAATACGTTTTGAACATTCATCATCGGTACGACAAGAAGGATCATTGCATTGATCAAACCCAAAATTTTTTTTCACCAACTGTTTCATTGCCATTTTGCCTTTGAACCTAGCGCATCGGCCTAGGGCACTGACCTTTGCGCAACACCCGCTTCCTTCATTGGCGGTATCTTCAAAGTGAGAGAGATGTAAAAACACGCTCTCGCGAGACCAAATGTCAACTAAAACATGGTTGAGGGTTATTTGGACACGAGTTCTAAAGAGGGACAGGTGTTTTGAACAATTTTAATGCTGTCAATATATGAGCTTTTTTTTTGTTGTAAAATATTGCATGTCTAATGTTAGGTTATTTGCTTCTTTTTTTTTTTTTCAAACATTTTCCCATCCCAGCGGCATTTACCCAAGTCTAACACTTCAAACCATGGCAAGATTGACATGTGAAAGGTTCCTCCCACCATGCGATTTTGCTTCCATATTTGCATAACTAGCCGTTAATGTTGCCAAGTATGTCTGCAGCGCATGACAGGTGCCCAACCCTAGCTAGCTCTAGCATTAATGTTTCCATGATGGCCCAGCACTTGGATCGAAGCTTTCCGGGACATGGCCTTCGAGCCCATTAGCTTTCCTAACGTTCTGAGCTATTGTGACTTAATGTTATAACATTAAACGGTCGTGTAATGTGGATCGTAGCTATCTTTGACATTTCAACATAAAATTTATTAATGAATTCATTTTCAGCCTATTCACGTTAACAACCATGTCATATCAACCTCAATTAATTGATCTTGATGAACATCACAGATACAATGACTACAAAGAAAATCGTTATCCTAGTCATCGAAATTTGGGTTTCATCGGCTCAAACCGTGCCAGTGTTTATCAAAAAGTTGACTTGGATCAGTTCAGCAGTGATGATGAGGGCGTTGCGCAAGTGCCTCCGGGTGGCATCATCTATGATGATTTAACGACAACTTCCGGAAGCGATTTTGTGCCAAGTGAAGCGTATCATAGATTTTCACGGAAATGTCTTGGTCGGGAACGCAATCTCGGCAGCAGCTTCCCGTCAATGTCGACCATTCATACTTTTGCTAAGTTTATTGACAGCTCCGAAGATGATGACGATGATAGTCTGACCAAAAAAACTCCACAAAGATTAAATGGTCTAAGTTTGGTGTCGCCATTGACTCCCTTCACCAATAGCTATCGTCGACGCACACGAAATCTTGAAATGATCGAAGAAATTTCTCCGGTTTTGCCAACGGATAAGAGAAATGAATCTGATGAATTGCCGCCACAACTAAAACCTATTCATTTGTCAAAGGCTTGGAACCCGATGCAAACATCTACAAGGACATCAATGGTGCCTCCACCGCAATCGGTTTCAAAGCCGAATTCTCGCCATGTCGGAATTACTTCGACCCCAAGGAATTCGACTCAAATGGGTTTCAACACTCGCTACTACGGCATTGATGATATTGATGACCCGGCATTTTACAAACAACAGCAACAACGGCAAGCAAAAGTATTCGCGAAATCGGATCACTTTGGACTTCCGAGCCAAGTCGCGGAAAAGCATGAATCTCGCGGAATCATGAATCTTACGATAAAAATTCGTCGAATGACTGTCGTCGTTTACATTCACAAGGCTACATATTTTCTTGATCCGAGTCGACCGATTACGAGCTTCGTCAAAGTTGAATTAAAGCCGTCTCCGAAAAAGATCAGCGATCCTAAAAAGCGAAAACGTTCGGCTCGCGAAGCGCATCGATACTTTGACAGTTTCAAGACAGACTCTATTCCTCGAACAAATTGTCCACTCTTTTCTGAGACGTTTAAATTGTAAGTTGTTTATTTAACGTTCCGAAAACGAAAAACACACTTCCCAACAGATTAATGCTTTTTATTTCTTAACTAAATCTTCAATTTTCTGAGTTTTATTTTTTTTCGCCAAAACAGGCATCCTGGTACGTCAAAAAGTCTGTCCCGACAAGAAGAATTTGCATACCAAATTTTTTAACTTTAAAAGTTCAACAAATTTTGATATAGGTCAATTTTTTTTTTTAGAAAAATATCTGAAGCCAACATTCGAGCCAATGACGTCATATCTATCAGTGTATTTTCTCGCGTCCAGGCTGGCCGTAACAATGAAGCCGAACGTGAGCTCCTTGGCTGTATGGCGTTCCCTTTGTTCAACTTGTTCAAAAAAGCCGATCTTATTGTGAGTTTTTTTTTGGTGTTTCGTTTATTCCATTAGTTTGTCCTCAATGTGCATCCCATCTGCGAATTGCGCCTTCGTCGTCGTCGTCGTTTTTGTTGCCCGCGCGATTTTGTCTGCTTCCTTACCCCTTTTTTGCGTCTCTCCAGTTGCACTCCTTTCTCGCATCCATCAAAACAACAAATAGGTCCAACAATAATAACCAATGCTTCCTTACGGATCGCCACTGGCCAGCAGTTTTCTCTTGCCATTGCCGAAATCGATCACTATCTGCGCAACTTTGGCTTGATCCAATAACGACTACCATCCCTTAGGGCCTATTTATCACCCTTTTCAAAGGAATGAGTCGTCCCAAAAAGGGCGCACATGCGATGGAAATGGTGGCCGTATCGCCTTCCCAAAAGCTTCGCTACAACGCTGTTTTACAAGAGTTGCGTTCAACCACCACTTCCATTCCAAGTGCTACCTCTCAGCGAGTTGATCACAATTTAATTATGTTAAATTCCTCCATAATATCTAATAAATCTACTATAACGGCGAAGGCAAAATCAACCCCCCTTAGAATGAATTTCCTGAAGACAATCCATAAAAAATGGCAGCGGTTTCAGCATGAACATCGTGGTGGCCACATTGAAATCAGCGACGATTACGTTCCGGTAAGTTTTAATTTGTTGCTTTCGTTTACAATTTTTGCTTCATTTCTATGTTTCAGGTCTGTCGTGGTGGTTACTTTCTTCTCGGCAAAATGTACGGATCTAAGAACCATTTGAGCGAGTCAAGTGTAAGTTGTTTTACATTTTTTGACATTTTTACTGTAGCTTGTATTTTTTCTAGATTCGTCACAGCAAATACTATGACGCAATTGGCGGAAATTCCATCAGCACATGCAGCAGCTCCGGAATTGCTTCACCGATCAAGGCTCGGGTAAGTAAATTTTTTTCTTCCAAAAACCACCATCCGAATCATTGTGGTTGTTATACCATCTCAAGGGATATCCCTTCCACTTTTATTTCGTAGCATTCGTTCTAAAAATTAAGACTTGAAACGTTTTGCTCAAGGTTTATTAACGTTAATGCAAGTCATTGTCTTAAAACTACAAAAAAAAATGTTTCAAATTTCGTAACATGGCAAAAATAGAGCTTTTAACTTTGCCTTGACCCACGATATTGAAAAAAGAATTGGGAAAAAGAAGAGGGTGGCCGAAATCCATCTCCACCTCCGAAACAATCCATGCATCTCGTTAAGCAAATTGCTTTTCTTTTCTTTCAAAAGACGGCTGAAAAGATTTTTTAGGTTTGGTTGTCGTTCCAAATTACATTGCTGTGCCGTTCATTCCCCTTTTTGATTTCATGTTTTTGGTCTTTCTACCCCCCCTGTCTTTTTGTGTCTATTAGGCCTACTTAAAAGTCCAAATTTGGCTTTTAAGCACCAAGTTTTATTGGTCTAAAAACTAAACTATTTGTTGTCTAAAATAGTAATCTTTTATGCTTCCTACCATTTTGTATACCATTCTTTAATCGCTGGTACCTCGAAGACAGACAAGCTTCTCTCTCCATTTCGATTGATGGTAGCGGTGGGGGTGTCATTGTTGCTTTCATCCAAAATAAAAATACAATGATTGTCCTCTCGTTGATTCATATCAACACTCAATAGTCTAAATTGAGCGATTTTTCTTTCGTGCTCGAAAAAACAAATGACTATTTTTGGCTGCTTACACTTTCTTAATCATGCTGTCGGGTCCCTGTGTTTTCTTGAAGTTCTCAGGATCGTCAGGCATACCGGAATATTTGCACTCTTGCTAGCGACAGTCGATTTTAAATGTTATCTTTCTCAAAAATCGATGATGATAGAGATAAAATACGGTATACAGGTCATTTTTTGGGGCAAAAAAAAGTTTTATTGACTGCTTTTGCGTATAGCAACTTTAAAATGTTAAACAGCTTCCTAGAAACCAAAAAAAAATCAAGCGATCTTTTTTTAAAAGATAAATATAGCCTGCTCTGGTTAATGCATCTATTCTGCAAAGGATTGAACGGTTTATTCTTCGGCGAAACACGTGACAGCTACCAACGGAATCGATTATTTGTACCATTAAGCTGAACTAGTTTCATGAGCTTATGACTTCTCATAGTTATAAATTGCTTTTTTACAGTTTTTTAGTGTCGGTATAACTATTTGTCGTCGCTCCTAAGTAAAGGGGAAAAAACTCATTTAAAAACAGACATCGTCACATATTTAAAAAAAATGTTATCAAGACGAAGGGAGGGGCTTTAATGCTGGCTGGCAGCGTTCGTACAAAATTAAAATGCTGTTAAAGGGGTTGTCTCGCCACTCTGTTTAAAACTCAAAGATACGTTCATTTGGGTAGTTATGACAGCACACGATTCATTCATGCAAATTTTGACAATGTCAATGTGTCGGATGTCAAAAGATTGTAAATTAGCAATACTCAATTATCTCGTAATTAAAAATAATCGTTTATCACTGTTAGTATTCCAGGTAATTGCGATTCGAACAACTAACGAGGTTCGTAAATCGCTCCATTTATTTTTAGAAATTATTGGCTACTTTGCTAGAATACATAATTTTACTATTTTGGGATGCTTGATAAGGAACCGCGATGAAAGTCTGATGGTTTATCTTTCGTCTTTTGCATACACTTTCAGCTTTGTTTATTGATTTAACTGTCAAACAAAAAGCTTGCTGTTTTAACGTGTTGAACTAAATAATTACGGTTTTAGATGATGGGCGAATACGATTGGCGTGTAACTCCTCACAATTCTCGTGAAGCCGTTCTTACTCGTATCGGTGTTTCATCATTGAAGGATGGGGCAAATAATCGCAGTGGACCAATTAGTCTTGATTACGTTCCACCGGCATCGCAAGCTTCGAAACAAAACTCAAACTGTTACTATGGGTCTAGCAGCGGAAGCAATGGATACCCAGGCCCGAAGAAACGTACCAGCCTCACGAATGCTCTCATCAATGGCAGTGATTCGCCGTGTACGTCGAGTTCAAGTTCGACCGACCCCATGGCTAACAACGCCAGGTTTGAATATTCAACAAGCAATAGCAGCTACAGCACCAACAACAGTGGGCATGACTTTACTGTGAGAGATGCGACTGTTAAGCATCCCACGATGCCTTCGGTCCTGACAACTAGTAAGTTTGGTTTGTCAAAATTTAAATGTTATTGTGGGAAAAGAAATTTGACGATTATCACAGTCGAAGAGTTAATACTTAGGTTTACGTTTTTTTTCTCGACTACTACAGTCTTTCTAATTGAAAATAGATTGTTTCCTAATTACGAAATTGACTCTTTTATTTTCTGTTTTTTTTTGCAGACGACAACGAATTTCAACGAAGTACCGACTGTCAACGAGGCCAACTGGTCAATTTAGACCTGCTTTACGCAGAGAGGCCAATGACCTATCAGCCTCGCCATCTTGGGTCCGTGGACAAGAGTGAAACCACCCATGAGTGTGATGACGTCAACGATTCCAAAACGAATGATGTTGTTGACCCAGTGAGAGTTCGGTTTGATTCGATTGGCGCTCGTGAACTTCACAATGATGCACTCATGGTTGTGGCGACGAGTGGCCACAGTGGTGTGCGTCGAGTCGCTTCCTTCTCGTCGCCACCGACGAAAAACCAGGTTGCAAAGGCATCCCAGCAGAAAGAGCGTGACCCGCGTCGTGGCTTTTTTGGCAAAACATTGAAATTTTTTCGAAACAAGGGAACCATGTCGTCACATGTCGTCTACCCATCCATCGAAGAAGCCAAGGCTTGGGCTGAAAAAATGGAAACCCTACTAGAAAGCAAAACTGGCGTCCTTTTCTTTGCCCAATTTCTGGACAATGAGTACAGCCGTGAAAATTTGGACTTTTCCCTTAAGTGCCGTGAGTACAAGAAGCTCTTTCGGAACCCAAAGAAAAACCAAAAGAAGATTGGTCGCCTTGCCAAAAATATCTACGACCAGTTTCTTGATGATTGCGCACCCCAGGAAGTCAACCTTGAAGCCAGTGTTCGTACCGCAACACGAGCAGCCCTGAATGCAGACCTTCGCGAGGATACGTTTTCTCTCGCTCAAACTAAAATTGAGCAACTTCTTGCTAATGACAAGTATCAACGATTTCTCAAATCTGACATTTATCAAGACTTGATTAATCGGTTAAATGCCGGCTCTGCTATTTCTGTCCATTCAGTCCATCCAGAATTGCCATTGTCGTCGTCTGAAGGCGAATCGACGCCCTGTGCCACAGCCAATGAAGAAACCCCGTTAGCACCGAACCAAGGCAACCGAAAAGCGCTGCGACCAGTAAGTGTTGTTAACAGAATAGAGGAATAACTTTCCTATACATCCACTTTAATATGGGTTACAATGTTTTTCTTAGTTTAATAATTGATTCCCCCAATTGCAATGTCTTTTTTGAAGTTGTACTCACTCTTTCTGCGAACTTCCACTTTTTACTGTTTTTAACCATGCAGTTAAGCATTTTAATTAATTATTTTTTTGTTATAATTATAGCAACGGACAATCAAATCCTTCTTATTAATCGTTCCCTATTTACGTATGTCTTTTTTTTTTTGATTGCAAAGAAAAAGTGCTAACGCTTTTAATGCTCCAGTTTTGAAATCAGGTATAATTTTTACTTTCAATTTATCGTTGTTTTGATGTAACAATAAAGAAAAAATCAAAAATTGTTATCTAAATCAACAATGGAGCAGACAAAAAATTAAAATTATTGTTTGTTAAACAAAAACATTTTATTTGTAATAAGAAAATTCAAGAATTAAATGAAATTAAACAAGGTTTGAAATGCAGAAATTATTTTTCGTGTGTTGCGCGTAGTATCAAGTTGTTAAAAAGCAATTTTAATAGAAAAAAAAACATTAAAAATAAAGAATGATTTTTATTACACCAACAACGAAAGTCAGAACAAAATCATGAATAATATTTCATAATTACTCGTAAACATCCTCGTCATCCCCATATTGTCGCTCCATTAACGCAATACGACACTTTTTAACAGCAGTTTTAAAAACTCGAGATCCTCGATTAATCATTCCCAGATCGGCGGCAAAGTTAAACACGGCTTCCAACATAGTCGCAAACATAATCTTATTGCGCATAACGCCGTATCGGTATTTGCGGACCGTTGAGCTTGCTGCAATAATAGACAACGTGCCTTTTTCCCAAAGTTGCTTGCAAAGCAACGAAATAATGACATAACATCCGGTTCGACGAACTCCACTGCTTCCATGAACTAATGTCGGCATTTCACGAGCATCAGTGATGGAAACCATCATTTGTTCAAGAGCCCAAGTGGCTCGAAGAAGTTGGAGCAAATCGTGCGACTCAGGAGATTGATTGATCTAAAAATTGAATACTAAAATGATTAATTAATGAAAAGTGGCTTACATTCCATGCTGGATAGTGAACAACATGAATAATTCGCTCCTTTTCATCTCCTTTGACACTCGAATTTGTTACTCGTAGCTCGTATGTTGTTATCGCGTTTTCGGGTCTCACAGCATAGGTTCTCGCAGCAAATCGCTTGCATTTAACTTTCTTTCCCTGTTTTCTGTCAAAATATGGCGTGGATTCATCTGAATTTTCGAGCGAAACCAAGCACACGATGACTCGCACATTGTATTGCCAAATCATACGAAACCAATCGAATAGTGTATCCGATTTTGGTGCTTGTGCCAAAATAAATTGTCCAAATTTAGATCGTAGTTTGGTCGCATGAATATATGTTCCCTCATCTTTGCTAGCTTGATCTAGCAAAACGGCGCCCTCATTAAAAAGAACCACGTTACTGTAGCGGTTTTTTGATGGGTTTCGCATGAAATAAAACACGTGGCGTTCCTTTTTTCGCAAAGCATCGTGATCGGCGAGAAGTTGAGCACGGCCACCTGACGTCATTGCACTTATAAAATCGTTGACATGATCGGCGTCAAATCTTTGACGCGATTGTTGTTCATCGGCATTGGAAGAGGTTGGTTGATTCGCTAAAAAAAAAAGGACTGTTTATTGTATTCATTTTTTAGTAGACAGAGATACCGGATTTCAAGCTTCGATCAGCGCTAGCCCTACCCTGCTTTGAACCTGCCATGCTAAGTGGATCCAGGTGGCAAAAAGGGGATTGAACTTCGATGTGGGTGTTTAAGTAAAAACCTGTATTATAACAAATTTGAATGACTTGCAAGTTTTCACATAAAATTTCGTGGGTATTGGGTATCAAACAGTTTGTTGTGGCTAACTGAAAACTGTCGAGTAAAATCACAAAGTCAAATATTAAAGTTACAGCAGTTAAAAAGCCAAAAATGATTTTTCAGAAAATTTAAACATTTCTTAGTTTTTGAGATAATTTCGCTATAGAACCAACAGTTAAAGCATGCTGCATGCAGTTTTTGGACACACTTTCTGATGGATTGGTCACAGTTTTCGCGCACACTTTGTTTAGTTGTTACACTGCGTAAATGGGAGAAATTTTTGACAACTTAAAATTTTTAAACATTGCAACGTTTGTGATGTTAGAAAGGTTACAGTATTTGCAGCGCATTTAATGCCAATGACATTTTATTTCCTTTGCGTTTTTTGATCCACAATTCGTATGCTTGAACCGCGACGTATGGGGGACATTAGCAGCGGTCATAGAGGCGGTGAAGACAAATGCTTAATGTTAATTTGAGTTACTGTGCGATAAACCTTGAATTCTGCATGGTCTTATTGACCATAGCTCCAAATATTAGGGGCATGCATCTCCACGGGGGTTTACCGATGTTTAACACCTTAATTTCATGCTTTAAAAAATCGATGCTACTAGTACATTGTGTCATTAAAAACTTTTAGCTTAACGATAATGCATCAAAACTAAGAGCTAAAAAAAAAATATTCAAGGCACGTCCGAACAACTTTGACGCACTTCGGTCGACAAGAAAATCAAATTGGTCTAAATAGGGCTAATTTTATACTTCACAAAACATTTTACTTATTTCAGAATCCAAAAAAGTTCCAGATTTTTGTGGAGAATAAAAAAGTAAAAGTGTTTCAAAAAAAAAATTGGCAAATGAATACCTGCGGACTTGGGAATCCATCCAAAATAAACAAATATGTGTGACTGTCATTAAAGAAAATTTTGAATTGCGTTGTGCAAAGCGGAAGTCAACTTTGTATAAAAGTCAAAAGTGGATTTGTGATCCGAATTAATTCAATAATCCGATGTTATCTGTTTGAGTTAAAAAAGGGGTTAACATGGCATTGCCAAATTCATATAAGGACACTTAGTTTTATTGTTGTGATAAAACTAAAAATAGGGATCCAATGTTATGAAAACTTTTGGTGATTAAGAGTTGTAACTTTTGTTTTATTCAGGTTGACTCATTTGCCAACAACAAGCATTTTCTGTCGCAGAAATTGTTCAATCAAGCGTTTGTTCATTAGCTACTCAAACCTTCAAAATGCATCCGAAATTTGATTCGGAACTGTTTCTGGCTTTTATTAAAAATCTGAAAGTCAAAAAAACAACTTTATATTGGTAACTCTGCTTCAAGGTCACATTTTGTATTTTTCCTCCTCTGGTCACTTCCATCAATTCCAACAAACATTCTTAAATTAAGATGCTTTTAAATTACTCAAATTCCAAAGATAACAAAACCCTATCTAGTTTTGAGTTAACGCTTACATAGAACAGCAGGATGTAAACACCTCCATCCAATTCCCTGAAGAGAGTTTACGTATAATAGGTATCAAAAACGGCGGCTGTTATCGTTGACACTTTTTTTTTGACAAAAGTACGGTACCGGATCTCCATAGATGACAATCAGCGAAAAAAATGCTTTGTGTTTCTAGTACGCTTTTAAACTTGATAGACTACTGCTGTCAAAACGACAGCAATTACAGTTTACTGCCGATAGTTTGGAATCCAATATCGAGGAGTGAATATTGGGGAGAGAGCACAAAAAGAAAGAAACCAAGAAACCGTCGCATTAAAAGAAATTGAACTGTTTTCGAAACAATAAAAATCATTTTAAAAAAAAAGTCGCATATTATTTTTTTTTTTTGGGATCCGGAGAGAATTTTATGGCAGATTTGTCTTTTCAAATGCTTCTTACAAACTAGTGATGGTCATTTTTTTGGTATTTATTTTCTCTCCTGTGCATAAAATAACGAGATATGCACATTGAACGTGGATTAAGGGAAATCACTGAAATTAGAGGCTGGCAGGCAAGAGGATGGATGGTCAACGGCGAGGAGGAATCACTTATTTTCGCTAATTTACTGCTGATGTTGACTTGCGATTGTGAGGATCCGGCTTTCAGCGTGACCATGCGATAGACCGCCCTTGCTGAAATTTGTTTATAAGCAGCATTTGTCGAGCAGTTTAGACAAGGTTCAATAAGTTTATTTTTCAAAAAAGCTGTCATGGATTGGGGAATGCGTTTATCCCTATCAACTTCGGCCACTCTGACGGGTTTGGCTTTTGTTGCCTTGCTGGTCGGTATCCCGACAATGCTTCAAGATGTGGCCAATATGGAAGCTGAATTGGCCCTTGAACGTCAAGAGTATCTTGATATGTCGAATACAATGTGGAAGGAGTTGATGGCTCAGCATAGCAAAATTCGTGAAGCTCGGGAGACTCGAAGGGAACGCCGACAATGTTGGTTTTTTCTACATTTTTTATCTATACATTTTTTTTAATGCTTAATTCTAGATAACTCTAACGGTGGACCAAAGTCCCCTGCTAGCAACACTAGAGGTTATCCAGCTTCATCTAATTTGGCCGTCATAAATAGCTGTCCTGCTGGTCCCAAAGGTGCTCCTGGCCTCAACGGTGAACCCGGCATAGATGGTGATGATGGTATTGGTGGTCTACCTGGTCTTGGAATTGAAGATGTTCCCTATGAGCTTCCCGGTTGTGCTCCTTGTCCAGCTGGTCCTCCTGGCCTTCCCGGTTACAAGGGCAAACGTGGTTCTCGTGGATTAAAGGGTGAAAAGGGTGTTCCTGGCAATGCTGGCCATGACGGCGAAATTGGTGAAGAAGGTTCGGAGGGTGAAATCGGTTATCAAGGTGATCTTGGTGCACCTGGAGAGAAGGGTCCTCCAGGTGAAGACGGCATTGGCTTTACTAAGGGTCCTCCTGGTTCTAAGGGTGAAACTGGTGTACCTGGTGAACCTGGTGATGAAGGTCAACCCGGTGATCGAGGTAATGATGGTGCTGCTGGTCCTATCGGTGAACAAGGTCCTATTGGTCCCACTGGTGATCCCGGCAAAGACGGTATTCCTGGTCTTCGGGGTCTTAAGGGTCTCCCAGGTGATGATGCTGAGTATTGTCCCTGTCCTCAACGTTCCAATGGTTTCGGTAGTGGCTCAACTAATGATTATCCCGTCGGTGATGCCTATTCGGCTTATGGAGCTCCCCCGCATGCTCCTGCAACTGCTCCAAAGTAGGTGTCTCCTACTGACTTCAATGAAGCCTACCCTGAATCCGGATACATTGGTGCTGTTGCTGCAAAGGTACGAAAGTATTGTAGCATTTTTGACTTACAGATAATAGCTGTGAGTCGCTTAACATTTAATGCTTCCTTCATTCTTCTTTTTTTTTTTATTTTCGTTATCCTACAACGTATTATAAATGCTTTAATTTAGGCTTTTCCCGCCAATGGCTATGGCAAGTAAGTTCAGGCTGCTACTTTTCGTCGTCATCATCTTTAATTCAGTAAAAAAATTTAAAAACGACAGACAATAAAAAATTTTATTTCGATTTATTGAAAATACATTACGTCGATCGCATTACAAAAAAACAAACAATCAAAGTTTATTTTTTAAGAAGAGATTGAGAAATAAAAATGAGACAATTCAAAGATCAAACAAACGTTCGCTTCAATATCCCGCTGGTCTTTTAATTCAACGGCTGTCAATAAACCACGCACGTTTTGACTCGAACACACGCGGTTCTCGTATTATCATTTTGTGCCCCCGTCTGTCTGCACTACTCTATCCTTTTCAATCCGTTCCTATCCAACGACTCTTCTGTTTTTCACGCTCCCTCCCTATTTTCCAAAAGTCATCATCACAACTTTCCTTCTCTGTCGTCATTCTGACCCAATGTACGTTGTTTTGTACTAAACTTCTCAAAAACCAACCCCCGGAGCGATTGCAGTGCGGACGTCACGTTTGTGCAAGCGTGGCGCAGTCTTGCGCATTTCGCGAGATTGCAGCTTGTGATGATCATCACATACTGGTCATTTTAAGCCTTCTGTTAACAATTTTTGGCCACAATGGAACGTCAGCAACAACATTTTGATGAAGCTACGGTCCTACAATCTATGTTTGGACCGGATGTGTTATCAGTGAAGCTTGAAAATTGTTGGAAGGTTTGTTTACTTTTTTTCTTTTTATTCAAAAAGTGGTATCCATATATATAATTAAGCAATGGCAACCTCTTGATGTTACAATTTGCCTACGGCCAACTGCTCCCACTCCAGAGGCAGTCTTTGTCAGTGTGGAAGTGCAATTCATCTGTTCTAATGAATACCCCGATGTGTAAGCCTTTTGTATAATTTGCCATTGTAACCCTCAAGTTCCGCCCTTTAGTGTTCCTCACATGAAAATAGTTAACTCCACCAATCTCGGGGATCATGATTGTCAAAAATTGCTTGAACACCTGAATGAAGCCGCCTTCAAGTGTTTAGGACAAGCTATGATATACAACCTTTGCCTCGAATGTCAAGGCTTCCTCGAGAAACACAATGTTAACCCGGCTTTGTCCATCCGGGAGACTATGGATAAACAAAAAGAAGTTGTCAAGTATCAGAACAAGGTTGGTAACACATTTTTTCATAACTTTCTGTTGTTTTGGAATTTTTTAGCGCCTTCGTTATGCTTCCGAACTGCGTGATCTTGTCGAACTCGAAGAAGAACATGAACGCCGTCAGCAAGAAGTTGAAACGCGGAAACATGCTGAAGAATTGGAACTCAAAAACAAAATCAAGTTGCTGAATGCTGGTGAAGCCGGCGAATATGTTTCCATCACTACTGTCTGTGGCGAAGAACGGTCTATTATCAAAAAAACCTTGAAGCTGAACGGTCCTCGTCGTCAAACCTGGCATCGACTTTGCACGGAGTGGGTTGCTTTCTACAAAACAAAAGAGTTGTTAGTGTCTGAATATCGGTTCGCATATACTCTGGGCCGAAAAGAGTTACGAAAGTCTTCTAATGATTTTAAAAACTTCTTGGAAAAGCTGGAAAACTTTGAACGCAACATGAGTGCCAAAATCAAGGGTCTGGGAGATCTGGATCAGTTTCTTTGTCCAATTGTTTTTCTGAACATGAAAAAAACCGCCATGGAATTTAAGAATTTCAATGTTTCGATACTTGTTGGACAGGTAATCGAACCAACGGATAGATGCGTCGCCGAATGCACGTCGATTATCCATCAACAAGAGGTGCATTTGTACTTTTTCTGTGCAGCTTTTAAGCTTATTTTATTTTTAGGAAACCCTTATCCCGATTCTTGCTTCTCAAGCCATTGGTGGGATCAAATGGCTTCACGACAAACAGCTTAGTCATGGTCATATTGATGCTCGATCTGTTTGGCTTACTACTAAAGGCGATTTCAAATTGTCTGATGTTCTGTTTCTGTAAGTTTGCAATACATGTTAGCTTTTTGATGCATACCGAGATTTTAGGAATGATTTAATTGCCCTCTGTAACCTGTTTGAAAGTCTAACAAATCCCAATGCTCACCCTGGTTCACCTATCTCTGTCACCAAAGAAGAACCCTATGGAAAAAACAAACATAAGGGGAATCACCTTAGAAAGCTTGATCTTTTCTCTCTCGGAACACTGCTTGATTCCCTTACCATGAGTTCATCTTCATCGAATGTATCAGATAATCAGTCTGAGTTCATGAAGCATTTGCAGTCGTTCATAAAACTGTGTCAATCGACGAAAAATGTTGAAACGGTCATCGAGCACCCTTTGTTGTCCCTTCGTAAGTTTTATGTTTCCACTATGTTAAAGTTTTAGTTTGGTTACTTTCCAGCTTTACTTCCATTTACAAACTTATGCGATTCCGATTCATCCAGCAATGTCCGAACTAGCCATTTAACCCATTCTCGATTAACCAAAGATTTCTTTGCCTTTCGCCACCTAGGAAAAGGTGGTTTCGGCCAAGTCCTTCTTGCACGACACAAATTTGATGGCAATGATTACGCAGTGAAATTTATTCCGCTTGAAAAAAATCAGTCGTTTGTACACAAGGTTGTACGCGAAGCTAATTTGCTCAGCAAATTGAATCACGACCACGTTGTTCGCTACTATGCTGCTTGGCTAGAGTATGACCAGCCAAAAACAGATTCCGATACAACCAGTAGCAATGATTGTTTGTTCTTTTTGTTTTTAATTTACTATCAAAGATCAAATTTTAGCTTCAAAACGTCCCAGGCGTTTGGGCTTTCACGACGATGATGACATTATTTTTGACAGCAAAATTGGACCCGAAGGCGATGCTAGTGGCAGTTTTGAACGAGTTGATGAAATTGAAGACGAATCTGACTCTTCAGATTCTGGAAAGGGCTTTTGGGCAATGCCACAAAAAGCCAAATCAAGGCCTGATTCGTCCGAGCATCATCGATCAAAACCGCCGCGTGTTCATACGCTGTTTTCGCCAACGATGTGCCAATCAAAAAGCGGTGTTAACTCTGATTTTAACATTGTTTTTGAGGATGAAAGTGAGCCGTGTTTAGATCACGCTCCCGAAGAAGACGAATCCAACGAAATTTGTCTTGACAGAGTTCTTCCACGAGTACTGTACATTCAGATGGAATTTTGTGAAGGTCATACTCTTCGGAATTTGATTGACTCACAGTGTTTGTTAGAAGATCCTGAGCTCAATTGGAGATTGTTTCGTGAGATTCTAAGCGGTTTACAATACATCCATTCACAGGGCATGATACATCGGGACTTAAAGCCGATGAACTTGTTTTTGACAGCGCATATGAGCGTTAGTTGACCTGATTTATCAATATAAAACATAATTTAAACTTTTTTTTAGATTAAAATTGGCGATTTTGGCTTAGCTACCCTTGAGCTGACCAACAAGGCTGACCCAGAGTACAGTGATGCCGCAGCTCTCTCAAACAACACGAATCAAACTAAAGGTATTGGAACTGGCATGTACATAGCCCCAGAAGTCGCCAGTACCACCGCCTTTGATAATGGCACCTACGATAATCGGTGCGATGTTTACAGCGCCGGTATTGTGCTGTTTGAAATGTTCTACCAGCCTCTGCCTCTTGGCATGCAAAGGGTCGAAGTTTTACAAAGGCTTCGTAACATGATTGAATTCCCGACTGATTTTGGAGAGCACATTGCTCCAATGCAAGCGGAAAATGTCAAAAAGCTGGTCAAACTGATGCTATGCTTAGATCACACTCAGCGTCCGCTTGTTCGTGATCTACTTGACGGTGATTTAGTCCCATTTGTCATGTCGGAACAAACCGAGTTCCAAAAGCAGTTTGCGACAACCTTGCGTAACAGGAATTCGAAATTTCATCAATGGTGTCTCAATGAGCTGTTTGCCTTAGAAATTCCTCAATCTGTTAATTATCTGTTCGATCATGCCATTGCCAGTGATCCCAAGTATGTCGAACCTCAACGCCAGGCTGTTGCTGCGATGATTTCACGTGAGCTTCGTGCTATTTTCCATCTTCATGGCATTTCCGAGTTGGTGACCCATCCCTTTACCCCCTCCGTAACACCAGCTCAGAAGCACGCTTTTACCGTCATTGACACTTATGGGTATAAACTTGCTGCCTATGCCGATCTTCGAACATCATTTTCTCGGTTTTGTGCTCGAAACGCCGTTCGACAAATGCGTCGTTTTGCCATTGACAATGTTTATACGAATGCTGATAGTCCGGGCGTTCATCCAGTCCGGCATTACGAATGCAATGTGGACATGATTGCCCCTGTCGAACAAGCTAAAACCGTCGCAGCGGAAATGCTGTCGTTGATTGTCGAGTTTGAGAAGCATCTTCCCGTTCTTAATGGTCTTAAATTGACTCTTCATCTCGGACATATCGGCCTTGTTCGTGCGGCATGTGCCCTGCACAATGTTAAGGAGAGGATTACCCAGCAGATTTTAAACTTTTTTCACACAATAGCTTCAAGTGGATCGCGTCTAACGACTGAACAGAAGGCGAATAAGCTAGCGCTCAGCGTTGAAATGTCTCGCGCCACCGCTTATGACATTTTACGTCATTTGGAACCGGTCGATTCGATTGAACAGCTTCGTGGACGCGTCATCAAGGCCAATCGTAGCGATAAAGCTACCGAAGAATCCCTCGCTGCCGTGAATGAACTTGCTGCAGCCATGGAAGCATTAAATGAATTGAAAGATCGGTCCATGTCGATTGTCTTCGATTTGTCTCTCGTTTATCGGCCAGCTACTTTCTCATCTGGCCTATTTTATTTACTTTATGTGAACTGTCCAACAAAAACAACTACCAAAAAGGTTGTAGTGCTTGCTGGCGGTCGTTATGATAACTATTTTGCTAGTCAGCGACATCCAAAAGATATGTTCGTGCCGCCACAATGCGCTTTTGGCCTTAACTTATCCGTTGATGGCTTGGCCTACATTCAGCAAGTCCTATTAGGAACCCCATCTCCGCTTTGTCGAGTCCTGGTTTATGCCAATTTACCGGTGGTTGAACGTGATGCGAAAGAAATTGTCCGTGAGCTGCGATCAATGGGACATTCGGCAAGGATTTACTTAGATACGGCGAGTTCCATTGATCAGTTGCTGGAGTATGCAAAGCCCTATGGAATTCCGTTCATTATGCGAGTTTCTGAATCGGAAAAAATTGTTCTCTACGAAGATGTTGCCATCACAAAATCGAACCGAAAAGCGACACATGGTAGTTACTATCTTCACGCAGTGCCGCGGAGTGATGCTCTCGCTTTAGTAACTTCCCAAGAGCTTACAAATTCTTCCACTGCTGCTGCGGGCTGTATCTCATCGGAACCAAGCCAAGCCTTAACGCCGGTTGACATGAAAACAACTCCGTTTACCTTAAGCACCACACCAACATCAAGGAACGCATCTGCCATCAACAATGTTAGTGTCCATTTTTCTATGTCTGAACGTCTTCTAAACACTCAAAAAAAGAAAATTGAAGTTGGTTTTACTTTAAGATTTGATCATTTCAAAATTTTTTGCTTTCAGAGCCACATTATTACTCTACTCTCTGACGTCGTTGCCTGCTTTAATGCTAAAACCAAAGTCACGGTTTTTGCAACCGATTTGCCACCCGAAATCATCCTCCAAGTTGTCGGCGTCGTGTCCCGTCAGATGACCCACGAAAAATTGGCTGCTGCAATTGCTTCTATCAATGCTGGTCGTAATAAACGCGAACTAGATGCTCTTTATACCTCACTGATGACAACGATTGGAGGTCCCCAGCAAACTTCGCCATCACCCGTGTTTTTATGGACTCGACAAAGTGAAGCAACCTACAAAGTTTTGATGTAATTATTTGAAATAATTTAAACGTATTTTTATGACTTGTTAAAACCAGGTTGTTGTTTTTTGCTTTCGTTTAACTCTAAACCATTAAGAACGACCCCTCTTTTTGAAGCTATTGATCGTTGTTAGCCATTCCCCGTGTCTTATTTATTACTTGTTATCGATGCTAGCTGGGATTACTTGTTATCAGAATTTTTAAAAATGCTAAGATGTTGTATGTATGAAAATAGGACAGAAAAGATGTACATAAATTTGGTGTAAAAGCTTCATTGGTCTCGCAAAGAAAGTTAATTAATTTGAATGTATTCGATGTTTGTACAAAAACGATAAATGTCAGTCGGATTGATTGGCTCAGGGCAGTATGTTCTTGGAACTTTGAATCTTGCGTACCAGCAAACAAAATTTGCTTAAGAGAACGCCAAACTTTGATAACTCAGTTGCGGTTACGCCCCATAATTCAGTCGGACGGTCCAAAATTCCAAATTTGAGCTCACCAACGTCAGTTCGAAAGATTAGATGATTGTTAACCTCGATGCAATTTACGGCTTCTTCCTTTTCAAGTGTCAATACTTTGTAACGATGCGTGGCTTCGCGTTCCATTCTCTGAAAAAAAATTTAAATTTAAATTGCTTCAAGGTATTTGGAATTCACATTTCGTATATTCACAGCCTCTTTATCATTACTAGTCGTAAGAACGCCATCAGCCGCAACCGAAACATAATACTTGAGCGGAAGTTTACTGTTTATTTGGATTGGAATAACGGGCAAATCCGCAAAAATGCGTCCCATTACAAGAGCGCCCTCCATGTTGGTCCCATTTTTACGAAGCCCCACAAAGATTTCTTTCCCAGTGAATAGAACATCACTGCCCTCGAGAACAACCTGTTTACCGTGTTCTGTTTCCGGGGCTTCAACGAGCTGCCAAGCCAAATCTCGCAAGATTGATTCGAATTCGACTTGTCGAGCGGTGTTCTTTTTCTTGGGTCGGGTCAGCAAAGCTGTACCATTAATGATGATAGCGGCATCGTCGGGAAAGAATGAAGCAGCATTTGTATTGATATCATCGGGAAAAAGCTCAATGATGTCGACACCGGCCTGAAAAGGGAGAGTTTAAGTAAATAAAAATTGTCATACAACGCTAGGAAAGGCATGGAAACAAAATCAAAAAAGTTTACTTCTCTTAAAGTTTCATTCAAATCCTCCTGCTCTTTCCGGGCAGCAACAAGATCCACTGATTTTGCCAACTTTTTGTCATCGAATTTAACTTTGGATGGAATACGCGCCACGATGGCGTGCGTGAATCGCATGGTCCTACAAAAAATTACAATTTAAAGAGGCATGAAAAAGTTAAAGGCAAAGGGAAATTTGATTCATGAAATTTATTTATTTTCGATTTACGTTGCGCTTAAAATTGCACGACAAATTGTGGTTTCAAATTGCATTGGCTAATGAAACTATTATTTGACAAAAAAAACAATATAAAATGAAATATTATCAAAATACGAAAAACGTTAAAATAAAAATTTCGACAAGCAAAATACTTAGTAAAGGTATTTTTGACCTACTTGTGGAATTAAAAGTAAATGTGAACTTCAATTGGCATAACAAAACGCGGAGGATCGTAGAGACTAATAAATGTTTAAGCGAAACAAGATTTTTGTTTAAAAAACTAGGAAGCTCTTGAAATTAAAATCAAGGAAAAGCCAAAAAGGTTTAAATTCACAGTCTTGACTTCAAATCAGTAAAAGAAATTGCGATTCATTAACACCACAAAAAATGTTTAACAAACATTTTTTTAAATCGACTTTTCTAGTTTCGATCACTTCTAACAAATTATTTAGTTCACCCCTGAGGCAAAGTAAAGTTAGATGGTTAACAGACTTCGCCGTTGGCTGTTTTGTCTGCATCGTTGACTGGAGAAAATGCACGAGCAACGAAAAAAAATGATAAACATTGAAGCAGACGTCACAGTCATCTTTAGCGGTCAGTGTTTTCGGAGAAGGGAGTAACGTCACATAGCATCTTCTTTGTAATTTTTATTTTAACATAACTATTTAAAGACAATAAAGAAACAGTGTTTTTTTTTACTCATAAAACCCCAGGACAGGCATGGAACAATGTCAAAAAAAGTTAGAATTTGTCAGGGTTATTCACGTATAAAAAATGCTTGCTCGCTATTCAGACTTAACATTAAAGCACACATTGGGTTCACAGGAACTGGAGGGGAAAGGGTGCTTAAACAATGGAACACAGCTGCAGCTGACTTGCACCAGGAAGTAAAAAACACTTAAAGATTTTAGATTAGATAGGGGTTGTTAAGTGTTTAAGTAAAAAATGCCTAGAAATCTTAAAATTGTAATGCTGATAGGTATAGTTAATTAGTGCGGGCGCAACGAGTTCGCAACAATGTGCTTAGATATAAATGAATGTGAAAAATCAAAGCAATGGGTGAAGGACAACGAAAGGCAAAAATGAACGACCATTATAGCTATTGTGTCCACCCGAGCTAATTGCGTTTATTTAAACGTATTAAAAAAAACACCTTTAATACAAATAAAAAGTGAGCAAATCTTTGGAACCGTCGTAGAAACTATACTTCAATACAAATTATTCAAAACCGTGCACCTTTTTAAACAAATTTTATCCATTAAATATTTGGATGCATCGATTAAATTCAATCCGGCAATGGATGAATAAAGAAAGAGACAAATAAAACAGGAGCAAACAACAACAGCGACACTGCAAATGAGCCTCAAACACCCTCGAAAATTCGGGCGCAACGCTGACTGGGATCCACTCTAAACATTCAGCAAATATGTGTTTTAATAAAAAGGATTTTGATATTGAGCAACGGATTGGGTATATCGTGTGTTGATTTTTGGCTGTGTTTTAAATATGCCTCAGTAACTCAAAACTAGATAAGTAGCGTAAAAAGGCGACTAACTGTCAAACGGAAGCAGTAAATTGTTCTTAAACAACAATTGTGCACAAATTAGTTGAACTGAAGACGAAAACATAAAAAATACTCTCAAAGATGTCGTTTAAAAAACAATAAAGAAAGCAAATGTCATTAGCGTTCATAAGGTTTGAGATTGCTAAACCGCTTTTTTAATAATTAAGAAAAAAGTTGATTAAACATAGTTAAAACCACTTTCAATACCGACCAATTTAAGAATTTCAACAGCCTTTGACCTACTTGGCAAATTTTTAAACAACGAAAAAGCGGCAATTGAGTCGCTTGGTCTTTCATGTTGCTTCAGTCACACTACAGCTGCTGTGGTAACGACGCTGACTAAATAAAGCCCGAAACCGCATTGCCACAGGCCAACCGGAAAGACATGGTTCAACGGGAGGGGGAGTTGATGCAAACCGAGGTCGAACTGAATGACGAAGGACTTACTAGACCGAAGGGCTCCAACGCATGTCAGGGAAAAAGGGACGTGTCATTAAATATGGACTATGACTGGTAGTATAGGGCTTGTTAGCTGGGCTGACTTGCACGGTGGTCGTTTTAAGGTTATGTATGGGTGGCTTGAGGGGGTGGTTTTTAATTGTTTATATGACCAAAGAGGGGTCAAACTTTATAATTTGACTAATAATAAGCATAAAGTGTTGAGGTTAATAAAATTTGTTAATTTTTGTTTTTACCAGTTCAAACATGCTAATTTTTTTTATTATCAATTTTTATTATACAGTGTCTGTCTAAAAAACTGGTGTTTTTTTTACCATTTAAAAAAGAATTTAGACATAAACCACAATTCAGTTTTTACCTTTGTCCAAATGTCTGCGCCCGCACATGACATACTTTGTTTTAAGATGTTTTGACAAAAATACTAAAAAAAAAATCTCATAAACCCACGTTCTTTGTAGTCGGACATTGTAACGGTTTCAACTTAAAAATAAAGCTTAAATTAATTTATTATCGCTCGATAAATAAATTTCAAAACGTTAATCATAATAGTGCGCTGAAAGTAGTGTTTCACATAAAAAAAATTTTACTTCAACTACGAAAACGTCGGCTAAACCACAAAAAACATTGACCATTTTTTGTAAACTTTACATGTTTTGTAACCAAATGTCAATAAGTGTTGCAATAATTGCAAGAGTTAACCTATTCAATGATGATGCTGATGCACGTAGCTTAGTGTGACCAAAATTAGCAGAGTGGAAAGTTACTCGGCGTCTATTGAGAGATTGTATTGGACGACAATTGGTGGCTAACAAATTTCCATGGTCATCTTTTAAAACTCGGAATAAATTTAACTGCAAATTGGATTCAACTAAGACTAACAACAAGGTCGATAACTACAGTATGTGCATACCTGATTTTTTGTGATTGTGACGGGATCAATCAAAACAGTCCAAATTACAGCCTCATTGCAACCGGGCGTGGTCAACGACCCTTCATAACGGTAAAACGATTCTGTATTGGCAGGGAGAAGAGTTACAGGTCGAAAACCGTTAATTTTTGTTACCAAACCTAAACAAAGTCATGATTTCAAATTTTTCTGTAAAAAAGCCGGTGCTCTGTTAATCCAGAATATTTAAACGTGAAACAACCTTAATTATTATGGTCGGTTTGTTGCCGTTTAAATCAAAAACAAAGACTTTTTTTTTTTAATTAAAAATTAACCTTGCTGACACTAATTCCAAAGATTTAAAAAACCCCAATTTAAAATTTTAAAAACACATTGAGCAAAACATACCAACATTAATAACATTATTCAAGGCATTTTTCATCATATTAATGCCCAGATTAGGTGCCCCCAGATTCAAAAATACCCCGACGACAGCAATTCCATCACTGAGATTTGCGGCAGTTTGCAAAGTGTATCCTTCACGAATATGAACGAAATGCACTTCTGCTGGATAGTGCAAACCACCAACCGTATGCTCACTTCCTGTCGTATACTCTTGGGACCAATGAATATGAAATTGCGCCAACTTATACTTGTGGGCAAGACCGCCGCTGTGGATGTAGGGTTGATTTGAAATCCAATTTTCAAAACCGTATACTATCACTAAAATCAACTTGTATAGTTTTAAAAAAGTTTGGGGACAAAACGTACCGCTGTGGCCGTTGTTGGCAACACTGACCGTACCCGAGTTGTGATAATGAGAAAAATGTAGTTTTTTATGTTGAACAATTTCAATGTTGCTAAGATTAAAATTGATGGGGGATTGGCGGAAGCCGGTTTGACAAATTCCAGGCCACTTTGATGGACCATTGTGGGCGTTGTAGCCCCACAATGAATCAGCTGACAATTGAAAGTTAAAGAATTTAAAAAAATGGTAAAAATGTCTTTAAGCATAAACAGTGCCAGAACAGATTAAAATATCAAGGTTTGTAAAACTGTTAAGACTTACCATTAGCAGACATTGTCAAAGCCATTAATACGGAAATCAAATGAATCATAATCCTGAAAACTAAATTATAAACATATTGTTTACTTAAACCTTTAGAAATAAAAAAATGTACAATTGGGTAATTTCAAAGGATTAGAAGCGCAGTCTTTTTAATTTTTTTTTCTTATTTAACAGATTTACGATGAGCACTTAGTTTGCAAAAACCAAGACGGCCCGCCTTTTTGAGCTTCCGTAGGCATATGCTTGCTCTTTGATGATTATTTGTAGCTTAATAGCTTTTTAGTTTTTAAAGGTTAAAAAAAACAAAAAGATCTGTCTTACTTTAATGCAGTTTCCATAATGTAACTTTGAACGGGGTTCGACTTTAACAAATGGGATGTCACTCGCCTACTCGTCAACGCTAATGCCAATGTCTTCGACTTGAAACTTTAAGATTAGAAATGCCGTCAACTTTGAGAATAAAACTTCCGTGGTTTTGATGTCGTCAGTTTTTTGGTGGTTGAGGCGGGTCCAAAGGGGTCAGCTTTCAATCTTTTCCTTTCTTAGGTTTTAAAATAGCAGAGATCACTTTGGCCCCTGTGTTATAAAAAAGGCTTTTAAAAAATATTAAATTTTTTTTAACAATAAACCTATACTTCTATTTTATATTAAAAAAGTTTTTTTAAAGTAATAAAAAATTGTTTTGCATTGTCACAAACAATAAATCAACTTTCCTACATTTATCAAAGTCAAATAAAAATAAAACAGCTCAATTTTTTTACACGGTTTTCAAAACGAAAAGTACCATTTAATGGTTTTGGCTAAAATTATCAATGTATCTTTCAAAAACTGAAGCATCCACAACGTTGCTCAAAGAAACTTGACCCGTACCATCCAATCACACTAAAGTTATCTAAATAGCGGTGGAAGTAAATTAAAATAAACAATTGATCCACCTTTGGCACCCAATTATTGAAATTTTTATTCGACCATGTTGAAACATTACAAAAAAATCTGCCTTTTTAGAACTCCAAAAAATATCAATCTCCGATCCCCTCGAGATCTATTAATTTAAAAAAATGTGACATCAACAGCTGTCTCAATGCTCTCACGAGCTTGGAAAGCATAAAATATAAACGACAGATTGAAAAAAACTAAACACAAGATATGCGGGATGCTAAATCGCAGCAAATCTGACGCAGATGGGAAAGTTGACTTAAAAAGTTACGCCACACAGAAGAGAGCTTAAAAAATTTAGTTATCGAATGTAAAACGTGTGTTAAGCACTTAAATAACATTTTTGTGTTTTTAAATAGTGTTATGATTTCTGTAGGTTGTTTATTTGTCAGCTTGAATGGCTACGTAGTCAGTTATCAAATTACTACACAGATATTTGGAAGCAATGAACTTGTTAGAAAAATTTAGTAAATGATTAAAATAAAAATTGCTATTTACCCAACAAAAATAGAAAATAATTTTATAAAAAAGCCAAAGAGAGCGACTCATTATTACAAGGTTTCACCAAAAAAGTGATTCTAATAATCTACACCTGTGTGTACTTAAGGGTAGTATAAATATGTTTTGTTCAGTTGTTTACATGCTTTTTATATTTTCAAATACAAAATCATTTTACTCAGTTAAGCATGAGTTTTGGTTATGGTGGACACTAATGGATAAAGTTAGGCTAATACTAATGGTTTTGCTTTTAAAATTTTTTTGACTTAAATAAATCCAAAGCTTTAATTCCGGTCTAACATATAATTTTAAAACCTTAGGCTACTATACACCAACTAATAATGAATTTTTTTATTACTCCAAAAATCGGGAATCATACAAAAGTGCCAAAAATGTTATAAAGTGTAAGTTTCCTAGGATTGAGTACCTTTTTCAGCATTTTATATAAGTAAAGCCGCAACTGATAATAAAAGCAAGTAATTTTTGGATTTATCGTTGATTTAAACCGAATAGATCCAAAAAAAGTCGAATCGGGTATCAATGAGTCCGATATTCTATCACTTTTTCCTTTTGTGTACTGGCATAATTTTTTTTTTGTCTTTTAAGAGGTAGTTTTTGTGTTATAATATACAAATCATGATTAAGCAGATTGAAGACGACAAGTCAGTTTAAAAAAAGAATTTGAGTAGTTTAGTTAAAACTGCGTTGAATATTGCAAATTGTACACCCGATTGTTTTACAACGATAAATTATGGTAAGAATTTTTTATATGTAAAAAAACATTTTATATTAGTTAAGTGTTTGCTTAATTTATAAAAAGTGGTCGGGTCGACAATCATTAGAGTGTAACATTGATGTTTAAGACCTTTCAAATGAACAAAGCAATTAAACGCTACTTAACGGATCACAAAAAAAGAAAACGTGGATGTTCAGTCCGTGGTCATTGGTTCCCGGAAATATAGAAAAAATCGCAAGTTTAGTTTTTAATATTTTAATATCGTGGAGCGTTAAGTTGTTTTTGGTAAAAAAAAATACCAATTTTCTCATAATAATCTTAAATCACCACTCTTGTCAAAACAAGACGCTTTGGCTTTCCATGTTTACGGTTGGTTGGACCGTAATCTGTCAAAAAGATTTTTCAAGCTTTAGTCATTAGAACTGTGTACTTGGTGTCAAAACGGTGATAACATCAAAATCTATAGTCAACGTAATATTTTAAACTGGTTGGTTGTTTATTATTGTAAAAACTAACGCTTAGCTTCATTCATGTGTTTTGTCAGCATTTATAAATGATAGCTATAATGTCGTTTGTTAACAAACATACCGTTTTGACTAACACACAATTATTCTCTAAAATAGGTCATGGAAAACAGTTACAATGTTTTTGAAGCAATGGTACAAAAAGCTACATGTGAATAAATTTTTTGTCGAACTTGCATCTTGAAGTGCCTATAAAGCGTTATTTGTTTGAATCAAAGAACTGAAATAAGATTACTTATTTGCTCCACCTACATTACTGTGTTGTGAAATTAAAAAAAATAAAAAAAACTAAATGTCTGGGTATATTTATTTTTCTACAGTATCAGTAAATACTCAACAGAGTGCATCTATTAGAATCGAAGTCCCTAAAGCTCTACTCTTTAGTATTGTTGTTGTTATCGATGATGTCGTTGACATTGTAGCGTTTGAGATCAGCCGAGGTGATTAAGGATGCGGTAGAGCACGTGTTGTCCTCTTCTCCAATGCCACGGAGGAAATACCTATAAAGTGTTACCTTATTGTAAGCCAATTAAATATTCTTATGATTTACTCAACTCACCTAACATCCTGAAGCCATTTGCTGGCTACAATAGTCTCAATGGTGGCTCGCTGGCTTGGTCGAGGTACCAACATGGATAAGATCAGCTGTCTTGCGTCTTCTCCGCATTTTCTCGAAAATGGAATGTTGCGTTCTTTTTGATTAGTGACCATTTTTTTTTGATCCCGATCATCAAATGGCATGACCCCGTTCAACATAATGTATAAAATTATGCCGGCACTCCAAATGTCGACGCCATTACCCCTGTAAGGGCGGCTCATCATGATTTCGTGAGCGACATAGGCTCGGGATCCACAAAACGTTGAAGAAGTTTCATCGTCGGAAAGGACTCGCGCAAAGCCAAAGTCAGCAATTTTTAAATTGTCATACTGATCTAACAGTAAGTTTTCACATTTTAAATCGCGATGAATGACACGAAGTGATTGGAGGTACTAAAACATTGCTAATTATTACTGTAGCTACAGTAAATAAAAATTCCTACCGATAACCCTTCAATTAGTTGCCGAAACAAAAATTGCGCTTCAGGTTCATCAATCTTTTTCTTCTTTTTTACAAGTCGTAAAAGATCCCCATGGCTAGCGTACTCAGTGATCATGCAAACATAGGATTCGGTTCGAACAATTTGATGAACATTGATAATGTTTGGGTGCTTAAGCCGTTCAACAATGCCTAATTCTCGAGGAAGAAAACGCTTGATGTATTCATTACGTTGACGTAGATCAATCTGTTTGACAGCAATGATCTTGTATAACGTATCGCTGAATCCCATCCGAACTTTTGAATAAGAACCGTAACCTGGAAAACATCAGGGTGGTGTAAATATTTTAGACGGAAAATAGTCAACTTTTTAACCGGTCTTTATCGAAAAAAGTTAGGTCATTAAACAGTTAAAATTATTGCTTGTAAGTAAGAGCTTAAGATAAAAAAAAAAGTGGTGAAACTATTTATGATGAAAAAATAACTATATTGCTTCGAAATAAAAATAATACTTCCTTATGTGACTCTCTTTTTTTAAAATAAAGTGAGCCAAAATGTGGCATGGTAGACCTTTTTTTTGTTCTTTTTTCTTGTTTTGTTTGCGACGCCAACGAGAGAACAGTCATTTTTATGAACATGCAGACAGCAGACTTGCAATTTTAGTTAAAAGTGTCGAACTCGCGGGTAAACCTGCTTTAAATGCGCATATATTGATGTTATTTTATAAACAATTCGGTTTTAACCCAGTATATCAAGGTACTAGGAATGTTCTGACCAAAGCTTAAGCTTTGCGTGAGAAACCATAATTTTTGGAATGCACCTTCGGGGATTACCGAAGGACAATAATTATAAATAAAATATAAAGCGTTTGCAGACGTAATGCATGGTTGACAATTTGGTCGGTTGCTACAGAAACTTGTTCAAAAAGTAACTCTATTTTATATATTAATGTAAAAAGTTAAAAACACAGCTTTCTCAACGGAGTTCAAACAACTCACCCAACAACTTTGTTTGCAATTCTATGGCATTGTTTCGGAGGGCAACGCGGATGTTCAACGATGCTACACTTTCAGTCGACCGAATAGTGTCGTTGTCTGGGGATGTCATCAGTCAGTTTATTATTTGTCAACCGCCCTCAGTGGTTGCGGTCAGCGTACCAAGTGGCGTTAATGGCGCCTTTCCTTGAACCTTTGATTTGCATTCAAATTTTTTAAACGTATCAAAGGATAGGTTTTAATCACCAATTGGATAAACGTTCACTTTCTTCTTTAATCAGCATGGCGTTCATTTCGAAAACTGTTTTTTAAGTACTTTTAATGCAAAATGTATAACTACACAATTTTGGTTATCAATCTTTGTTTTCTTTCAAAAAGGGTGTGAAATTTCATTTCCATTTTCTAAATACAGGTTGTGCTTCGAAATGACCTGTCACATGGTGTTTGTCGGTTTCAATCAACTAATCTTCTTTGGATGAAAATAGAAGAGGTGCGAAGGGACGACCTCCGCCTTGCGAGAATACAACTTTTTACAAACCTAATTTTTTTTTTTTCACCCGAAGTGTAACGTAGTTGGTTCAAACTGAAATTGACAAACGATAGACATTTTTTACGGTCTACTGATAATTCGATGATTAAAGGTCTCTTCTCAATCTGTGAATTACCGCTTTTTGAAATATCGCCGGGGACGCACTTCAGAGAGGCAGAAGTTGAACAACACCCTAATTTTATGGGTCAATCAAGTCTAGTTGTAACGAATAAAAGAAACAAAACTTTTTTCTATCTAATCCCTTTAAACATGTCTGTTCCGCTCATTGACAATGATTTAATTTTTTCTCAGAAGGGAAAGGTAATTCGGACTCGCTTCAAAACCTTCATGATTTGAAGCGCTTCTTGCACATAGTTGTTTCCTAAACGAATGATGGCTTTATTTGGTTAAGCGTACCTTTTTTCTTATTGTCGTGTAAAAACTCAAACCGGGAAAAGAAACACCAAGCCACCTCTCCTCCCTCTACAGCTTTCGTGACCCATTTTTTGGTTCAAAGAGGCAGAAGTTGACCAACACCCTTACTAGTGCTACACAAACACTCAAAAGGCCTTTGCCGAAGGCTTGGGGGTTACCGATTTTATGTTAAGAAATATGGTCCACAAAGAGTGTACATTGTTACTGGTGGGACTTTGTTTGGTTGTTGTAAGTTTCATTGTACTGACTTTCAACCTGTTGTAAGCACAGATTCTAGGCTCAATTTGAAACTTCTGAGATTCAGAACGCGGCTCAAGTCCAAGTCCTTTTGGATGAAATTAAAATTGAGGGTATTCGAAAGTTTGGAGTTTTTTCTGATTATGTGAGTTCCTGAGATCATTCATAGGGCATCAACTTAATAAAAATCCCTTCAGAACCCTTCCAAAACCCAAGAACTCCTCAACACAGTCAACTTTGATGATGGCACTGAAGCCAGTATTAATCGTAAAATCGTCGACTATCTTTTTGAAAACGATATTGTTCTCACAGTACCCCAGGCCCGTAACATTCTTGAAGATTTAAAAGAGCTAAATGGTACTAAGCGTCAACCTCGTCAGGCTCAACCCGGTCAACAATTTCTTTGGAAGGATCGTCGCGTGGCCTACACTTTCAAAGTCGAAGACAACTCCTGGCAAAACCTTATCCGTCGGGCTTTAAACCATCTAGAATCCCAAACCTGCATGCGATTTTATGAAGATGCCAACAGTAGGGACAAACTAGAATACACTCGAGGCTCTGGCTGCTGGTCCAATGTTGGTCGCATTGGTGGTCGCCAAACTGTTTCTATCGGTTATGGTTGTGAGGCTCTCGGTATCGTTGCCCATGAAACATTGCATGCCCTTGGATTGTGGCATGAACAATCACGATACGACCGTGACGATTATGTCAAAATTGATTTTGGATTCATTTTTCCTGGAACGCAATCCAACTTTGCGAAACGCACACCGAAAAACAGTGACAACTACGAACAACGATATGATTTGGGATCAGTGATGCACTACGGTAGCAAAGCTTTCAGCACGGATTATGGAATGTTAGTTGATTTTAAATAATTTTTTAAAAACAAAAAATAATAGAAATCAGTGTTTTCCAGCAACACTATTATCACAAAAGACTTAAACTATCAACGAACCATTGGTCAGCGCCAGGGCATCTCTTTTAAAGATGCCAAAATGATTAACTTGCGTTACTGTGATGACATTTGTGAAACCAGACTTGATTGCAAGCATGGTGGCTACACTGATCCTAACAATTGCTCAGCTTGTCGATGCCCTTTTGGTTTGGGGGGACCCACTTGTGAGGATGTCGCTACTTCTGGTAGGTTCATCAAATTAGTTTCTACAATCAAATTTTGGTATAATGTGATCTTAAATTAAAGTAATTAAGCTTTTGTTCTTAAAATTTTTTAGCAAAACATGATGAATGTTGTTATTAAGGTGCAAAAATGTGTTTGCCTAAGTTTAATATTGGGCATGAACATTGTTGTTTGCACGCATGATTTGAAATGTTTGTCATTTCGTATGATTAAGCGAATGTAATTTTGGCGTTCATTTGTACTATTTTAATTTTTTGTGAAAAATTAATTTTTTAGATCAAAACGAATGTGATCCCGATGGCGACTATCACGCTCATTCATTCTGGCAAACCATTCAATCTCCTCTAACCGCTCACCGCCTCAGTTGCAATTACCGCATCAGTGCTTCAAAAAATGAAGCCGTTGAAATCGAAATTCAAAACCTAAGTTTCACTTGCAGTGATTCATGCTCCAGCTTTGTTGAAATCAAACATCTCGCTGACAAAACTACTACAGGTGCGCGTTTTTGCTGCAAACTTCCGCCTTCCACTATTATCACCGAAGACAACTTTGCTTTGTTGCTACTTCGTAGCAATCCCGAGACTTCTCAAACTTATTTCGGCTTTACACTGCGTTATCGATCTGTCCCCAAAGAGGAAACTCCTCCCCCAATTTACACAACGACGACCACTACGACCCTGGAGCCTAAGTCCACCACAATCACCGATAGCTCTTATTGGTCCGATTGGGGGGCTTGGTCGACATGTACCGTTGCTTGTGGCGGTTGTGGTAAGCGTACTCGTCTTCGGGCCTGCTATGGTGGCAATCGACAATGCTCTGGGTCCAAAAAAGATAGTCAACTCTGCGGGCAAGAACCCTGTATGAAGCCTGCAAAAAAGCAAACAATTAGATGCACAGGTCGACTTGTTCTTCCCTGTGATCTTATGAATGAGCTTGATTTCGGTACGACTCAATCTGGTGATACTGTGCCTTATTTGTTGTCAACTTCGAAAAATGCCAACACTCTTAAGCGTGTTCGACGTGAAGCCGGTTTGCGAGCTCGACGTTTTGTCAACGGAAACCTACAGATGACTGATGGCAATTTCTGTGAAAAGCGTTTTAGCTACAATTGTCCCACTGCTCTTCTGACCATTAACATTGATCGCAAAAGTAACCAGGACGTCGTTCAAGACACTCAGGACTGTTGTCCAGGTTATTACCGTAGCAATGATGTTTGCTTGTCCGTGCGCGCCGCCGTTGAATAATGTCCCTTTGAGCTGACCTATTAATTTATTTGACCACCGATAAGCTGGTTTTTTTTTTGTACAGTCTGTAAAGTATTTCCGTTGGTTGTATGGTAATGCTAATTATAAGAAATTTTTTTTTATTTTGTAATAATAATTAAATTGTTTAAAAACAAGGAAAAATTGTTTGAAACTACAATTTGTTTTATCAAAAGCGCGAAACCGTTATCTGTTCTAATCCTTAAATTCTATAAAAAAATTAAGCACTCTTAAAATTCATCAAAAAACCAATCAATTCCTTTTACAAAAAAATGTCATCTCAATAGTCAACGTGTACGCATTTCATCAAAATGCAACGCTTATGCATGCACTGTGCGTAACGAACAAAATTTACCAACAGGACTCTGCTTGTTTATTTCCTCCTCCACGTTGCAAAAAGTAGAGCTCACAACCAATTTTTGGCCTTGCGTTCCTAACATCGTTTTCATTCATCTTAAATTTTTTGTTTTTTTCTTCAAACATCGATAGCTTCCCTTTAGACATTGACGCTTTTTTTAATTGTTTTTAAGCCATATTACTTGTCTATAATGAATCCGGACGTTACGACGTAAGTATTTTAACTTGTTGAAATGGTCTTAACTGATACTGACTCCTAGACTCAAATCTTTCAGTTCTCAAAGATATTGTGATCGAAGCGAGTTAGCAGAAGTTTTAGGCATTCAATTGATTTCATCGTCGGACAGTAAGTAGCTCAACAATGTTTAAAGAATGTTTTAAAATCTCTGTTTTCAAAAAAAAAAAGACGTTTTACTACACTTTTTTTAATGGGAAAAAAGCATTTTTGGGCTTTTTGATTTTGGTTGCTGTGACATTTTTTTGTTTTTTTTTTAACAGCAAAAGACGGGAAAACATTTTTTCATACTAAAAAAAAACAAAGTAATAGTTTTTAAAGTATTTTTTTCTAACACACGCAGTCAAGGGTGGTTTTTAGTTTGACGTATTTTGTCAAGTTAGCGGCATTTTTGAATTTCAATTTTTTTTAATTTAAATTTAGATGAGACATCAGATGTTGACGAAATCGAAGTCTTTAATGTTGATGATTACGTCTTTGAGGACGCGAAAGTTCAAGCCGAGGTCCGAGCTTCCTTAGTATCTGCGCCATCCGATACGGCGGCCTCCATTGGATCCGCTATGAATGCCATTAAGTTAACGCCAAACACATTCACAAATGATTCTAGTTCCAGTGGCCCTTCGACTTCTCGCTTCAAAAAACTTGCACCATCAGCTGATGATCTACTTACGCCGGAAATCGATTCACCGTTCACTTCTGTTGTCGAAAAATTAGGTTGGCCTCAAGCGGCGCTTCTTCGCTTGCTTCATCTCGTTACCGTGCACGATTTATGTGTTGAACCCGGCGCTGAAGATTTATTCTATTCATTTCTTGCAAACAAAATGAGATGGATCTATTCAGATGAGCCGGTCATAAGTTTGGCTTACGTTCATGAAGATGATGTGAATCGGTTTGTGCGGTCGATCCAAGTCGATGAAGAACCATTTTATGTGCGCCCAAACTACGATTTTAAACCGACTGCTGATATGGTGAATTGTTTACCCCTCACGTGGCTTGAATAAACAAATTGTTATTTTTAGGTACGAGAAGCCGTTCAGGTATTCTATGATACCAAGTACATAAAAACCCACAGTGAACCCATTGACAAGAATCTCGGTAACTTCCAATTCCGCAAACCGCGCAACCAAAAACCAACGCAACAAGCCAGCGGTCCTCAATTGACTCGCAGTCGGCGGACTGGTCGTCCAAACCCGCTAGTGGAGGCACTTGTCGAGGAGAAAAAAAACTACAAGCGCAGTTCTTTGGCTTAATTCGACGCTTGCACTTTTCTTTTATTGATAATTTTTTGTGTTTTTTGATTATTTTAGCAAATAAAACTGCAATCAAACATGTTTTTTTACTCAAATAACCATGTAATGTTAATAATTCTTGAAAAATTTTTGTCAGTCATTTTTCCCAATGTTGCAACAAAATAGCTGCTCAACTCCGTCTAAGGTTTTGTTGTACAGTTATCGCGTTTTCATTACCCTATGACAAAATTAAAAAATAGGTGGGTGTGACTCGAAATGGTCCTATGCTTGCATGCAAATGTAATTTTTTTACCCAAAAAATACCCTGTTTGAGTTCGAGTGAAATCAAATTTTTACCTAAATTTAAAAATGAAATTCAAATATTTTTTTAATTGACGTTATTATAATGATTCCTGTTCCGTTGATGATTGAGTACTGCCAATGGAAGCTTGTGTCACTTGTATTTAGCACAAAAATAAAAACCTATTACTGCACTTTTGTGTCTCATCCAATTTACTATCACTTATCTTTTTTTTTGTCTTATTAATATCCATTAATTTTTTGACTTCTGAAATTATCATCCTATCTATTGTTTTTTTTTGTGTGTTTACCGTTTTGGTTTTATCAGTTTCTTTACTTTTATCCTTACTCTCAGTAGCTTTTTTATCTGACTTTGAATTTAATGTTTTTTTTTTCGTATCTTTTTTGCTTGTTGGTGTCGTTATGGATGACAGTTTCATTTTAGTTAATGAAGTTCTATCATGTGGGGATGACTTTAAAAGCATCAATTTATTGTTATCAATTGGAATGACTGATTCTGCTGAATGACCAGTCTTTAGTAAACATCTACGTTTTTTTTTGTTTACAGCCGACAAGTATGGCTACAGTAACCCTACATATAATGCAAAAGTAATAGTGGAGCTCACAGGTATACATAAGGAATTAAGACAATATGATCCACAAATGAAGATCAAAAATTTCAAGTTCATGATCCACTGAAACCCTTCTGTCATGTCATAATCAAATTTTGGGTCTCCGGTCCTTATAATTGTTTTCCGTGTTTAGCAGGTGCTAAATTTGCATTTAACAATAATTTAATCCTTATTTATTTATTCCAAAATTTGATAATTCATACATTATTTTTTTTTTAACTTTGACTTCTTTATCGGAATTTTGTTTAAAGACGTGCTCGTCTTTTTCACTTTAACCTTCTTTGACTTTTTTATCGGCTTTCGGTTCTTCGAAGTGTCTGGCAATGATACCTTAGTCGTGATCGCCAAAGCCTTTCCAATTGCTGTGATCGGTTTTTTTGGTTTCCGTGAATCCCAACGTGATTGTGAAAGTAATTTTTGTACTTTTCGATTTTTTTTTATGTTATCAGCAGAGTTAATCTTTGTACTCGCTTGTGCTTCCTTCACAAAGGTCGATTGCGTTTGCGCCATCTTTTCCGCGTCTCCATTTTTGACGGATTGCTTATTCGCGACTTCTTTTTGTTCGACCTCATTTTGCTTCTTTCGGGCATCCCCAGATTCACCTGACTGAATTACCGCCATTTTCTTCATGTCTCCAACGGCGGTTTTTTTGATGTCAACATTCGAATTGATAGGAACTGTTTTGAACGTCTCTGTCAAGCCGTTTGGGAGTACTTTTAGTTGCATTAGTGTTGGGGGAAACAGAATTTTAACTTTCAGGATTTTGTCCAGCTCCTGCTCCCCCGCAATTAAAACTTCTCTTCGTATTTCAATAACTTCGAGAACACCGATAATTAGAATGAAGAAAACGAAACAAATTGAGAAACAGGTCCGGCGGTAACCGTTCTGAATATAATCAATAGTAGCAGCAATGCCGAAAACAAGACTCACATTAATATACGTAATCCAATCAGGTTCCATTTCGTACTGGCAGTTATTCCCTGTCCAGTTATGATTACATATACATCTGAATCCGCGGTTATCAGCGGAAGTCTCTATACAGCTGCCGTGCACACATGTTTCTATGCCTTCAATATCACATATTCCTGGAGGTTTTTCACAGAAAGTTCCGGTAAAATCGTGGTTGCATTCACATTTAAAATTTTTTTATTTTGTTTATATCGGTGGCAAAGAAGTTGTTCAAACCTGTAATCAGTCTTCGAATTAGCCCCTAGCACACAAATCCCTCCATTGAGGCATTCATGCTCCGTGCAGGCGTCCGCATGTAATGTGCAAAACGGTGGAGCGAATCCTGCGGGACAGATGCATCGAAATCCCCGCCTCTCTTCTACATCGTCGCATAGGGAAAGACTATCTGAATCGTGTTCACAAGGGTAGCAATGGCCTCCGTTAACGCAAAAGGGTTTCTTGGTTTGAGGATGGCTGCAAACTTTGTTGTGGGGGGTAATGCATTTTAGGGCTAAAGTTTCACGTGAGTTTAATTTAAAAATTAAATTGACATACAAGTTGAATCAACATCCTGATTTAGATTACAAATGCAAATATGTTTCGGTGCTAAGGATACATCAGGAATCATTGCACACAGGCTATCACCACATGGATTTAAATAGCATGGATCTTTTTGATTGCATCTTGTGCCTTGCCAGCCAGCTTGGCATCTGAAATTAAACTTTTTACTTTTTAAAATATTATACAAGACCTTATAAGCATTACAATGCCACGCGCATACAACATGCAAACAGCACGTTGATGATTCATTTTTTCCGAACACCATGTAAAATTGTAACTGATGGCCTCCATCGCTTAACCCATTCAAGCCTTCAGATCCCAAAAAACTTTAAACTTGTATTCAAGGCTGCAATGCGTCAACGCAGCTTCATGCTGGATTTCATTACCTACCAGTGTCCGTCACATTTTACTGCAAAACAATGACTTCCCATAACAAACGCCGACTTCTGACGATTCACTGATGGGGAATAAGTCACAGTCACAGTGTCCGACTCTACCAAATTACAATTACAATTAGTTTTAATTTATATAATTTAACATGTGGTGTTAGTATTATGAATGTCTCTTGTAATAATTGTGGTTTTGATCTATTGTAACTTAAACCTTTATTTTGTTGCTGAGCGATGTCGTGTTGTTTCACGACATCGCTCAGCACTTCCTATCACCCATTTAACATTTTTACATATATTTTGTCTCTTGTTTTTCTGGCTCTCTTTTTCCCCCTTATCCTTTCTTGTGTTATTAAATATTTAATTCCTTAAGTTTAAAGTTAACAAATGAATCAAGGGTTTACTACGTTGTCAAGAATACACATCCTCGACGTCGCGGACACATGTCTTAACAATGTACAAAAGGATAGCTTTGTGCTTTGCACCCCCCCCCCCCCCCCCCCCGGAATACTATGTTGATTAAAAATATGCTTGTAATCAAGTTATAAAACCTACAAGCAACGTAGTCCGGTCGTTCTGTTAAAAACACAACTACCGTGGACACATTTTTTGTATTCAGCTGCCTCCTCCTCCGGTGTAACATCACAAGGATCAGGAACCTTTCTTTCACAAAGTGTCCCTTCAAAACCATCTTTACAAACGCATTTTGGTACGAGAAAGTGTGTGCCAATTTTTGATGCTGCTTGGGGTACTAAAATAAATCGATAGTTTTGTAAACAATAAAAAATAATTGAAACAAACCAGTTTCCAAGGCCATTGTACAATTTCCATCATTCAAACAGTCTCGCGTTTGCAGCTGATATATACAATTGGCCTCAGGATTGATGCAATCACCGAGTAAAAATGACAAAATTAGGAATGCATTCTCACCGGGAAAGCGTGCATTTACTGAGTCCGTGAGACATTTGAACCATTTTATAAAATTGCCACCACATGGAATACATTTTGATCCATCCTCAATGAGTTCATCCTTAATGTCGATAAACTCACACTGTTTCCCCGAGATTGCAACAGGACCGACTCCTAGAGAGTTTACAGTTGTCGGACATTGGCAAAATGGCGTTTCATCGGGATTGAGTTTGCATTTACTTGCATTAGTGCATTCAACATCACGGCATGGAGAAATGGTTTCACATCGAGAACCCGAATAGAACTGTTCACACTGACATTGACACTTGGTCATTTCTGTTGAAACGGCTATGTCTACAATGCCGTGACCACTGCAGGTTTCAGATACGCAGTGCCGGAGGTTTTCAGAAAACTCGCAAAACGAGCCATAAAATCCAAATTGACACCAACATCTAAAGGCATTCAGCGGGTTTTAACTTATCGAGCAGTAAAAAAACCTACTGATAGTGAATGACTATAGTAGCTTTCGGAAATTTTTTTTTACTATTGTTTTGAGCCACAAACAAAGCTAAATCCGGGTTTGCGACTTCCTGTGGCTCGAAAACGCTAAAAAAAATTGTCTTGTTAAGTCCGGTCAACAATTCTAGTATTGAGTTGGGTATAGCTTACGCAATGAGTCCTTTTTTTGACGTATAAAAATTTTTTCTGACGTTGGATCCATTCTTTGGTACCATATGCCAGAAAAATCGGTTCAGCATAAATTTTACCCGACTACCTTAGACTAAACAAAGTCAACACAAAGTCGTTGATTGGGAATTAATAATGATCACAGGCACTTTTAAATAGTTTAGTTTAATTGCGATAAAAAAAATTTTTTTTACAAATGGTCTTTCGCACAGATAAAAAGCGTTCGTTTGCATTATAAATTTGTAGAATCAAAACTTTGTAGAATGTTTTTTATTTTTGTAAATTTGTCACAACATTTTTTGGCACAATTTAAAAAAAACACATAAAAAAATAAACAAATTTAAATGTCTGTGAAACATGATAAAAAGTCTAACCTGTAACAAGTCGCATTGTTAGCGCATTTGTTCCGGAAACAATGTGTCGAATCAGCAAAAAACTGACACGTCTTGCCATAATAATCTTTAGGGCAGTTGCAATAGTAGTCACCATTGCCGCTACTGATGCAAGATCCTTCGTTGACGCAAGGGTCTACGATTTTACAAGGGTCAAATTTTGTATTTTCATTCTTCATCAAAAACCGATGCTGGTGAATAGTAGGGATCGGTGGAAGAGTTGGGACACTTTTGAGATGGGCTATTTTTTTCAAGAAAGCTGAATTTTTTTTGATTGTTGACTAATTGAAGCTTAAAACGTACGTTTTAATCTGCCACCACTCGCCGGTGTTTTAGAATTTTTTTTTAATTTGAAGCTTCTTTCGTACTTAAAAGATTCCACGAAATTAAAAATTAGCAAACATAAAAACAATGCTAAAACTTGCATTGCTAAGAAGAATTTTAATCAATTGATTTTTTGTCCGTTTAATTGATAATGAAAAGTGACAATTACCATAATTTATTTATTCAAACATCTAAATTTTATTCAATTAAAACAAAGTAGTCAATTTGGATCAAAATTGCTTTTTATGAGGGGGAAGAAGGTTGTTTGTTTGATTATAGTTGGCAGTAGCACCATTCACTGCAGACAGAGGAACTTGGATTGACGCTGGCATTTGAGTAGTGTAAGCGCAGGAGGGGTCGGTTGTCTGTTGACACATGTACATAGGGTTTCCATCGCCAACCGCGTACGGTAACTCAGTCGGTGCTAATGATGGCAACGAAGATGCTAACATTTCAACGAACCAATCACTTTTCTTGATGCCATTGTAATCAAAACGAGATTGCTCATCGTTAGCGATTAAAACTTCAATGAGTTTACGGGCGTTAATGGACACTTTGCCGAAGGGATAGTTCAGAGGGAGGGTAGCCTTTTGATTTCCTTCCTATAAAGTTTTGTTTTATTGATTTTATCGGTTTTGGATATTAACAACTTACACGTGGCCAACATCCAGTCATCATCGTGTACAACAAGACCCCACAGGCAAACCAATCTGCCTTAAAAGGGCTATAAGCCACATGGTCGATTAATTGGGGTGACGAATATGGTTGAGTCCCGCAAAAGGAAGTTGATTTTGTGATCGCGGTTGCTGGTCTCGCAAAACCAAAGTCGACTAACTTCAAGTTTCGTTGACTATCGAGAAGTACGTTCTCCAGTTTGATGTCCCTGTGGGCCACATTAAGAGTGGTGTGAAGGTAATGCACGGCTTTAGCAAGCTGGTGAAAAAGACGAAAGGCTTCAAATTCTGAAATAAATTGTTATATTAATTTTTTAATTAATATTTAAGATTTACTATGATTAAAAAATCGAAGAGTGTTTTAATAAATTAAAAAAAATTTTTTGCTCAACAACGTTAGATCGGGGTTTACATTAACAGAAAATCAAAAGTCAAAAACCCACCTGGAAGTCCACCAAATTGCATGACATAATTTAGCAGCGTGCCACCGGCACAAAACTCGGTAACAATGACAATCTTTGTCGGATTGGGCTGCATAACACTTAGACAGCGAGGAATGTTGGGATGATTGACCATTCTAGTGATGTCAAGCTCTCGGGTAAGAAACTTGTTGGCCAGCGGAATCGGGATGGACGATTTATCGATAACTTTGATTGCGACGTATTGGTTGTAGCTGAATAGCAAAATAATGATGACAAATTAAACTTTTCTAGCTTAGCTTAAAAGCTTAAACTTAGAAAACTCACTATAATGAATACGACTTGTATACAATGGAATGCTTCGTGATGGCCTTAATCTCGGCAGGTGGCAACAATTGACAAGCATCGCTGGCGAACTTGGCGGCACAAAGGAAGGAGGGCGTCCGCCATGGTAGAACATGAGGTGAAGTTGTTGTCAAGTTCAACATTGCTTGTACCTCTTGTGAAAGATGAAACTCAAAGTGAGCTAGGTCGAATGATGCCCCTTACAGGTTTTTTAAATGCACTCGCGGTCTGGGGTATGCAAATTTGAGTTCTAGACAGTTATTTGAGAACGCTTGGAATGAATTTTTTATTCAGTCTGACTGACTCTGACATGACTGCTCAATCATCGTTAGTTTGTTAGACCGTTTTTGTGTTTTAAAAATTAAACTAAAGTTCACCGATTTTAGCATGTATTCAGAGACCAGCGAAGGTCACAATTCTAATGCTGAAAATACCCAGTTTTTTACGGCTGTTAATCATGAGGGTGAAACTGATATTGAGATGCCAGCTACCTTTACGGATGCTTTGATGTCCACTCAAACTCAAACGGCTTCGACATTGACAAATACTTCCGATGCCGGGACTACGTCCAGACCAATGATGACCGCTCCTGTGCCCACGGCCACGTCGACGCCCACAGCGACTGCATTCGGTTCCGGGATCAGAGCAACAAGCAATTTTACTTATAGTGTTACGACCTCCTCTAAGTTGGGGAATACTGACACTTCGGTATCGTCGGTCACCAACCAAAACTTGACAGCGACGACCACTAATGAATCGACCGTCACGGACCCACTGATTTTGCCCAGAAACATCGATCTTTTGACGTCGTTAGCCAGCACCACGATTAATGGGATGATGCGTCGGTCAAGGGATGCCATCTCGACGATTACCACCACGACGTCAAACTCACAAGTTGCTGACAAGAAATCAAATAACTTGGCCGTTTCGACGGGTCTCAATATACCGAAAACCGAGATCACATTGTTTTCTTTCAATTGTTACGTTTACGGCATTTTGATGATATTGCTTGGGGCAATGTATGTATATACAAAACAAAACTTGAAATAAATTTTTAACTTGAAATTGAGATAAATGATAATATGTAATGGGAAGCAACAAACGTCTTTCAATGTGTGTGACTTCAGCCAATGGTGCCACAAACCAAGACCGCGACGGAGAGATTCATGGCGTGAAACAGAAAAATACTAAGAGAAATGTAGGTGACAGGACTGAAAGCAAGGATAATATGAGATTGCATCGTATAAAATTCTATTTTGACAATAGTTTTTGGTTACAAACTGTCGCCGTGTTTTGGTGATGTTCAGCTTTACGGTTGAGTCCAACACAAAACAAAATTTTAAGCCGATTTTACAGAAAAAATACCAAATGAGTGCTCTAAAAATCACTCATAAAATGTAAGGTTACCAACTTCTGCATATTTCTATAATCCCTACTTACCCCGATAATGTCAGATAGTTGTATAACTGTGTAGGCAGGTTATGTGTAGTTTCAAATAAAAAAGAAACACATATAAATGCACTCTGCGCTGGGTTAACTCATCTTAAGTCTGCCAGTTTGTTTTCAAAAAAACTAGCTTTTTAAACAATATACTAGCAAGATGATTAAGATTAATAAATTCTAAATATCAGTTAGGCTTACTTGAAGGTACTCATTGCCATCGAAAACGTCTAAGTTGAAATCAAAAAATGCAGTAAACTGCGACCGTTTAAAAAATCAAAACCCATTCACCCACAAAGTTTAAAAATAAACTAACAAAATGTGACCAACGTCCAACAAAAAATTGGCATTGTTTTTTGGGAATTCGTCTTTTCCTTGAAACTTCAATCTTATTTTTTTTGTTTTCAGCACTCTTTTCGTTTGGTCCACACCAGACCCAAAAAAAAAGAACCACCATAAATAACCAACTCGCATTTCCGGACTAAAGTGTTTAATATTAATAACACTGAAAAGAAGCCAAAATAATAAAAATGTGATCACGAAGAGAATTCCTCCATTTTTCGACTTCCCGCTCAGTGAACCATCTCAAAAAACTTTAATTTTTTTGATTTAAGTGACCGTTAAATTTATAACTGTAAATTGAAAATGTTTAAGAAGCTTTCAGCGATGATGACCTCTTAATTTTGCAATTTTGCTCAACACATTACGAGATACTTAATTTTTGCAATTAACTTTTAAACAGAGTACAAAGATGATGGATTAAAATTAAACTATCAATTCAAAGCTTTTTTTTGCAAAATATTTTGGTTTAGTTTGAGTATACGTGTAATAGTTCGTAGGTGTCTCTCAAAACCCCAAATTATGTCACATTTAAAAAGATGATAGAATTTCAACTTTTACTCCAAAAATGCCCTTTTTTTTAATTAATAAATAGTTGTCATTCAAACACTACAGTATACCACACCTGCAAAAATACGCCTTTTTTTGACATATTATGGTTTTTTTTTACACAATGCCACAAATTGTTTTAATATGCTGTCGCAAATTTTCCGACATCTCCTCACGGTTGTTTAAATTCCGCTTCAACTTCCTACATTCTCTTCTGTCAGAAACTTTTTCCACTTTTACTGCCCAGGGTTTCGTGCCGGTTTGCATGGGCAATCAGCCGTGTCATGTGAGAAATGACATCACAGCAAAAAAAAACTTTAATGAAAATGGGTCTCACTTACAGCAGCCTGCCTTTTTGTGATACATTTCAGCTTTAACACCTGTGCTTTCTGAAATCAATCCGGCAAGCCGAGTGACAGTCAAAAAGCAATCATCAAGGGGAAAGAATTGTTAGCAGAAAGAGTCTTTCCAGAACCTTTTTCAAATACCATAACTTAAACAAGGGTCTGACTCATCGTGGACTGAAGTATTCTTGGTTGTCCCATTTTTGAGTGAAGACGCAATTTTAAGGAGATGCGCTACACTTCAGATGGATGGAACTGCTAGTCGGGTAATAAATATCTTATTGTTTTTATGACGTCTGAAAATTTTTATTCTTTCAGAATGTTACAACTCTGAAAGCTGCCTTGTGTACTTTGAGGGAAAATAAGAGAGTTCATTGGTCATCGGCACCGTATACTCACTCACTTGCAAATAGAAGTAAGTGTACGTCGGCTAAACAACTTTCCGATTACTGACAACTTCATTTATAAGCCTTACCCGTCAAATTAGTGACTGCCCTCATTGTCATGCTGCAACACGCCACAAAGCGAAAAAAATTAAAGAGTTCCTGGAAATAGCTAGGGTCAGTCCGAGCAGCAATTCCAAAAGTGAATAAGAAACGGAATGAAGAATAATGTTAAACTCTTCAAATTGGCACGTAATGGTTAAACTTCAGTTTTGCAATTTGTGTATACCCTTAACTCAACTTTTGTGCCACCGAGCCCGCATATTTCTGTCCTTGTATTTGTTTTCTGAATGTAATTTCTTTAGTTTTCCAATAACAACTAACAAGGTCAAAAGAAAAGAAAAAGCTTATGGTTTTTCAATATAATAGTTGTGCAAGTGCAGAAACCAAGACTGTGACAAAATAGCAAAACCCGCCCCGCTATTTCAAAACGAACCCGAATAAAAAATGCGCGTTTATGGCACTATGCAAGTGAATCCATATTTAAAACTAATGTAACAATTTAGCAACAATTTTTTTCAACGCAGATGTGGGGTTTTTTTCAGCAGTCGTTTAAAAATGTTTCCTTTTGAAGTTTAACTTATCCAAAGTCAAACAGAGTCCTTTCCTCGATATTCAATTTCATAGCCTCAAACCAAGACAACTAAAACACTCCGTTTTGCAAATGAAAGCTTATCCTTTTGTTTTTACTCATACCAGAGCACATATTCTAATCGTATTTTGGATGCATTGTTTTCAATCCAACTATATCTTTGCAAACGGTTCTCATTCAACCCTGTAATTTAATAGTCGGCGGAACCTTTTTCCCAATTCTGAACTGAGTTTCATTGACTTTTTTTCTAGTTTAAAAGCCCTCATTTTAGCCTATGAAGCCTTAAAAAATAATAAAAGACTCTTCAAATAAAATTTTTTTCATTAACTCTGCTTGCAAAACTTGTGTACTCGCATGTGACTAAAATTTAGCAATGATGTAATCTCCCCAGAGACGGTCAAATCAAAATTTTAATTTTTTTAATTGTCCTTTTGCTTTTAGTTTTAGAGTAAGACTTTAAACCCTTCGACTTTAATACCGTAATTTTATTCACCACAATGCGCACATTCAAATGTCAAAGGATAGTATGTTATTTAATTTATCATCTATTGGCAAAATGTAAAAAAAAGGTTCTAATTATAGTCAAAAACAAACTACATAGATATTAAATATTTTTGGCATTGTGCCAATTTATATGAATGATAGTCTGTAGTTTATGTCATTTCACACACGGATGGATTTCCATTCGAGAAGGTAATAATTTCATGGCATTTCGCATCTTGTCTAGCTCTATCTCGTTGGAGTTTTTTATCGGCATAAAAAGTCACTACAGTGATGTGGAAAAAAAATAGATATAAAACATTTTTTTTCCGCATTTCACGTCGAGTTTGACAGTGCCCCAGAAATTTAATTTGTTTGTTTAATATCGTAACCCTCTAAGTCTGTAAATGATATCCTCATTTTTTTCCCATGCCTTTTTCATTTTTTCCAGATATAAATATTGTATTCATTTCATTGTTCTTACTTCTCCACTTGTGCAGTAAATTTGTTATTTACTTTTGGCAGTAATAAAAAAACAGTAAAACAGTCACATTTTGCATTTTATTATTTCAACTTTTCATGAGGCCCACAGCTTTCTAACATTTTTGTAGTCTTGGCTGCAAACTATAAGAATTATTGTTTTCAATTGGTGAATACACAAAAATCCGGTTTTTAAAATAGACCTTATGACTAACCGATTGAAGCATTCTATCACTTTAGACTCTCTTTTTCGGTCTTTCCTTGGATTGTATTTACTTACTAGTTTGCCGATACGGTATATACCACTTTAAACCAGATATATTTGCCAAGCATGTGCGACCTAAATTTTTTACTTTTAAACGCGTGAGTTATCTTTTTATGCAGCAATTTTATTTAAAAAAACCCATTAAAAATTTTACCCTAGAAAATTAAAACACTGACATTATTTAACTAACCTAAAAGCAGTCGTCCCAATTTTTAATAGCCACACTCCATTGCCATTTTTACTGTTATAAGAAGAGAACGAACAAATTTTTTTAACATCAATAGTTGGCCTCATTATTTACAAGAGTTGGTCAAAATGAAAGGAAAAGTACATTGTTCAGTTCTTGAGACTTAAAAATTAAAATTAAACAAAGTCTGAGCTCTGGGATACCATCAAGCTCTCTGTAGTCGTCTCATTGGCATTTTTTTACTGATTGTTTAATTAACGTTAACTTGTTTCCTCTATTTATGGTGAAATAACGAAATTAACTAACATTTACATTTTTCATGGAAAGAGACACTTGACAAAGGAGACATTCCTTAAAAAACCACGCTAGTCCGCAACAGACTTCCTCTTTGTAACCCCGATTACGGTGACACCTTTCTTGAGGGAGTGACTTCCTTTGTCCCCACAATGATAATAAATCTATGCCCCGTTGTGAGTTCATCTGCACAAAGCAGTTCTTTAAAAATGACGTCGCCTTCAAGTTCGTCTTTAAACAAGGTAAGCATTGACTTTTGCTTTTTTTTGGTTTACTGCTCAATATTCCGACTTTGAAGCCGTTTAAAATGTTTGATTGGAATAAACGACAGGAGTGTCGCTGAGACGTTTAAGGTGTATTTAATGGTTTAAAGAAAATAAAAGGCCGATTTGTGCAGAATTTGAACTTACTTTTATTTTTGATTTGTATTGAGTGCTTTATTAAACTAAACCTTCACCGTTTTGTTGAGTGGATTTACAGCGTCGCGTTGTGATACAAAAATTTGGTTTATCCCTTATGCGTGTAGTAGTTGCCAAGCTGAATATTTGGTCCAAAAATTTTCAATATCTTAACTATTACGCTTTTGTTATTATTTGGTTCTATGACGTATTTAGTTCTGATTTATAATTGCAACTCTGTGACGTGTCTTATGACTGTAAAGCCTTTTGGGTATTCATAAAAATTACATTGTGTACCGAATATGCAGGATTCCGTCAAACTAAGCACCAACCCCTCAAATGACATTGATGCTACCCAACATTGTTCATTAACAAAAAAATTTCCGACGACCTTACCAACGTCCTCATCGACGGTATCCGCGAAACTCACCTCCAAGTTAACGACTGGGCCTCGTATCGCACGCCTCTACCTTTTCTTCCCGCATCTGTGTACTGCCACAGTGGTAGCAGGTGTCATATCAGCTTCGGCAACCATTACCGTGGTTGTCGCCGCTCTCCAAGACGTTCCATCATTATCATTCTTTGGTGAACACATCGACAATCAATCCAAAGACATGGAAATGTGTCCCCTCGACAATGAAACCAATTCCACTCTGTCTCAGGAAGCCTTGATCGACTTCTATGCCCATGCTTATGTCATGCCCATCATTCTATTAATTGGTTTTATCAATCAAGGTCTCAATGTGTGGACGCTTTCAACGATGCGTTCCTCGGGCTATCTTTACCTCAAATCAGCTGCAATTGCAGAAATTCTATCGATTGTTTCCCTCATTCCCTTCTGTTTTCGGCATGCTTTACTTACTGATGATCACAGCTATCTACTTATGTGGTATCATGCACATTTGGAACTTCCTGTCATCAATTCATTCATTACGGCTTCAGCTCTTTGTTTGGTCGTCATGACAGTAGATCGATGGCTTAGTATACAGTATCCCATCGTGTTCCACAACTCAACAGGAACGCGATCTCGCATTCGGGAGACTGTTACTGTTTTGTATGTCATTGCTTTCACAGTTTTTATTCCATCAGCATTTCAAAAAATGCTGACTTCATCGGTCGACAATGATGACCCTCTGAATCGACCGAGATATTGTATTGAAAGAAATTCGGAGCTTACTCACTCACACATTTTTAAGGTTTATCTCGTTGTCCGAGAGGTATGTTGTAACTCGAAAACGACCCATTTCAAAGCTAACTTTTTAGTTTATTGCCCGAATCGCTCCTATTTTTATCCTGGTTTTCCTGAATCTTTGGATGATCCGATCCCTTCATAACCATACGGTTGTTCGGTACGCCAATGCGCCTCTCAGTAGTGTACTCCCTCAAAGAGTACGTCAGCGTGAAGCTGATCGCACTCGGATTTACATGCTTTTGTTTATCACTTCAGCAACCTTTGTTACGTGCACATTGCCGGCATCTTTGCTTAGCATAATCATGGACAGCAGTGACAGAGGTGTTAAACTACAAATTTTTAGAGCCGTAGCTAATTGTTTACAGGTGACACAGTGAGTTTTTATAAAAAAAAAACTTTTAAAAACTTTTTTTTAATTAAAATTTAAATATTAACTGCATTTTGGCATTGTGTTCCAAATAACAAAAAAATTTTACTGTAACTTTAGTTATGTTCCACACCTTGGATTTTACATGATATGCAGCGTCGAATATCGTCATGCATTTTGCAAAATATTCAACATCAAAACCAAAGCAGACAAGGCAGGACTTGCAAATTTTGCAAAATGTCACGTATCCACGTCTTCAGTCATGGGCAGAATGAGAAGTTCTTTTAAATATTTTAACTTTCAACGAAATGCTTCCTTCACAGTCAAGTATCAGGATCCACGAAAGATCACAACAACAACCCTTTTGCTTAACAAAGACAACAACCGCAAGGGCAGTGGCCAGCAAAGCACGCGTTGCGACACCTTTTACTCAGGTCCTACCAATATTTGATAGATTAAACTTATGTCCATTATTATTACCTAATATTTATTGTTATTTAGCTTGTTGTGACCCTTACTCAAGGTGCAAAACTCTTTGTTTTCTAAAACACGTCAGTTTATATATTATTGTTATACGATACTTTTACGTTTTTACACATTTTCGCTCTGATTGTCTGAAAATATCGAAAATCAGAAAATTATTCTTGCATCGTATCAAAACATTGTTTTTCGAAGAGAATAACATAGAGTTGAGACTTGAGCGAACATTTTTTTGGGTTCAAAAAGTGGGACCCAATTGTGCGTTTGCGTTTTTAAATGACCAAAGACTTTTTCTCTCGTTGTCTGTTACAAACATAAACCCTCGCAAGGTAACGGGAAAATGATTTAATTAAGTAATTGGCTGTAACTTTTTTACTTCGAGAGCATACTTCACAGGATCTTTTCTGTAGTATGTTTTCGTATTGCTTTTCGTAAATCTGTGACTAGCAGATTCCGCGATGATCGAGCTGTAACGTGGCTCCCGGAGCGTGAAATTTGTTGGTCCGCCTTAAAGGCGGCCCAGCATTGATGATCGCTAGCTAGGACTTTATTGTCTTGGTTTAAGGGCGCCTCGTTTGCTGAGCGGATGCGAACACTAATTTTGTTATTTTGTGGTACACCACAAAGGTTAAAAGCATTAATAATTAAAAGCGACTTACATTTATGTCCAAAAATTTTATCATCGCAAGCACATTGTGACAAAATTGTTTGATTTGCATTTGCTACTGTCCCCTACTAATATAATGTCACTCTGGAATCGATTACGAACATAATCTATTAAAAACCTAGTTCGCAAACTATTTATTTCAAACTTTTCATCGCGACTAAATCAAACACTTCCGAATATGTTGTTATCAGGCGTCAATAAAACCCTTAAAACTTCCTTATTAGTGATTCATGTTGTTGCATTTTTCATAATGAAAAGTAACTAAAAGTAATAATTTGATCACTCTTTTTTATTTCGCAACGACTCAATCATCACTTTGTAAAGCGTTACTTAACGTAAAGTAGCTTTTTTTTCAGTGTCTGAAAGTCAAATAAATTATCACAACAGAAAAATCTAACGCATAATTTGTACCAAATTAAGATGATTGGCATAACGTGACAAAATGTATTCGAACCATTTGCTACTAACTCATCAAACACGTGTTACCACTATCTTGTGGCTTTCGCTGAAGCTTTAATTTATCTTCAGATTTGTCAGATAACCTTTTCTACTATCGTGTTTTGATTAGAACTGTGTAAAAGCAATTGGATTGTAATTTTTAAGCCAAGATCACGATTTAACATAAAATTTGCTTAGCAATTGAAAACACCAACATCTATTAACTTCCAATTTCATTGATTAATTATTTTACAGATTTCTAGCTTACTCGAATATTCAACAACTATAGCAATGAATACCAACAATTCTACTTCAACTGTCAATAATATAGAAAAAGTTAGTGTTGTTTAAGATTTGAAGTATATAATTTTGTTAAAATAGGCTGAACAACTTCTATTAACCGAAGAACCACAAACTATTAAAAACGACAAAGCATTCTTCATCAACAAACCTTTTAATTTAGGTCCCGCATACAAAGTCCCCATTGAGTCAACTTGTAATCGTGCATATCACCAATCTGATGGCATAGAAAATTCTCAAGAAGCCAAAAACACTGAACGAACAAGGCGAAAGTCATCCAAATATTGTACCCATAAACTCATAAAACAGCGTCCTGAGCCAAAATCAAAAAATAAGGGCTTCAAAACTCATCGAAAGCATCGTTCAACATGCGTCGAGAAAACGGAATCACGGGTCGAGCGCAAGGAGCGTGAAGCCAGAATTCAAAATGAACAGGTGGGGTGTTGCTCGCGATTCTAATTTGAAAATTATTCTATGTATTTGTGAGCTTGAAAAATGCAATAACAACATTTCTTAGGGAATTAATTTATAAACTTTGAAATACTGGTTATTATTTATTACAACGGTATGGCTTTCAAAATTCATTTTATACAAACCGTAATATTACTAACATAAGCAAATCATTAAAACCGTTTTTCCTCCTACAAATCTGTTATGACGTGCGATGAGAAACGTACCGCAAATAGTTTCATATTGATAAACTAGCTTTAGTGTTAATTTCATTCTTGTCGGCATCGAATATTAAATCATAAAAAAGGTATCAATGAAAACAAAACTATCGGTAGCTTTTCTAAAACGCCAAGAATTGTAAACATTGCGGTCGGCACTGAGAATCTTATTTCAAGCAAAAAGGTGGAATTAACACAGACAAGTAGGTAAACCAGGACGAATTATCGGTACCAAAAAGGTGTGAATTTTATTAATATGTCAAATTTTGATGGAACAATTATCTCACCTATGGTGTTTCCAAACATCATGGTTAGGTGTATTAGGATTTGTAGCACCATGTAGAACTGGGTAAAACAAGACGATAGTTTAAATGTCGCTGACGAAAACATTAGTTGGATCTATGTTGTTCAACAAGCTGATAAAAGTTCAAAGGAAATCAACGAAGGAGATTTTTATAGAAATCTTATTTTTTTTTATTTTTCTCAAAGAATTTTTAATTTTAGAAATTTAAAATTTTTGATCTATTAAGTGATTTAAACATTTTTACAATCTAAAAAAGTTAAAAGTTCACCTTAAAAAGGGTTAAAAACACTTTCCGCATTTTTTTAGAGAACATCTTCTCCAGGAAGTTTTATAATCTCGAGTTGAAAACAGCCAAAAACAGACAAAATGTTGAAAAAAAAGATCAAATGAAGTAATCATACCACAAATCGGCATTTTGAAAAATTTTTAATAAAGTAATCAAAGCAAAGGCGTAGCAGACCAATTTTTGGGCATAGTCGCAAATGTCGCGCAATGCGCCTTAGAGAAACTGTATGATCTATGAACTATGAACTATAATTGATGTTGTAAGAGTTCATAGTACAAGACCGTATGGTCATGTTTCGCACGTATACGCACTGTAGTTGTCGCGTTATGCGCCTCAGAGAAACTGTATGATCTATGAACTATAAGAAAACATTGTATAGGCACGTGCCACACTAAGTATATAAACGCTTTGTTAGAACAATAAATATACTCCCAACATTTGCGTTCGCTAGTGTCTCAACAGCAAAATGCTGGTTAATATTGCCACTGAAACGCAATTTATACGATCCTCGTTGTTTTAAAACGGATCTAAACGGCGATGAAGACGAAGTCGACGGCTGCGTAATTGAAAATCACCAGAAGATACACAGCATGATTTCTGTGATGACGGGACAAAGATTATGCCCAAATACCTTGAGGGGTTCTTCTGTAGATTTAATAATAAATAAGAAGCATTACAACACAAAGAACATGTGTACATTATTTTTAATAAAAGATAACGATGTGTAGCAACACGAATAAAAATCAGAAGAGCAAATTTTTAAACTTAAGTTACATTTTCCTTTGCGTTTTTAAATTTTGTGCAACATTGTAGTGTTACAGAAGTTGTTTAAAAAAACAAACAACTACTTCAAAGTCCAAATAATATTTCTAAGCTAAGCTTTTGACGCACCGCTGTTGTGTGGTGTTTTTTGAAACTGGGTTACGTTTTGTGTAACGAACAAAACCCACTTGCTCTTTGTCTTCAAAATCATTAATCTTTATTCAAAGAAAAAACAAAAATAAAGGTAACAGTCATACTCCAATATTGAAAGTTTTAAACTGATCAAATTTAAGCTTCTGTTTTGTGGCAGCGGATTGCCGGTGTCGTTGAAAAAATCTTCTAGATAGAATTTTCAGTTAGACAGTTAATCCAAACAGCAGACTATCCGAGTTTGTAACCACGGTGGCAGTCAAAAAGACTTTGAAACGCGGCAAGTTAAATCTGCAAAGAATGTCAATTTAGTGCGAAACTGTCAATTCGCTCAGTAGTCTAGACACTTTGAAAACGTTGACAAACAGTGAATTGTTGAATAATACAACAGTTGCCAAGGTAGAGGAGCAAATTTGAAAAAAAAAAACGACGAACACTGAAAAAGAGTTTCCCTTGGTTCAAGTTCCTCATTCCAGAACTCATCTAAACCCGCAAGTATAAATGAGTTCTGGGATGAAGGAGAATTTGCAAAAGGTATTGAACATTTGAACCAATATTTAGGTATTGCTCAACTGACTTCTATTAACATAACTGTGTCAATGAGCAGGACACGGGTGATAGAATGTTCATATGTTGCATTGAAAACGTTAGTTTACTGTGACAAGTATAGTAACGTCTATGAAAGAGAAACAAATGCCCACAAATATTGTGAAAAAGTGGAAAATCAAAAGACGGATTGATGAAAACAGTTATCCAGCTCAAGCGGACATTGTAAACTCGACGGAAATAAGGAGAGTTTAACTGTTCAAACCCTATAATAACATATTTAAATATGTGATTTAAAGATGAAAAAACGTGAAACTATGTAGATTCGATGTAGAAGAGGAAACGTTTTGTTGATTTGTGACGAAAAGGTTGGAGATACAATGATGATCAGCAACATGTGTCGGGTCGATAGAAGAGGAATCTATTTATGCCTAAATAGTGCTTTGGGGTATTCCTTGCGCGACCGAGAGAAACCACAGAGCATTGAAGCTGTTTGTATTCTTTCTTTGTTAAAAAATTATACATAAACCCATGACAAAGCAAATCTGATAATCTGGTAAAGCCCAGCATTCATCTATGATACCAAGAAGAAAAAACACTAGTTGCACTGAGGGCATCCTGTCTAATTTGATCAATAGTTGCTGATCACATGACAATGGCTGATTTGAGATCATCATATAATTTTAGATCAATGTCAATATCAAAGCGATTTCGTCACTTTGAAACTACGTCAGTGAAATGGAGGCATTCAGCAAATGGTTTTAATAAACAATGCTTTTTGCAAAGAAGAGTTGCAAATAGGTTCAAAATGCTTTGTTGAAATTTGAAAAAAATGATATATTGTGAGACTGAAGAAACTTGCCCAGCAGCAGTTAAACAATTCGTTTTTAATCAGTCAGAGTTAATCAAAAGTGTAGACTTTGTGCATGCGTATCTAATTTTCGACAAATTGCACGTTTCGGATGTGCACTCTTATTTGCAAAATTTTAATGGTTTAATAGTACCAGCTCAGTTAAAATTTGAAGCACATCCCCTTAAACTCAGCTCCCCATCCCCGATGAAATCACTTGATATTTTCATAGCACAAACCCCCTCTTTTCATTTCAAACTATGCAAATTTTACGTTATTGCTGTCAAAAAGCTTTTCGCGTGAGGTCCTATGGCCAACGGGCACTCCCTCACATTGGCGCAACATTTGCGTGTCCCCTGGCACGAAGTAGCACCGTGGAGGGGTCCAGGCGGTTTTATCTTTGCTTGGTGGTCTGACGCCTGACCACTGTCCACTCCTTGCCTTCAATGTTTCTTTCTTCACCGAAAACGGAAAGACAAAATAATAACAGAGCTAAACGAACATGCCCTGTGGGAGTCTTGTGACTGTCACCGAAAACAACCGCGTTCTCGACCTTCCTAAAAGCACGGCTGGGGACTAAAACGCAATAAGCAAACATAACGAATGAAAACAGCCGTGAGGCACAAACGGAACATAAACTTTAGAAGAACGCGGACCTTCCTTTGGAATGACCAAAGCCCTTGAAAAGTTGAAAAACGAAAAGCTTTCTCAGAGTTTTTCAATTTTTGAACCTTAACTAAACTTGTCTTTAAGGTTCTTACTTTTTATTTGATAGGGATAAAACTGGTAACGGTGTCTTTACATTTTTTTATATTACGAGAGGGTCTACTTTCGGGGTCATTACAAAGCTACCGTATACCTGTTAAACATTTGGTGTACAATTTTTTAGGAAAAATGCGAAAAACTACTCTGCATGACACACATTACAACAAACACCGTTTTTATGAATCATGACAACTTAATAAACCAGAAATGTACATGCGTAAGTTTACAATAATTTCTCACCAGGTGCAAAAAAATTAAAGCTTGTTATTAACGCCCAAAAGGCTCATAAAAGTACAGTATTAGCGTTTCCTGTTTTTTTTTCAATTTGCAACTTTAACTTTTTAAGCTTTAAAAAACTTGACTAAAATTACAAACCGTCCTCTTTACATTTGTTGAACTTAAATCCATTACTGCTGTTATTACTTTGTTGTGTCAAAATTTGTCCCCTCTTAATGTCAAATAATGAAAACCCCCTCATGGTCAGTTTCAAAGTCCAATTTAAATGTTGTTTTTGGGATGCTTTTTAACACGAGTGACCAATGGTCAGTCAGCTGGCAAATGTCAAATTCAAAGTCCAAACGCCCGCGTACATGTTCGTTTATTTTAAATTTTCTTTTAATTTTGTTTACTGGGCTCTATTTTAACCGGATTTGGAAGCCGCGTTCCCAATCCTTGTACGACAACCAGAAGGGTTTGGATGGCACTTTTGCAAGAGACAAACAAAACCATATAATACATAAACACGCCCTTGTTGATGTGCGGTCTTATGAAAAGACTAAAAACAAAACCAAAAATTCACATAGCATTGTTTCAGTGTCTCTTTTCTTGAAGGAGCAAAAATTTAAACCATGCATCATTTGATGTGCTTTTTTCAAGGATTATTATGATCTGGTTTTTTTCTGGACTCATAAACGTTATAATTTATTTGTGTCCGCGGAGATGCAAATGCACTTAATCTTCTTCATCTACTAAAGCTTCAAAGCAACTGCTCATTTCAATGACATCACACTTGACATCGTTGATGGAACTTGCAAAAAAAAAAAAGATAAATAGGTTTCTTGAGGGTGGTTTGTGACAAAATGCTAATTTTCTTAACTGTATTGCGTTGAGTATGTGCCTTTTTTTAGTAATTGTCACAAGTAACGAAATACCGTTCCCCTCAAAATGAATGACTTTTTTCTGGTTTTGAAAGTAGCGGGAAGTGATGGTGGTTTTTCGAGGTACTGGCCCGCCCCTGTGAAAAACAGCATTGAAACTAAATTTGTCGAAGCAAAAAAAAAAAAACGAAGGAAACAAAGTAAATGAGAAAAAATACAGACATTTGAATGGTGCCGTTTGTGTGTAGGAACGCCTGCGTTCTGCGGGTAAGTGAAAACTTTGATCTTTTAATTTTTTACATGCTGTTTGTTGCTGGCGCCATTTTAAGTGCAATTTTTGATTGTCGCGTCAAAGATATTGCATTTTGGTTAATGTTTAAAAAAATTTATCTCTATTAAATTTTAAATTTTTTAACCTCAAAAAAAGGTTGTTTAGTCGTTTGCTTTTGCACCTTTAATCTTTGTCCCCCTTTTTCCCAGCTACGGTACCCTTCAAACAACTTCCGTTTTTTTCAAGTATGGTGTTCGTATTTTTATGTTTTTTTTTTTTCTATTTTAACACAACTTAAGTTTCCAGGCTGCTAAACCAAGCTTATTTCCGTTCTTTTTTTTCATGGAGACCCATTGTTGGCTCTTTGTTATTTTTCTCAGTGGCACGTATGTAGGTATTCTGTTTCTTTTTTTTAACACGTTGTTTTTGTCTCCCTTTTTTTTTGCCGGTCAAATCCTTGTGTGTTTATGAGTTATTTATGGGCAATCTACTTGTTGGACTATAGTAAGCTGCCTCAGGCACTAGAAAAAGCAATGTAAAAAAAAATCAACATGAGCAGGACATGCTTGCGTGTTAGAGAAAGTAGAATAAAAAAAAAGAAAAACAACATCTAAAAGTGTAAGACGATAATGAAATTCAGTCACCTACAAATAGATTAAATAAAAAATACTATGCTACGCCATACGCAAAACATAATCTCCTCCAACCTACCGTATACCCGTAAAAAAAAGTTCTAATCACTGGTTAACTACCATACTGCATCACTGCTTTGTCTTATTAAACTTGTTTTTGAACTGATTCCGGAGATGCCATAAAGTTTCGGGCTGCTGTCATGCTACTACGTATAAAAAAAGGTGGTTTTTTTTGAAAACAGCACCTTCTTGCTTTGTCCAATGAAAACCTAGAAGGAGCGCAAGCCATATCAGCCATCAACAAACATTGCTTTGTCAACTCAGTGATTGAATCATCTCAAAATTTTGTGGCAAAAACTTGTTTCAATTTGTGTTACCCCCTTTCTCAAAAAAAGGACATCCACTTTGAAAAGATCGTTTTTTGGGTCGCTTATGCATATCTTTACCCCCGTGACATGATTCATAACCATGAATATCTCTTTAAATGGCTTTCCAGATAGATAAAACTCCGTCGAAAAAAGTTATGACGGCAGCCTGCGGCGATGGCTTTTCTTGCGCGGGCATCAGCAGTAAATAATGCGCAAAAAACTAGATTTGAATAACCTCGGACGGATATAAAATTTAGGGCAGAATATATTCTTTAAATGATACGTCAAGAGTGTATAAAGTGCGAGTAAATCATAACTTTTGATGCACTTTTGGGCTACTTTTTTTAATGTTGCGAAGGTTCTACAGTATACCCGATACCTAGTGCTTGCTTTTTTCCGTCCCTCTTTGGTGGAAAAAAATATTTTATCTTATCTTTCTTCAATTTTTTGCCTCGGAAAAGTGGTGATCAACCGGTAGGGACGAAGAATAATGACTCTGTCTTCATAGTGAACAGTTTTTTTGAATGTTTTCGCGCCCATGATGTATTTGGCTTTAAATTTCGTTGGACTCAGCCTTAGAGTTACAAATACTGAATTGAAACGTAAAAAGAAACATTCATGGTGCCATCCAGAAACCTACAGACAGTAAGCTGTTTTGGTTCACTTCGCTCCGCTTTCCGCGCAGTCTTTCATTTTTTCGCAACAAAAACCCGTCGGCCACTGCCATGAGGAAGGGCTGCCAAAAAATCGAGGTAGGCGAAGACTAATTGCTTTTTTTTTTTTTTTTTTTGAACCTCGAGGACATCCTCCTGCTGGGTTGAACGATTGACTTGACGACCGACAGGGTTTTTTTCTTAAATCGTCGTCGATTTCAACTGTCGAAAACGATCGTCGTCGTCGGCGCAAAAAAGCCATTTTACACAAAGGTTGGCCTTGCAATCGTTCGCGCGTTCGTTGTTTGGCGCTTTTCAAAATTTTTTATTTTCATCAACGACAACGAAACAGTCATTGAATTTGAGAGAGAAAAAAAGAGAGTTACGGCTAGGTTTGATGGGGTACTTCGTTAGTTTACCGACTGCCGGTGGCTTTTCGATTTCGGAGTCTCTAAACGTCAAAAACAATCGGCTCCATTATCGGTGTCATCAAAAAAAAAAAAAGAGCATGTTTGAAACATCTTGAAGTCATTGGAGGGCTTATTTTAGGCGCTTTTGGTGTAAACAAGAAATCTTTGTAGGCCTTTTAGTGGGTGAAAAAGTTAAAACAAGTTACCCTTTTTTTTAAACCGCCCGCCCTATCATTTCTAAAGCGAAGTTTAATTAGATCAGTTTATAAGTTTTGAAAATACTCTAATGGTGGTAGTTTTTTTACGTAGAATTGTGTTCGCGTTAGACGCTTTCATGCAGAATCCTCTTATTCTATAAAAAGTCACTTTTTGTATCGTTTAGTTTAGCATTGTACAGCGTGAGTTGAAAATTTGTTAAAATACAAAAAAAAATTTTTTTTAGTCTATCCCGAAAAGAGCGGAAGGTCGCCGTTTTAAGGAAGATTGGATGTCTTCCAATGGGATCGGTTTGGTTGTCTTTTTTTTCATTACTTTTCTACTGTTGACCCACCAAAAGACGTGACGTTTATTCTAGAGAGCCCTCCCTTCCGGGGGGCTTGTTTTGGGATACTGTAGCAAGTATTTAAAAGCACAAATTTTTACTTGAAACTTGCATGCATTTTTTTTTTTCAATGTTTACCCTAGAATAGAACCCACTTTTTTTGAGGGGTCGTCGGTTTTTTCGTCTTTTTGTTGCATCCATCGTTTTTTGCTGCCAGCGCGCTAGCCCCCTCCCTGGAGCATACAAAGACCTGCAGTGTTTTTTCCGTCATTTTTTTTTCACTGACACGCGCTACGAGCACATACGCTTCGGTCCTCCTTTTTTTACGCCCTCTAAGGTGCTTTGCCTGTAGCTCAGAGGCGGCTGTCAAGGACCAACTAGACCCTTCCACCCCTGAAGCATTCGTTTGTCCGTCACGTCAACCCCTTCGTATCATTTTGTTTACTCGCTCTTTTTTTCCATTTTTTTGATGCCCGCCCGTGTTTGTAGCACTTTTTTTCGTCTAGTCGAACTCTCCGAAACAGTAAGCTGTCTCCCAGGACAATTGCAGCTTTTAAATTCGACCGTTGTGAACGGGGTGTCGACTGCCCTTGGACTTTGCGTGTTTTTTAAGCAACCAAGTTGACACGGCGCGCGTTTATCCGGACAGTCGAAAAAACGTTGGTAACAATGTTGCATTTGTTTCCTTCATTGTTTCACAAAAAAGAGCGTCAATGCACGCAACGCAAAAAAATCTGTCCATCTTCCTCCGTCGACTCTCAACTTTTTTTTTGTCATACTGTTGCGTTAACAGTTTAACAAATTAAAAAAAAAAATTCAAGATGTCAAACTTGGAAGACCTAAAAATGTTGTTTACAATTGATTTTTTTAAGAAAAACTTGCTTGCACGTTTCATTTTTTTTACCTAAACAGTGTGAGGCGAAGTGTGCGTCGAGGTCATTTGATTTTTTTTGAGGTTTGAAATCCACCATTGGGTTGGCAGGCAATGCACGTTTTCCATTCAGATGTTTTGCCGCGTTTTTTTCACTCTCCTTTCATACGATTTATTGCTACTTTTTTGAATTTGTTTCTTTTACCTTAAAAAAAATTAGCAACCTGTATGCCTTGCGTGTTCTTTAACCCCGGTAATGGCAACTCTTGATATTTAAAATGTTTCAATTTTCATTTAATGTGATTTCATCCTTTTTTGCAGTGTGGACTAATATCTTGCTCTTGCAAGGCTAACGACGTGCTGTTGAGAGTTGATCAACGGATCATCCTCTTTGTAAGCTTTTGCGCGTATAAGTCAGGTCAGTTTAAATTTGAATTTTGAATTTGCTGATTTTACGTTTTCGTCTCAAGATCTTAAAATTCGTACGCTCCCATCTACCGTAAGACTGTTTTATGCAAATCTTGTGATGTTTGATCTTTTATAAATCAGTGTTCCCCTTTTATCATGTGTTTCTCAAACAAACTTTGTTAAATCTTAGCATTTTTTTGGCTTAAAATATTTTTTTTTCTAATTTTGCTCACCTATTTATGCCCTAACTGCGTCTGTTCATTGACCACATTTTTCATTCTCATTTTTTTACCCAAAAAACGTCCTAAAAAATATGTTTCGCTTTGACTTTCGCCTTTGTTAGTCAATTATTGCTTCACCTCCCTGAAAAAAACTGCTTATTCGAGTTCTGAACCGTTAACGACTTAATCGCTATGCCCGATCTCGATAGATAAGCTATCCTTTGTGTCCTTTAAGTTTTTTTTATATTCTGCAGCTGTTCATTATAACGCTTTGTGACATTTTACACTCATCAGTTTAGACAATAGCTTTAGTTTCCAACTCATTTAAACTCAAAAAAAGCCCAAAAAAAATGACTTGTTTTATTGGGCAATTTACAATTTTTGTTGATGTGAGTTTAAATAGATGTTTGAGTTTTTGACAACTTTTTAATGTTTTTATGCTGTGTAAAAGTGGGGGTACGTTTGGTAACACATTAAAGATGCATTTTTTATTTATAAATTTAGATTAATTTTAATCTTTTTAAAAATTAAATAACTAATGAATATTTTTGCGTAGATCGCTGTATTATTTTGAAACTGCACAGTTTTTTTCCATAGCTTAAATTAAAAGTTTTTTAGTTTTAAAAATTTATTTAAATTTACCGTCGATTTTTCTAATAATTTTGTAGGCCTATTTTTTTAAATTTACTATTAGGTTTAAACCTTTTTTTTTTCTAAAAAAAAAGTCCCCTTAATACTATTCTCAGATTGTTTTTCATTGGAGCCAGCCGGTTGTTGACCGAATGACCGTCGCGTCCTCGCCGCACTTTTTACTTTATATGTTTGTTGTTTTTCACTTTAGAATGTTTTTGCGTTTGTCCAAAACCTTCTTTTATCCCTGTGTGCATTTGTTTATTGGTTACCATCCTCATCCACTAACTACCTCAGGGTTGATTGTTTTTCGCGCGACAAACGTCGCTTTCGTGCCACCTCTAGGTTACCACCCGGCACTACTAATAAAAAAGGTTTTCTTTGAAAATCCTTTTTTATTATTAATACCACCCTTAGTTGCACGCAATATCCGATGAATGACCGCTGTTCATCCTGTCGCGACCGTGTCCACACCGAGAAAACTGCGCAATTTCGCGTGTTTTTAAATACGTGTGCAACAATTGCTGGAACAAAAACCGAAAAGAGTGCTTTCTTTGACTAGTGAGCCGCGACAAGCGACGGTCTGACAATCGGTTATCCGATTGGTGGATATCATAAAGCATATGAAAGGCACTTTTTGACGTTTGGGTCATAGACATCGGAACATTGAGCAAGGTCATGTTTTGAAAGATTCGGGGATACGTTTAAAGATGTTAGAAGATTGATAGGGAGTTTAAGAATTTGGTAAATTAGAAATAGCAGTTTTTTTTGATTTGTCGTTGATCCAAACATGATGCACCTAAAAAATCACTTTGAGTGACGTTTCATTGCAATTTGGTAGTACATAAAACCATGAATCGAAAATGCAACCTTGATAAATTTACATTCAATCAAGAACATTAAAGACAATTATTACCAATTAAAGTGACTCATTAAAAATATGTTTATAACGAAAAATTTTTTAAATTTATTTTTACGATGAACCAAAAAAAAGTCAACCTACAATTACCTTAATCATAAACTAAAAACTTTATCAGCTGTCAACCTAAAAATTCTGTTTTTAAAACCTTCTTTTCCTTTCCACTTTAAAGTAAATTCCGAGCACTGCAATCAGTTCTTTGGTTAAAGTTGCAAGGCCCCGAAAAAAACAGCTCGCTACGTACACTAAATCTGTTTACAAACTCTAAATTCCACGTGCACTCACTTCCAAGTGTACCATACCACTTTGTTGTTGTTGTACATCCTTCAAATGTCTGGCGTCATCCGTCACATCTGGATTAATCTGTTTCTTTTCTCATTTTTGCATTGCGCTTAAAAAAGTTGATCGTCCCCCTGAAGGGCATTCATCATTTTTACGAGCATATCCATGCATATGCTTTGCCACGAAGTTGACGACGGATTTGTCATATCCGCCGTTGATTTTTGTAGTGCCTGATAGGGTTGAGATCAATGGATGGCAACCCTCTGTTTGATCGGATGAATGCGCTCTTATTTGCAAAATGACCCAAATCTAGCGCACTATATGTTCAATTTTTATGCCCTAAAAAGAACACGGCTTCAGTTCCTCTCAGGGTAGCGTAAATGTTGCGAGGCAGATATAAGAAACAAAAATTTGGGGTTTGAACGTGAAGTTCAGCCCTTCCCCTATTATTACAGTTTCTCTTTTTGTGTTGCGCGTTGTTTTCGAAGCGCACGTTTGCGTCGGACTAAAAATGTTTTCGACGACAACTCCAGCGGCCGACCGTAGAATCAGATTGTTTTGCACTTATGACTGACCGTCGCATATGAATTGCGCCAGAGGGGAAAAGCACGTGAGCACCGACACACCGAGGAAGTAGTGATGATTTTTGCGACATGAATGCGTAAAGAAAAGACTTTTCTTTTGCAGGCGGTAGTCGGCCGTAAGGTGTGTTTCACAAAATCACTGAAACAACAAGTAGAAGCGGGTCAAACTTTTGAGGATACGGTCATCACTGTTTGCGTGGGGCTTTGGTGTTATCGGAAACACAAGCAGTCCGGTCAGTTCACCATCTTGAGGCCCGACAATAAACGTGAAACTGAATGATATTTGCACAAAAATTTTTCTTCCGTGTCTCCGAAATAAAAAGACATTGGAACAGCTTAAAAAGTACAAAATGCGCACTAATCTATTTGATCAAAAATTAAACGTATCTTCAAAAAGTGCTACAGTATACCTTAAAGGCTGTAATCAGCTACTATAAAAATTCTATAAAAAAGCTGAAGTATCATAAACGCCCATTCATTACTTTAAACTTAAATTTTGTTATGGCTTCTTTTCTTCCCACCAATTAAAAGTTGTTTTGCGGATGCCGAGTTTAACAGCAGCGTTATCTCACCTGATTCATTATTTTTACGTTGTCCCTATGCCCTAAAGTTTTGTTCTACTTTTCAAGTGCTCTTTTTAAATGCGATAGCCGGTTGCCACATTTGCCCTTGCGATCCTTTCCTAAAATAAAGCGGTTTTCAAACCGGCACACACATTTAACAAAATTTTCGAGTGGCTGGTCAGTGCCAGCAGGCGACCAGGCCCTAAGGGCAGTTTGTTTCCGCTCCGAGTGGCCGTTGACCAAAGCGATCCTTTTTCTTTTTCGTTTTGCTTTTGGTCTATTTAGAAAAATAGAAACGATGTAGCATCACAAAATTGTTTACGATGGAAGCAGAGTTTCAGGGACTGCTGCAAGCGTGTTCGCTAAATAAAATGACCGCTGGGCCTCGGAGTGGCTGGTACGGCCACCCGGCACCGAAACCAAAAGCAACTGACCAGTGTCCGCTCGCTTTTGAGCTGGAACTGGTGATATGTGTGCGTGCATCCACACGTGCACTGAAGGTCAACTGCACTATTTTCTGATGGTCAGTCGGGGGAGGGGACTTGGAGTCGTTCACTTTTCGGAGTGACCGGTGCCGCCTGGAACGAAAAATGAGCACTCTCATACACGCCCCTTAATTTTGGACGCACTTTTCACCATTTACTAACACGCTTGACCATTGGTCAGTTAGTCGGTCATTTCGTCACAAATTTTGATATATTTTTCGAAAATAAAAACTCCGCCTCTTGCCAGCACAAAATAACACACAAGGACTACCCGGCTGCCTGCATCATCAGCCACGACGAAGCGAAAACAACAAGAAAGAACTGGGCGCTCCGCCAAATGCAGAAACGAACAAACATACAAACGGCGTTCGTTTTCAGCCCAAAAAGTGCATATTGCCGGGGGTGGCGTCGAGGTTTTCTGTGGGGTTCGGAGTTCTTTTAGGCGACAGCCAGCGGCAGTCGAGAAAACATCGCGGCTTTCACGAAGGCCAGTCGCAAAACATTTATTCCCGAAACCCGGAGGTGATGGTCAGTGCGCGAAAACAATCTGGGTGGTCAGTTGCGTGTTGAATGCAGGGGTTCTGGAAAACCACGCTCACGTTGCATTTTAATTACGGTAGTTTTATCAAGTTTACTTCTTCAAATTTTTTTTTTCTATTTTTTGTCTTTTTATACATTGACATTCCTTTCCCATGAGACAGCTCTTTCTTTCAATGTGTCGATGTTTTTTTAATTCCACAAAACTACGTTTCTTGTCGCAGCGTTTACTCGTCTTTTTTGCGCTCTTTGAACACTTATAGGTTAGTTATTCAGTCTGTTGTTAAAACTCAGACGTTATATTTATATTTTTGCGTTAAGGACTGTCGCCAAAGCGGACCCACCTCGAGTCGCCAGTAGTCGTCCTGACTTCCTAACAAAAATCCGAAAAAATTGCTGTCAGAAGCGCCTGCTTTCAATGAAGCTAGCAGTTGGTTGGTCGCATCCTAACAGTGTATTTTTTGTTGGTCTTCCATTTTTTTCTTCAGAGTCGTCGCCGGCAATGTATCTTGTTAAGCCCAGGGCCTTCAGTCTCTCACATCAACGCTAACCCTAGAAAAACAAAAAATTTTCTTCCGGAAGACGTCCGACATGAGCGAAGCAACACAAAAACAAAATAAAAGCAAAAAAAAAAAAGTTAACCGAACAAAAAACGGCTTCAGCGCGTGACCCCATCGGTTCGCCTCTCGTTTTTGCAAAAACATTTTTAATTTCAACAGCCACTGCTAACCAGAGAGGAAGGGGTCCAAATTTTTGTAGGTGGTGCGTGCACAAGTTTAAGGAATAAAACATTTTGTCACCATTGAAACATGCCGCACTTCACGTATACATGTTTTTTGTTTTGTAAGCTTTACTGGAGACAAAAATTAAAAATAAATTTACTGTCAATGTCAACCAGCCTAATTATTGTTTAAGGAAACGCGTAGTTTTTGAAATCACTAATTAAACCTTGCTAACTACCGTACTCCTAGATGTGACCACTAATTTTAGCTAAAATTTTGACTTTAATTTTGTTTTGTGATTTAGTTTACGCAAAAAAGTTGTTTTGTATTTTTTGCTCTAGTTCATTCATAATTTAATCAATTGTCACCGACCGAATGTTTGGCTTCTCCGCCACCACGTGCGCAAACGTTGAAACATTTCCATAAAGAAGCGCAATAAAAAACATTTCTATCCGCTTGTCGGAAAAACTGCACGGTTAAAAACTCGTTTTTCGTTGAACCCTGTGCATCTTTGCATTTTTTTTTATTGCATTACGCAAGCATAAGTTTTTTTTCATTTTTTTTTGTTTAAAATAAAAAAATTCTTTTTTTTTTAATTTTTTTGCTTGCACTTTTTGGATTTAATGACTTAATGTTTCCTAATGTTTTACTCTAATCCATCCTGTCAGCTGTCCGATAGTAAAGTAGGCAGTTTTTTTTACCGTGAAACATGTATCTACTACGCCAATAAAGTAGTATATGCAAATTTTTATTGGGGCATTTTTTGTTTGCTGGTCAGACAGCAGTGTTTTCCAGTAAAAAGCCCTTGAGGAATAACTTTGTAATCTCAAATGAGTTAGAAAAAAAAAATGTCCTAAAGCAATCGCGCAAAAGCAGCTGGTGTGACGTTTTGTCAATTGAGGAAAGCGTCCATCCTTACCATTGCACTCAGCTGTCTTTTGTTGGCCTTGAGGGCGCAACAAACCCCAAAAATCGTCGGATATCGCGTCAATTGATGGTAGTACCACATTGAGAACACAATGCGTGCCCTTACCAACCATATTGTTCGTTCAAGGCACCCAATATCCGTCGTTGTCGTCGTCGTTCTTTTATCCTCCCCAAGAGTACAAATGTCTTGACCTTGTTTTATCGGTATGGGTTATAAAACATTTTATCCCGAGTTGCTTTTATTAAATTATTCAATTTCATCCCTTTTGATAGTAATTTTTTTTGATTATGTTAAAGTGCATTTTGGGGACTATTTTTTTTGCTCCCTTACTTACGTCATTCCACAGTATAACATGACTCCTCGTATGTAAAAAAATTTTTTTTTGTCTTTAAATCCCTTTGTACTTCACTGTGATACAAAAAAAAACTTTTAACCATCTTTACTTCCGTTATTTTTTTATTATTTCCGTTTTCAAAAAAAAGCAGCTGTATGAAAAACTTGTCCTTGGATTGTCCTAGCAGACCATGCCTTTGGCTGTAGTTTACTCTTATTTCAATTCTGTCCACGATTTTTTTCACTTCACTCTTTCCCTTCTGCCAGTCTTAGCATCGGTCGTTACTCGTGGGGTTGGCTATCCACCCTGCGATAAGGGTCTTAAAAAAATAGGTCCTTTCGACCCTGGTTGCGTGCCCTCGTAACTTTATTCCGTAAAAAAACATTTTCCTTCCGACAGCTTCACGTGCAACTGCACTTTGTATCACAAATGCGGACGCTTTTAGCAAACCCCTCTTTCGTGCCTCTGGCAACGCAATGTTTTTTACTCGGTTTTTTTAATACTTACCCTCTCAGCAGGCAAGGTCACGCAAAACAGTTGTCTTGTTACGGTAGTTATATAACCTTGCCCTTTCTCTTATGCACGTTTATACAGGCTTTGCCTAAAAAAAAAGAAACTAATAATTCTAGATTGCTTAAATAAAAACTAAGAAAAAACAGTTGAAAGTTGTCCAGCACTTTTGATCTAAAAATTATTTTAATACTACTGTAACCTTGCCTTATGATTAATGCTTCATTTACTGATTGGCTGCACTGCGTTTGTTTTATAGTCGGTATGATGTGTTAGTGACTACTTTTGATAGCATTTTTTCACTTTTCACACGCAAACCAAAAACAACCATGCCTGGACGGTACAGTAGAACGGGATTGAGTTCATGTTGTCTAGTTTTTTATTTTAAATGGTAAACATATAGGTTTGCACGTTTTGGCTTATTTTGATGCTCTGGGTTGTCAGTTTTTTCTTTGTGCGTCTGTCATGTTAACGATCAAATCATATGTCGCGAAAAAATGTTATCGCTTTTTTTGATAAATTCATGGTATTTAAAACTTTTTCATTTACAGAATATGTGCAACACCCGATCATAGACTTCTGACAAATCAACTGCAAGTTGCCTTCATTTTTTGCAACTTTTTGTCTTCGTGTCTCTCACAACGAATGTAGAAGACTGCGAGTTTAAATAAAGATTCATAGTCGCCTCCTTATCTCAGGAATTCAAATCATCGGTTCAAAATTTTTTTTAACCGGTGATATTGCAATAGGATGTCATACGAATCTGATGAGTCAACGTGGACACATTTACCTTCACCAACAAGTCAAGTTGGTTTTGTTAGCTAATTTGTTGAAGCTTAAAGGTTACGGCAACAGTTTTAGGTAAACAATACCAACTTTCAATCTCAACCCGATCGGACATCACAAAATTTTGACATTTTTGTCTCCGAATCTGAACGTGTGCCGTCTTTGGAGACCCAAGCATTGTGGCATCAAGCGATTCCGCAGCCCCTGTGGACCCAATCAAGTGCCTTGTCTCCCTCAGGACTTCAATCCACGACTTCTAGTGCCACAAGTGTCACCGCTTCACTCCCGATTTCGGAGCGACCGTCATTCGGTCTCGAAAACTTTCCAGTCATGCAAGCTATCAAGCAAGAATCAGAGGTCAGCGGCACCTCGTCTTTTTCGTTGGCTAAAGCTCTCGAAACTGCGTCCAAGAGTGAAACAACAGCACCTCAGGAGCCAGTCATAACCGCTAAACAACAGGAAGCGTCCCAGCTAATCTTTAGTTTAAGCCAGTCTACCACACGTTCAAATTTGGAAGGGCTTTCCCAATCTCGAATCGCTTCACTGCGAATCGAGGAACGCATTCTAAATGAAACTTTGGCGGCGCCCGCACCCAGGCAGACTCTCAGTGCTTCAGCAGCCCAATCCATTGAAAACGTGGTGAACACAGTAGCTACAGCTGGTTTTGAAGTACAGTACACCCCTGACAAAAGCGATAAAACCACTACCAATAGTGTCGATCATGCTGAATCTCCACCTCGAACGGGCCGTGGCTTTCTGCGAGCCCCCGGGCTTGGACCTATCGAACCCGGTGAAAACGATGAAACCGTTTACACATGTCCTGTTTGCTCTTTCTGTTGTCGCTCTAAGTTTCATTACAACAGTCACATGAACACCCATGGCGATCATCGGTGTTCTATGTGTGATTACACGTCAAGAACAGAGGGTCGTTTAAAGAAACACATGCGTGAATCCCACACTCGTGATGAACAAATCGCCGCAGGTATGGATGTTCCACCGAAGGCGCCAACTTCATCGGACGCTGACATGAGTGCTACCATGGCATCCGTCATAGATCTGGCTAACCGTGCCGTTGCGGCTGCAGATAGCAACTCGAATAACGCAAATCCATTGGATTCTATCCGTCAATTGACAGAGAATGGCAATGTCCAGGTAGTTAATGCCTTAAACAGACTGACCCAAAATGGTAATGGTGAAGGCGAAAACGAACCGCCTAAGTCCACCAACACCCGTCGTGCCTCAGGAAAGCCGAAACGATACAAATGCAAAAATTGTGAGCACGTTAGCCCCACAAAGGAAGATTCCTGGGATCACAACAGAGTCCACATTCCCATCGACAAACAGCTCACTTGTCCTCAATGCAAATTTGTGACCGAATATAAGCATCATCTTGAGTATCATATCCGAAATCATTACGGATCGAAACCCTTTAAGTGTGCCAAATGTACGTACAGTTGCGTAAACAAAAGCATGTTGAATTCGCACATGAAGTCCCATAGTGAGCTTTACATGTTCCAATGCATGGATTGCAACTATCAATCGAAATATTGTCACAGTTTGAAAATGCATCTCCAAAAATACGACCACCGCAGAAAACCGGGCGTCTCCGTTGACATCGATGACTCTGCTGAGGCTATGGCAAACCCTGAAGCAATTGAGAATCCTGACACCATCTTAAAAGAACGCAACAATTCTCCTTCGGCAGATACCGTGATCCCGAGTGGACCCGCTCCCTCTGCTTCCATTCAATCGTTAACACCTCGCATTTCTGAAATAACGTCAACTTCATCGACAATCCTCCAGAACACGGTAACCCCAGTTACCGGTATCTCGAACTTGGTGCTGTCGTCGCCATCTCAGTATGCCATGTTACGTTCCCATCAACAGGATCAAATCAGTGAGCTTGTTCTGCGTGCCCAAGCTGCTCAAGTCACCCAGATACCTACCTACAATTGCACTATGTGCGACTTTTCAACTTCAGCATCCGATCAAATGGTTCAACACAATGTAATGCATCTCCAAGCTAATGCTGCGGCCGCTGCTGTTTCTGCCGTTGCTCAACCACCAGCCCAGCCGACAACAAGCTTTACTAACATCTTCCATTACATTACCAATCTTCAACATCAACAACAGCAGCAACATCAACAGCTTTCGTTCACTGCTCAAGATGTCCTGCTTCGTGTTCAGCAACATCAACAACAACAGCAACAACAACAACAACAGCAACAATTGGCTCTAACCCATACTCCACTAGCCGCCCTTCCACCGCCGACTTCTCAGCCTGCGGTTTCGCCCGTCGTAAAGATGGAGGTCGATGTCCCTTCGCCCCTGTCCCCATCCCCTGGTGACAGCTCTGGGGATCGAAGCTCATCCTCGCCTGCTGACGGAATCTTAAATGACAATCGAAGCATTGGCTCCAACGGATCCCGCAAACGCAAGGCCATGAACTCCACGCGGCTTGAAGAGATTACTGCTCGCCTTCAGGGCAAATCTTCCCCCGAAGACAATGGGGGTCTATTTACTGGAGCATCCAAGTTTGTAAGTTTTTTTACCTCTTTACTAACCCAACCCAAAAAAAAGCTTGGTCAATGATAACATTACTAGCATAAAATCCAAGATCGACTTATAAGAAAGTTATCAAAGAAAAATATCGGAGTTGGAGTAAAGTTGATTTTAGGTCGATTGCAACATGGTATACTTACGACCGGGTACTATTTTTTATCCGGTTGGACAGTCGTTATCATGCTAACCCATCATACTTATGCAACGAAAATGGAGAAAGTTATCAGGGAGAGAAGTTCACGTTTTTTCTATACTAGGGGTACGATATCTCTTCTTTTTTTTTTCTGTTTTTCTTTCTAAAGTTTTGATATCGTATTCGTGTTTTGTTGCCAAAAAATTAATGTTAATAAGTTTTGTTTCAGGATGCTCCCATTTATCTGAGCCATTGCCAAACGTGCAACATGGGCTTCGGAGACATGGCCCTCTACACGATTCATCGTGGCTATCATGGCTTCGAGAATCCATTGAAGTGTAACAATTGCGGCAAGGTCTTTACGACCCCTCTTGACTTTAACTTGCATCTGATGCAATCTCCGCATGGTTGAAACGTCTTTCACGTCTTTCATACTCCGATGAAGATCCGTCGTCATTCCTGTGTCGTTTGCTCGTTCGTATAATCCCGGCGTGCTTACATTCATCTATTTTGTACTTTAAAGCGCTTTCCTATTTTATATAAAATGTATTGTATATCTTCCCTTTTTGTTGGTGTATCTTGTCATTCATAATGCTCTTCACCTGTTGTTCGTATAATTGACCAGTTTTTTTCTCAAAGAACACACATTGTCGAACTAAGCTTAAGTTAATCAGTCTCCTTCTTTATTTTACCTTCCAGTTATGTCATCATACATGTATTTTATATTTAAAGCAACTTAGTTTTAATCTTAATTCCCTCATCAAATGTCGATCGCATCGTCAGTTATCCCTGCTACGGTTCCTCAGCTTCACCACTCTCAGGGACAGTTATTGTTGCAAAGCGTGTAGAACCGTCGGCATGTAAAGTGACTTACGTTGACACCGCCTCCTCCCTATTTTTAATTGTTTATTATTGTTTGGTTGCCAACCAATTTGTACACTACCAGGATACCCTATTCCTCCAAATTTCTCAATTTAAATCCTCAGGCTTTTATTTGTTTTAACACACAACAGTAAATGTAATTTTAAAAAAACTCAATTTTAATCTTTAATCTTTTTGTAATTAATCAATGTGGTAACCATTACGATTTCAAATACTTGATGTCTTTGCCAGTTATGTTTATATTATCTATTTTGACACATGTGTGTACTGTATGCCATTTTTACTGTCAATTACCACAACGCTCTCATATTATCTCTGGTTACTTTTATACAACCGTTCCACCTCAATTTTAGTAATTTCTTTCTTTGTTTTAATACGCTTTCTTTTATGGAAGCCTCTGATCATGCGTAATTTCCAACTCAAGTTCATTTTTTATACAACCGATTATACCTCGATACACCTCCAACCCCATAACAGCAACAGAAAGAGAAGACAAAAATAAACATTGATAAGTAATTTATGTTGGAAAAATGCATTTGAGGCATAGAAACGTACAAGTTGAAAATCATAATGTCAAGAATCAGATTACTCTAAAGGATCTGCGCTGGGCTTTCTGCAGTTAATCAGCGTAGCGTTTATTTTGGCAGTGCCATTTAAAGTGTCATTAAAATTCTTGACGTTTTTTTTCTGTTTTAGATAAAGTATGTTTTTCTCTAAAAACGATAAATTAACTGCAAAGCTAAAGTTTTTACAAATATTAGCCCAACTTAACATCACTACAATCAATGAATGTGCCTCATCATTTACTTAATTATGCAAGCTTGATATGATTCATCCTGGGAGATAGTTGGATTAGACCAGTTTCTCACCAATGTCATTTCACACTCATTGGCGCTGTCGTCTGGCAACCGGAAAATTATTTTTCTCAAGAGTCATTGAGTTCTCCAATACGAAAACCAAAGAAATGCATTTTTCTAGATTTAATAAAAAGAGTGGTGGTTTTACTTCATTGAGCCAACTCACAGAGTTTTTCTCATTTGATGATGAACAACCATGTCACGAATTTATTGAACACAGTTTCTGAGGGAATGCATACCGTAGCAATAAGCAGAACTCCTTTAGATGTCGACGACAATATAGATATACTTGAACCGGTTTTTGTTTTTGTTAGCTTTACTTTTGTGATTATCGTATTTTTATTGTCTGTGTTTTTAAGATGAGATAGTTATATATTTTTAGTTCAGGGATATCGTTGTTTCCGAATCGATATAGTACCGTCGAGATCGCTTATCTAACCTTATTTTATCTGATCAAAAGTAGCATTTTATATTTAAACTTCAACCCGATCAATTCAAAAGTTTGCAAACCTTGACTGAATTGAAATAAATTTTTCTTCCTGTAAATGTCAGAAAACCAAAAAAAAATATGGATGTTTTCGGAATAAATAAAAAAAATTGACGATAATCGTCGTGCCGATAGATTTGCTTGGAATCAAAAATAATTAACGTAATACAAGTTAAAAATGTGTAAAAGCCTTTTTTTAGTTTAAAAACGTTTTTATATGTTACCAAGTTTAAAAAAACTAAAAAAAAATTTTACTGATCATTGAAATGGTATGATAGAGAATGAAAACCAATAAGAACTTTATTACAAATTATAAATGAAAAAAATTTTTTTAGAACAAAAATTTACTTCCTTTATAAATAATGTAATAATTCTAATTCTTCAAACAGCGCAATTACGCAAAATAGTCAAATAGTAAAAAAATGAAGTTTGTGAACTTTTCCATTTCAGAGTTTGTTCTTTGATGGCTTTGATGTCGACGAGTTTATAAGGGAGGCTTTTTTTACTGCAACCAATAAAAGCAACAATAACCATAAAAACCAAATTTAAACACATTGATTTTTATTGAACTCATGTGAATAAAAATTTCATAAAAGTTTAACAAACATTACACTAAAAACAAAAAAAACAATATTTTAATTTCAAAGTATCGAATTCATGATGGCTGACGTAATTATTAGTTAACACAAATTGGATTTTTTTTTGTAAAAATAAAATTTGGTAGTTGGTTTATTAATGTCAATATATTTGTCAGGTTTAACCGCATTGTTGTCTACTGATTGAAGATGATTTTCATCTACAACTTTAACACAAGTTACTACTGTAATGACTCAAAAAGCCGTGAAACTTTTGAAAAGGTTCCAACTTACGACGTCTGTCAATGCTGTTCAGATTTTTTTTATCCTTAATAAAAAACGAAACCACATGGTAGCAGTAATCCTGAGTGCTATTCATAACGCTCTCCATATGCCTTAAAAACAGTCAACTAATAGGAACTTCAAGATATGATGTTACCAGATAATTTGCAAAATAAATTATTTACCATGCAAAGATCGCAGAGATTTGAATCTACGAGGCTTCTGTAGTTTTAAGTTTTTATTTTGCGTAAGATTCAGTCGATGGTTGTAATTGAACTTACTTTAATCATTGTGTAATCCAATATACTTACATAACTTCAAAGTTGTTTTAACAAATTTTTAGTTTAAAGTGTTTTAAAGAATATATAAATACTTTTTTTAGGGGAGTTTTTTAAATAAAAATGGCTATAAACAAACATTTTAGAAAAGTTTTTTTTTGATACTTTTGTTTAATTATTTTTAGTGGGATGTTTAGTTCATAAAACTAACAAAAAACTTGTATACATATTTTTTGAAATATTTGATAAATAAAACAATAAAATTTGGCTTCCTTAGTTTACCGATCAGTTTTAAACTATATAAACAGAAATATGAATTCTTTTCAGATCTCAAATATGGGTGTCTTCAATGTCGAGAGCCCGCTCGATGCAGTACACTCGTAGAAACCGCTTAATCTAGCTTTGGACTGTTTCGCCCACAAACGTGTTCCGCTTTCTTTCTTTCGATCAGTCGACTATTGTTAGAAAACAAGGACTAACTATATTTCCTTTTAAAGAAATAGGAAAAGTATTACGTTACGTCAAAATGAACCTAGTTAAAAATATTTGTTTTGAAAATGTTTTTTATTGCACTTCTGTTTTTGGTTTCTTAATTTTGGCAAGTTTACCGGGATCAAAACTAGGTGTAAATGGCCAACTTGTTCAAGATGAATGGAACAGTATTATTTATAATCCGATTGAAACGGACATTATGAAGGAGAATCATGTATTTCCCAAAATTGGTGCTTTTAAACTCGTGGCTTTTGAATGGGATTATGTCAGAACGGCTTTGATGATTGCTGTTTGGGTTGTTGTTGCAAGCTGTGCCAAATTATGTAAGTTTTTAAATATTTTTTAAAGTTAAATTTAGTCAAACAATTACAGTATTCCACGCCAACGAGAAATTTGCCAATAATGTCCCGGGTTCAGCGTGCCTTATTCTAGCTGGCTTGCTCGTGGGTCTCTTTTTATGGGTTATTAATGTTGACATCACAGATTCCACTTTATCAGCAGAAACATTCTTTCTATATTTGTTGCCACCAATAATTTTTTGTGGCAGTTATGTCATGCCGATGCGACTCCTTTTTGACAATATTGATTCCATATTTTTATTCTCCTTTTTTGGAACTATTTTTAATGCATTTACTATCGGTATTTTGTTTTTGTATAAAAATTTGGTAAAGTTATGTTCCAGGATACACATTGATTTATTTTTCCCACCTCGGCTACTTTACTTTCGACATTATCAACGTCGAAGCCTTGCTTTTTGGCTCCCTTATATCCGCAGTTGATCCCATTGCTGTCATTGCAATTTTTGAGCAAGTCCATGTTAATGATTTCATTTTCATCAATGTTTTTGGTGAAGCACTCTTTAATGACGGCGTTAGCCTTGTGCTGTATTTAATGTTTTTAAAGTTCCATAATATCGGCGAGCCTAACATTCACGCAGCTGAATATTTCGGTGGTGCTATCAGCATTGTTGTGATTGGCATTGGGGGAGTGCTTATCGGTATTATTTTTGGGTTTTTGGCAAGTTACATCACAAAGTAAATTAAAGTTTTTTTTTTGAATAGTAATGTCTCATTTTTAGATATACTTCCAAGCTGGAAATCCTCGCGCCTGGCTTTATTTTCTTTTTTTCATACATCGCTTATATAACAGCTGTAATGCTTGAATGGTCGGCTGTTTTAGCGTGAGTTACTCTTTTAATGACGTAAATCCTATTTAAAGTCTTTTCAGCACAGTATCCTGTGGCATGGTTCTCAAACAGTACGTCACCGGCAGTTTGAGCTATGAAGCTTCAACCTCCGTCAAATACGCTGCAAAGTTTTTGTCCGATTGTAGCGAAACAGTAGTTTTTGTCTTTTTGGGTTTGTCAACAGTCTACGTTGAGCATGGTTTTGATTTGGTTTTTATTATTATCACGGTTTTAAGCTGCCTTGTTTTTCGAACTATCGGTATGACAGGGCTTTTTTATTTTCTTATTTTTTACGACAATATTTTGAGGTATAATTTTACAATGCGGTTTGTTGAACATTTTCCGTGCCAGAAAGTTTTTTTTCCGCGATCAGTTTATCTTGAGTTATGGTGGCCTCAGAGGTGCTATAGCCTACGGTTTGGCAGTGTCTTTGCCAACGTCAGTTGCAGCTAAAAATATTTTTGTTACGACAACTATTGCAGTAATTTATTTCACTGTTTTTATCCAAGGAACCACAATGAAACCATTATTGGCATGGTTACACATTGAAAAAAAAAACAAAAATGACCCCAAAAAGTTAATATCCATTATTGGCGATAGGGTATGCTTATAATTGAAGCATTTTGGGTTTAAAATTGTGTTTTTAGAACATTGACTTTAAAATGGCTGGTATCGAAGCTATTGTTGGACATTGTGGACACAACTTTATTCGAGAAAAGTAAAGCCTGTTTGACTAACAATAAGGAAAGCAAACAAACCGTTTCTAGATTTGAGAGAATCAACTCCCGCTGGTTGAAACCTATATTCACTTTGAATTATGCAAAGAAAAGTTTTGACGACCTTCAATTGCGACGAGCCTTCGGAAAAGCAGCAATTCACGACGCAATTCTCAGCGCCGATCGTAGTTTCATGACGCCACAACCATTTGCCTCTCCCAATAGTACGAAGTTGGATATCCCCGACTGGGAAAATGTTATCCATAAAGTCTGGGATAAAAGGTTTAGCCGTTTAACCAAAATTCAAGAGCTTACTTACCTATCTCAAAAGGAGAAATCGAAACATTTTATAAATTTGCCGGATAGTCAACCAGCCAATGTTCAAAAACCGATAAGCATAAGTGTTCATGATTTTGATGTAAGTAATTTTTTTTTAACTTGATTAACTAAAAACAAATTTTAGCCAATTTTCATTCCCGCTACCCGGTTAATACCGTGGGAAAGAAACATACCAAAAGTTCAATACTCTTCTAGCACTTTTATCAACTGATCTGTTATTTTAAATATGTTCAGTACAAAATAAACTTGCTCAAATAATCTTTTTTTTTCCAACACATCCATTGTTAGTTTTAATTTTATGTTCTCTTGAAACAAACATCCAACGTTTGTCAAAATCTCGAGGCAACTTACAACCACATTTCTTGCGCAAACATTTTCAACTTACATTCTTCAATCCTCAAGCTAATCATCTACTTTTCGCAGCTCATCCAGTCATGTCCAAAAAATCTAAACTAAAACAGCCAGAGCAAGTGAAGACGGAATCAATTCCCGTCAAGGTAAAAGTTAGCCCATGGCCACGCCGCCGCAGAATTGCTTGCCACTTTTTCTCCTGCGGTACCAAATCGTTCTTGGTATGGGTCGTTATTACTTTTGTGTCATGGTAAGTTGTTCATTTTTGCTGTCATTGACCAAGCTCATTTTTGACTTTAAAAAGTTAAAATTTTTGCTAACTTTAGCATAGTATATGCCGCGATAGTCTACTGCTCTCTCGTTAATCGGGACATCTTTCGCCGCTTCGAAAACACGATTCCAAACTATCATCACCCGCTACAGTATAACATAACCTTACGATTTGCTGCCGACTACAACAATGCCCATAACTTATCGTTCAATGGCCAGACGCAGCTTCTCTTTGAACCCACGGTTTTAACTCCAAATTTTGTGATGAATATTGGTCCAAATGTTGACATCCATCAGATTTATTTTCAACGAATTTTTGATGGAATTTTTTTTAAGGGCATAAAAACGAGGGGAGTGATAGTTGGTTTAAAAATTTTTAACAGTATCAAGTTAACTCTGTTAGATCTAACGTAGAGTTGGATATTGGTATGCTACTAAAAAAAGTTTTGCAGTCACATCATTAATGCACAAACTATCAGCTACGTTATCAGTTTTATGTTCGAACCCGGTCGAAGGTACTTAGCTGTCATTGACTTTACCGGTCAGTTGTATCCGCCTGCTGGAATGCGAAAAACCCCTCGACTTATTTTGTTTGAACAAAACAAAAAACAAAGGTTAATAGCCCTTCAATTTGACAGCTTTAACCATATGTACCTTAAAGTCTAGCTATGCCATCGTTCACATCAATCCGTCTGATTCGAGAAAAGGGCTGCGTTTTGTGACTCCGTCCCTTGATCATGACAGCTTTTTGACTAAATTTGTAGTCAATATTGAGAGACACATCGATTATAGGGCGATTTCAAACATGCCAAATGAACAATCAATCAATTAGTAAGAATTTTGACAAGTTTTTTTTCCTTCAGTTTTTACTTATTTTTCAGCACTTCCGACAAATTGGGCAAAGACATATTCTCTCCAACAATTCCAATACGGCCGAGTCAACTATCATTTGTTGTTAGTAACCTAAACTTTTCAACTGTTTATGATTGTGGCACTTCTAAACCGTTACCAACGCCACTTCGAGTCAACTTTATCAATAACAAAATTAAAGAAGTTGGTCACTTTTTCGGCTCTTTGATGGATAAACTTGAAAGCTCAAATTTAATGCAATTTCCAAAACTGGATAATGTAATTCTTCCTGATGTAGAAACAGCAGATCAGCCTGGAATTAGTATCCTCAACAATCATGATGCCGAAAAATTTGCTACTTCAAACCTTAATGAACGATTTCGAACTCAATGTTAACGAAATTGATAACAATACGTGTAATAAAGTATCATATTTTAGCGTGGGTGTTTAAAAAAATAAAAAAGTCTATCCCGGTTAATGAGTTTAATGTAAAGTCGAAAAGTGCTTATATAAAATTGGTTTTTCTATAACAATTGTTCTTTGTTTATGGTATGTTTTTCACGTTATACCTTAAAAAATGACTACCATACGCTAGAAAAAATGATCTCACGTAAGCACCACTTAACTTAATGCCAATACTATTGACCAATGTGTAACATAAGCCAACAAACAATGAAATCGGCGCATTTTAAAACTAATGTTCACTTTCAACACATTCATCCTTGTTTTCTTCTCCAGGATAGGCAGCTAAAATTAATCTTAAATTTTTATCTAATATCCCTTTTCATGACATTTGTGTTTGAACTAATCGATCGATTTTTTCCCTGACATAAGACAATTTATTGTTGATTTCTTTTTCTCCTTCTATTAACTCTAATATTTGCTTGTCTACCTTTTTTTCAATAGTTTGGCTCTGTCTTATGACCGGAACTTTTAGTCTTATAAAATGATCACATTTACTGATTTTACTGCTTACAAATTTTCTGTTTAAAACATCAATAAAATTTAAAATTTATGTTACTTTATAACTTAAACTCATGTTTTTTTTAAGAATTTTCAAATTAGTTACTTGTTTAGTTCTGCTTCTTTTGTGGCTTTGGTGTAGCACTCTTGACAGGACCAATGTTACTGTTGAGAATGTAACCAGCAAAAAAGTTGATCAAAAAAGCACTTAAACAGCCTGCGAAGAAAAGAACTCGTTGAATGCTGTCAAGTTGACCGAGAATTGGATAAGCCCAAAAGTTTGTGTAGTAATAAAACAGATGAATACTGAAATGAGTCAAATTTAAGTTTTAGTAAAATGAATGATAAAAAAAACAAACTTTATCAGACAAAATACGAAGAATGCAATAATGGTCTTAATGGCTGAGCAAATTCTTGGCTGAGGGTGTTTCCAGGTCAAAAAGTCAAAAATCATAGCGAACATGGGAACTGTGTGAATGGAATGATTATACCAGGGATCTGATAGCATGTGTTCAGTATTTTCTGCTAAGAGACCGATCGGATTGACTAACGTAAGGCCCCAAAAAAGGGTGACAACCGTCATGTTAACCGGAAAAACGAGAGAAGTCGCCAGAAAGTGGAAGCCCTTACGGAACCAACAATCAGTTCCATTTGGTTTTGCAGTCAATGCTAAGATGGCGCCAATAGCATGATGGACAAATTGCATCACCTAAAACTTACAAACTATACATTTAAATGTAAAAAAATTGCTATTACAAACCACATTAATCATTGTTAACCAGACAAACTTGGACAGCTGATTCGTTGGTACTGGTAAACTATGTGTAAACCGCTTCAGACGCTCACAATCATTTAATGTAACAAAGCCAAAAAAAATTGCATATGATAGATTTTATAAATGGAAAAGTTCGCATATTTGCCTAAAAACAAGCGCTTCATTTTTAAAAATTCTAAGCCTTTTTATCCAAATCGGCTGATGTGACAACAAACTGCTTATAAACACCAATCAACGTATCAGCAAAGTTATAAAAAGAAAAATTGTTTAATTGAGTAGATTTTCATAAACTGATAAATGTGTATTGACAGTCACAGACAAGACTATCGACCGAGATTGGCTCACAAAAGTTGTAGTTTAGCAGTTACTGATTAGAAAATAAGTTAGTTTTTAACAGAACTAATGATGGTTTAAACTAATTAATAATAAAAATTTTAAGTTGATTATTACGTTAGTTAAAAAAAAACAAAAGAAAAAAATAGAATTATTAAGTGAAGCCTCCGAGTATGAAGTTTAAACTGTAAATAACACTTTTTGGGCCTACACAGCTTGTAAAACAGAACAATTGCATTACATATGACAATGGCGTCATATTCCAATTGGCACAATCTTTTAAATTCGACTTTAAAAAGCTAAATTTTTCGTTCTTTAAATCCAATTGCAAAGTTGAAGTAAATCCTGAATACTACTAATAGACAGAAGTTGGCAGTGAAATAAACATTAAAAAATAACTTGTGTGTCCAAAATAACTGACCATATTTGTCAAATTTATTAGATTAAAAACTCTTCATAATAAAAAAAATTTTTTTCACCAATTTTAGAAATACTTTTAAAAATAATTGTTTTGAATATTTCTGGCAATGTTGTTTAACTCTTTTATCAATTCTTATTTATAAATGTAAAACAATTTGCCTCAACATAACTTTTAACACGAAAGCACAAAGTTTTGCGTTTTGCTAACCTTCAAAATTTAAATGTTTTGGATAATGAAAAAATGTTTTTGTCACAGTAGTTATCGATTTATTAACTGTTTTGTTATTGCAAAAAAAATTGAATCCTCTCTCCGATTTTCGACCCAACGGCGATAACTGGTAAGTTCAAGACTCAGATTTCTTGTGATCGTTGACATTTGCAAACTGTGTAATAAATAATTTATTGCAGGCACGATGGCGAGATTGCGCTTTGACAAATTGAAGCCTAAGATATCAGTAAAGCGTTATCACGACGTTGTTGCAACGAAAATGCTCCGAAAAACTTTGAAAGCGTACCAAACATTTTGTTCAACATTGTGTCGGTAATTCACACTATTTATAGCGTTAAAAGATTATCAAAACTAATTTTAAGTACCTCAGAATATTTTTAATGAAAAAATCATGGTGAAAACAAAAACCAGCTCTTTTTAATTTACTTTTATTCGAAAAATTATATCAAACGCGTAAAGGTTTTACAGCGAACACATGAAAAAAACTGAAAACTTACGGCTTTTCCGAGACTGTTTTTCGCAAAAAACATTAAAACACAACTTTTTTTTATTGGATTACCATATTGCAAAACTATCATTACACTAAAAAACCGACTTGTTTTCAACTTCAAAAACAGGTAACTGTCATTTTTCGTACATCCCTTTCGTCACCAAATTCACTGATGAAAAACTGAAAATAGATTATCCGCAGCGTGTTGTATTCATGTTACTAGTGAGAATGTTGACACTAATGTGACATCAGCAACAACACAATAGTCCGCATTGATGGTCGACGTGTGTAGTTTGAGTCAAAAAACTAAATTTCACCAACAAAATGAAGCGCCTCCGGCAATTGATCAACAGATCTCGAGATTCCGTATTTCCACCGCTCCTTGTATGCGGTGCCATTGCGGCTCAACATAAATTTGTGCAATTTTACATACTCAAAGTTTTCATGGTAGAATTCAAGGCGTCGGTCGAGGTGTTGGTGGCGGGGGCTGCTTGGCTAATGTTTCTTCAACTTGCGTTCAGTATCGCAGGCATAGTGGTGACGGTATACAAAATTTTTAAATTTTTGTGAATAATCTAATGATTGAAAATGATTTAGATCATGTTCAAAAAACAAATATCTCATTACCGATCGACTAAATTGTTGATCCCGATTGCATTGATAAATGCAGTTAGTTTTTTGATACCGTGGCATCGGTATCTTTTCGGGTAAGTGTATCTAACTTATATTACCTTTTTTAACTGTTGTTTTTTTAGTTTAAATCATATTGCTTTTCATTTTTCATTGTCTTTATTGTTGGTGGACTTGTCGGCTTCTTTGATCGGATCCTTTGTGACAGAGTGAATATTGCTACAGTCATTTTAACCCAATTGCATAGTTTTTTACAGAGCCCTGACCAAAAACCTTAAAACTCTCCCCAAAACAAGTACTTTAGTTTTTATGACAGAAACAGCCATCACCCTGTCATCAATGCTCATCCCGGCGACACAACTGGTTACCCGCGACTTTCAAGCCGATTTTGATGTTTTCCTCGACATTGTTTACGTCATCACAGCTATCGTGACCTTGACAATCCTGTCATGTATTTTTCTATGGCCGAAAGAGGAACAAAGTTTGACGATAACCATCCAACGTGGATTGTCTGTTCGCTTTTCGAAACGTGTTCGGGACAGAATCAAGATTCGCCTCGGCATCAAAAAGCCTAGCCCAGCGAGTGATTTATCGGTTGAAAATAAATCGTCACCAACTCTTGTGAGTTACATTCAAGTCAATCAAATTAAAAATATTGACTTACAGACAGAAACGCCTACCCCGACCCCTCTGGCATCGAAAGCAGAATCACTACGATCATGTTTAAGAAGTTTGAAGCTGTCCATTTCGCCACATTTCATTTATCCATTGATCGATAGAGTAGTTCGACAGTCACGAATAATTGTCAATCATGTAATTTTGTACTTTACGGTGGAAGTCTTACTTGTCCAAACTGGTATTTTTGGGGCTGAGAGTATCGGAGTGCCGTTGATTTATTTTTTTTGTTTAAGTTCCCATACGGTAAGAAAAAATTAATTTAAAAAAAGTTAAAATGCTGTTTCTTAGGTGTTGCTTTACTTTTTCCTGCCAACTGTTAAAGATTCCAATGCCGTGGTCGTGAATCATTTGTTAGCCACTCTGTCATTGGTCAACTCCGCTGCTCTGGTTTTGTGTGGTCGAAGTCAAACAATTCTTTTCATCATTTTCACCGTCGTTGAAAAGTAAGCACATGAATCGGTTAAAAACCATGTTGTACGCAATCACATTGTTTATATCTTTTTATCTTGTCGCCTAATCCCAGAGTTTTAAAGTAATATTAAATCCCAGCCTTTACAGTACTCTTTCCCAATGCGCGTGTTCACCCATCTACGGTACTTTCGAATCGTACTTCCTAGAATCATTGAAGAAATGTGAAACCATTGACAGATCAATTGCCACAAACTTGCACATCTTCGCTAGCTTGTTGCCTAACGCCTTTGAAGCCATCGCATTAGCAACAACTATTACTGTGCTGTACGCCGTCAATGTGCAAAAGTTTTTACTAACTGAAGGCACATTTGCTATGAAATGTAATCCCATTCCCCATCATCCACGCATCCATGTTACCCGTGTCATGGGTGGTTGGGAGGTTGGTGACTTAAATTTCGATCGTCGTCTCATTACTGATATTATTCTCACCAATGACACGACAGCAAGCTTTCCGTTGTCCTACTCGGAGTGTCAGATGGTCGTCAACGTCGTCTTTTTTTATGGTGCATTGTTTCCGATGTTTTGCAGCTGTGTCGAATTTTTTGTGATGTATCTGTATCGAAGTTCGTTTACTTTCGTCGACGGACATATTGTTCCAAGCTGAAAAAAAATTGAGTTTTATTTAAAAGTTTATAAAGTTAATATAAAATTAAAAAAAAACCCTTTAAAAGATACTTTTCTTGCTATCTGTTTAAAAGAGCGTTTTGAATTTGAATTGGAGCATTCATGTTTTTAACTGGGTAACGTATATTTTGAAAGCTTTTTTTTTTAATATTTGTGAATACTGCTGGAGCAAAAAAAATTTTTACTACATTTTTTAAAGATGTTTTAGTAATTCTTGCTGTAGGAAACACAGTCCACAAAAATTTGCACATATCTGTAAAGCAGTGTATCCATGACAATTTAGGCATAAGCAGTGCCTCAATAAAAACTTCAAAAACGTATAAATTGGTTATTTTGACAGTCGTTTTACATACCAAAAAAAAGAGCCATAAAGTACGTGTCTCAGGTATTTGAATTTAAAAAGTATTGTGGTAATCTTGATTTATTTTCGTGAAATACTTTTTAATAAAAGCCGTTTTCTGCGCAATTAAAGGATGTAATCAATGACAAATTTTACCCTCCACGTCTTCAAATTTAATAACTGACATTGTTTGCAAGTGATTAGGAGCAAAATATTATGTTTTTATTGCTTATATAAAGATAAAAAATTATTTTGTTTAACGAAATTATTAAAAAATTACAATTGTTGTTGGTCAACTGATTTTTCGATTTATCTATGTAATTTTTTTTCTAGCAAAATCTTGTGACGAAGATGGCACATCTGTTTCGGTTTTTATCAAGAGCGTTGATGCGTCATCATCTGACTTTGGTAAGATTGTCGAAGCCGTTTCAGGCTGATCGAGCTTTTTGTTCCATTCGCCAAAAACTTTAACCGGCGCTTTGACGGTTTGGGTCGTCTCCGGCGATAATTCTTCCAGATCTGATGCACCCGTTTCATCGACTTCTTCTATTGTGGACGTGCCGACAGCACTGGACACTCCGAGGGGTGAGGCAGATGCTTGAAGTAATGATCGGGTAACACTTTTCTTCTTTTCGGGCTTGGCTCTACGAAATCCGCGGCGTTTTCGACTGAGATTGTTTTCATTTAGTATAAGATTTAACATAATAGTCAAAGTAAGAAAAGCAAACATACATGTAACCCTCTGTTAAACCCATTCTAGCGAGTTGCAGCGCTTTGGTGCGTTGACTAAAATTGATATTAGCAATAAACTCTCGACGCTCGTAGAGGGCTTCACAGACAAGATTCCGATCAGGGTAGCACTAAAATTTAAAAGATAATACATTGTCTAACTAAAAAACTAGCACGTTTGTTAGGATTCCTTCTGACATTTTGACAGTGAAACCTAAGTGCAAGCTATGTCATGTGCAACGTTTGAATACACCCTCCGACGCGTCTGTCTGAATTCTCGTATACACAACATCCTTTAATTTGGAACTAGTAGCAAAAAATTTAGGATAAACTTTAAAAAAGCACCAGTTTTCTGGTTCGACGTTGTAAAAACAAAAGTTGTAAAAATAACCCACAGTGTTGTTAACTAAAGCTTGAATGTGCAGCTGGTCATTCATGAGTTCATCGATAGCTTTATCAGCTTCAACTTTTTGGGGATCTATGAGATCGTCGTATTCGTCCAGCATTTCACAGTCAACAGAGCCTCTAAAAACAATCTCTATGCTGTTTTTTACATTACATTGGCTATTTTACCGCTCAGTTATGTCATCCAAAGTGGATTGCAGCCTAAAACTCGACACTGAAGGCATCGACCTCAATGTATCCCTGAAAAAACTTATTTTAGCACGCAAAATTATAATTCACTAAAAATTCTTACTTAATGTTTTCGTTCTCCTCAATAGTCAGCAATTTATCCTCCGGATTACTGCGCTTATATCCGCGGATTATGCGCGGACGAAGATTTTCATTAGCCAAATGCCGAAGTTTTTTCTGCAAAAAAACTAAATAAAAAGTTCTAAAATATTATTCTCACCGAAACACTTCGGTGTTTTTCTCCTATGAGATCCTCCATGCCCAGTATCATATGATTGACCATGCCCTTATTAAACTCTCTGAACAATCGAAAATTATCATGATTATGGTCGAGAGTAATGTGCAAGAGTTTGACCAAAAATTTCATCGATGACCCTTGAATGAAAACAGTAAAGATAATAACCGAATAAGTTGCTGCGAGCAATGTCGGCTTCGATGTAACCTTATTGTCGATCATAAAAGCCAAAGAGAAGGACACGGCTCCACGAAGACCGCCGTATGCCTAAATGGAACATTTAGAAATTAAATTTCAACCAAAAAAAAAATACCAAGATCAACTGCTCTTGAAAGCTAATGTACCGTACCCCACCAGTTAATCTGTTGACAATGTAGGTCAAAAACCAAACCACTGAAACAAAAAAATGATAAAAATACTAAAAAAACAAAAACAACACACCGGAAAATCTTGCGCCAATGCAAAAGATTAATGAAAAAATGGCAAAAAGCGGGTGCCAATCATTGAAGAAAAAGCTGTTTTCATTTAACAACATGACCCCCAGAATAATAAAAATCAGGCTTTCATTAACCGAACTCACGACCTTGGTGATGTACATGACACTGATAAATGACTTTGACGACAGATTAGCCATTGTGTAATGGGTCTGAAAGAGACCACAAGCAATGATTCTAAAATCATTGAATACATAAACGAAAAACAAAAAAAGCAAAACTATTACCCAATGATGCCAGAAAAATGGAACAGCTCGCTGCAAACATAGGAAAGGAACGCCGTTCCAAAGCAAACAACGGGTTCAACCACTAAAATTAAATTAATTGAAAACAAATTGATGACAATGTAAAATTTTAAATTGTTCACCTCTGATATTAAAGGTGTACTTAGTAATGAAAGCAGATAAAAGGCCAAAGAAGATACCAATGACAAGGCCGCCGAATGCAATGCACAAAAAGGCGATAAAGCCAAGGAAGCACTGAAGTTTAAAAAGTTAAAATTGATTGAAGTTCAATTTGATTTCAATTGATTAATAAATGTTTAGTAGCGAACGTTTTTAGTCACAACTGGTAAACATTAATGAAACTACGTCAACTTTGCGTGTTTTTTTTTATTATTTAATGCATGTGTGTAACGCATAAACAAATCTCCCGTTCCAAACAATGTTTAAAACTTTTCTGAACCATAAAATTTTAAAATCACCCACATCAAAAAGCCGAATAGATTCCAATTCCTTAAATTCATTCATAAGATTGTAACACACGACGGTGACAGCATCTGGAAAACCGTAAGCCAATTATTGATTCTTTTTACACTATCCAAAGAGCCTCACTATTAACAAACTTACCATTTAGCAAACTTTCTCCAAATACCATAAAATATAACATTTTGTTGACACCAACTTCCCTGAAAATTGCAAGCACAGCAACAGGATCGACGGCTGCGATCAAAGATGCAAAAACAAGACAATCTAGTGGATTTATGCCGAAAGTGCCAAAAACCCCGATGTATCCGACAAAAATCAGTCCTCCGCCAACAATAATAATATTCAAAATTGTGCCAACAACGGCGTAAAGAACGATTGTGCCAAAGTTGTCGACGAAAGCCTTGTCTTTCAAATCATAGGCGGCTTCAAGAATAATGGGCGGCAATAAATAGAAAAAAAAAATTTTAGAATCAAATTCAAGGAAGCGAACAGCTTCAGCAGATTCGTTACCAGTTATGAAACTGAGTAAAAAAATTAAAGCTAAAACAAAGTTAAATCTTACTGAATAAAGGCGCCAATGGCACAGCCTAGGGCAATCAAACAGCAACTTTCGGGCAGGACACTGCGAGGAAATTTAAACTGATGGTACAAAAGCTTGAAAAGGCCAATTAAAACAATGAATATGGCTAAGACAAGCTCGACTTTGATGTATTCAAATTTAAATTGAGCAACTTTGACGCTATGACCATGATTGGGAATGGAACTGTGATCGTTAAAGAGATGGGTATCATTTGGCGAAGTTGCAAGAACTTTAGAATTTACAAGATTATATTCCAGTGTGCGATCAATAGCATCCTTGACGTGATCACTGGCTGGAGTGTCATCATTAGAATTGTCCGCGCTTTTCTCAATTTTAGCCAATACGGTTAAACAAAGAAGTGACAGTAAGAGTAGTATTCTCATACCCTAAAATATAATTTTTTTGAGATAATTTTAAGTTAATTTTACAAAAATGAAGTATTTTTTTGCTGGTAATGTACAAATAGCAGAGCAGTATGCATTTTCAAGGAACTTCAAAAAACGTATTCACATTGTTAAGTTTGTAAATGCAACAAGAAAAGTTGCCCAAAACGCTGAGCTCAAAAAACCAATAAATTAAGTGTACAAATTAAAAAACTATCAAAACAATAGGTTGTAAGTGACAAACGTCCAAAAACCTCATAAATTTCATTCTACATTTGTCAGTTTTCTCATCGATTATTCAGGCCTCAATTAACTTACAAAGTCAAACGATGTTCGGTTCCTTGAAAACAAACCAACAAATTAGCTAGAGCTTTGTCAGGATCAACAATACTATCACGATGACAACATTGATACACACACGGTGTCAAACTTGTCACCGTGTGTATGTGAATGTTCGAAAGACAGCTTCTTATCTCACCATTGTCGTGAGAGGTCGGCTTTTCAAAGAATAAAAAAAATGCTTCCTCCCACGACCTTTGGAAGCTTATGATCTTGAAATTAGGTGTTACAACTGGTCCCACGAGATGTTGCCATGAAGAATTAGTAGAGTATACGATGCAAAAAGTTTATCAAGCTAAATAGTCAGTATTTGTAATGTTAACAATGCTGACAATTATCTTTTTTATTGTATTGAACTTGAAAAAAACAAACCCATTAACAATGCATTCAAAAACAAAAAACCGATTAGTTAATCGAAAACAAATAAGCAACGATTCATTAGTTTTGTATTTCTGGTCAACATCCGATGCCATATCTAAATTTAGTATGAAACAATACACAGAAACTTTCATCAATACACTTTATTTGTTTAATTAAATTAAAGTTAAGTTCACGTTTAGAATAAAAGTCACCTATGCAAAAATCAATAACATCAAAAAAAGAAGTTGATCGTTGGACCCTACTAATGAATAAAACGCAGTCCTAAGCATTCCAGAGTAAGTAGTCCGTGTCAAAGTAGTGAGATAATTTTGTTAGCAAAATCCAGGCTAAAAAAAAACAAAGCCCTACAAAAATAAAAAAAGCAACAATAGTCAAAAAGTTTTTATGCAATATCGTGCATTATCACGTGCGATCGTCGACAAACTTCAAGAATTCCATTTGCTGTCCGAGTTTCACTTATGCTTTGCAGAGGGAACATATCTTTTCCCACAAAGGAACTAAAACACCAAAAAATGTGGCTGCAGCGGGTCTACTTTCGCCTAAACAAAACAAATTGAACTTCATAACTTAATCAGTTAATTTATTCTGATTTTAGTGGTTTTCTTACGTATAAACCTAACATTTTTTTTGATTTTAACACGGGTTTATTTTGCTTAAAAATAAAGTTTTTTTTATGTAAAATAAGACCATGGTAGTTAAAATGAGGTAACCATTTCTTTTTTTTTGCAATTTATAATTTCGATTTTCAAAGACTTGTTAAACCCGCAAAATTAACAAATGTGATTAGTTTGATCGGATGTACCACTTTTAAACGCATTACTCAACATTTTTTCAACTTCTTTTAATTATTAAGATAAAAAAATGCTAAATTAGTGTATAACTTTTTTCAAAAAAAAATTAAATTTAGAATAATTTTTTTCAAAAATTACATTGTACAAGTTATTTTTTACTTTTACTCCTTAAGATGTTGTGAATCAAAAAATGTAACAAAATAATGCAAACTTTGTTTGTAGTATACGATTGTGCTTAACGGAGACAACCAAGTTCGAATCTCATTGAATGCGACAATGGATCGCAACGCTACAAAAACTTAATTGTCGTACCGGCTTTTCTAAAGACCGATTTTTTTTAGGTATTTACCAAGGAGGCAAAACGCGATTTCGAGTATAAACAATTCAAATGCAACTTCGCATGTACCAATAAAAACGTAGATTATAACAAATATGTACCTAACAATTTTTAAAGCTGTGAAAAGTTAGCATTGTAAATGGCCTGCGAGCGTTAGAAATAAAATTCAACACTATAAAACAACTTACCGCAAATTTACAATAAAAAGTGCGCACGTTGTCGGTTTTTACACTCTCATCGCGACAACTCGGACATCTCTACTGTATCTTCCGAAGCTTTTTATTTTGCTGTTCGCGTGTGTGTGACACTTTTAGACGCGTTTCAACCCTATTTTGCCTTGTTTTTTTTCTAATTTTAGGTATTGTTTTGTAAAAATTCATGTTCACGGTTGTTTTGCCGCGATTTTTAACCAATTTTTGTGCCCAGTTTATAATATTTGTCAAAAATATATAAAACCCCCTGTTTTTGGTTTTTTTGTTTTTTTTTCTAAAAATTTCTAACAAATCAATTTAAAGGTTTCCATTATAGGTTCTAACTAAAATGCAAATTTTCGTTAAGACTCTTACCGGCAAAACTATCACCCTCGAGGTTGAGGCCTCTGACACCATTGAAAATGTCAAGGCTAAGATCCAGGACAAGGAAGGCATTCCTCCGGATCAGCAACGTTTGATTTTTGCTGGTAAGTATTTGTTTTTTTAATCTTTTCAGTTTTTACAATCCGATGTTTTAGGCAAGCAACTTGAGGATGGTCGCACTCTTTCTGACTACAACATCCAGAAGGAATCAACCCTTCACTTGGTTCTTCGTCTGCGTGGTGGTATCATTGAACCTTCCCTCCGAATGTTGGCCCAAAAGTATAATTGCGACAAGCAGATCTGTCGCAAATGCTATGCTCGTCTTCCTCCTCGTGCTACCAACTGCCGCAAGAAGAAATGCGGTCACTCCAATGACCTCCGCGTCAAGAAAAAGCTGAAGTAAGCGATGTCTAGCCAGAAGGCAAATATGAACGTGATGTTTTTGTCTTTTGTTCGTTGATAATGGTTGTTTTCGTTTTAAAGAACAACGCGATTGTTTTTAAAATCGTTTTTTGACAAAGGATAAGGTGTTTGCAAATATGGATCCGCTTCGACGCGTTTCTCGAGATCTTCTAGTGTTCTCAGGCTCGTCTTGAAGACAATGTATTGGGTCGGTTGTTTTTTTATAGGTTTTTGATCTGAATCTTTGATAAAGGTAAGTTTTTCGTGCACAAGAAAGTGATACAGTTCTTGTACTGCAACGTCAACATTTGCAACGGCTATTTCTTGATTTGATTTAAGCTGTTCCGCTTTATGGAAGCGGATTCGGTTGTACATTTGCATGTCGATAGCGTTGTTAGTTATTGTAGTTTGTGTTATCTAAAACTTTCTATTAAGCTGGTGCTTAGGGATGTAGAATTACATTTTTAAGAATCACCAAAGCGAAGACAATCATACCAAAGAGTAGCATAAAGGCAAAGAAACAGAGGATGAGTATTGGAAAGCGCCACCATTTATCAAAACTTTTTACATCTTCATGGCGGAATGAGTTTGGTAAAGGTAATAAGTCGTCGATTTTGGAGAGATCGTTACATTCGCCATTTATACAGCAGCACAAAAACCCCGTTTTATCATTGTGCAGAAATGGACTGACAAAAGTGCACGAAAAATTTTTGTTGAAGCATAATTGAGGCAAAACTGACTTCGGCGCACAGCCAAGTTCTACCGTCATGGTAGCAATATCTGGCACAAAAGCAAAACAAGCTTCACCACGAAGATCACAGCTTGATTTCAATGGCTGACGAAGCGATGTGCGATCCATGAGGGCTCCATTTGTGACGTAACACAACTCAGTCGCTTGAAGGAGCAAAGTCAACGATGAAAATATCAGTAAAATCTTGAGGAACATAGAAACTGACAAACAAGGATCTATTATGGCGAGTTGAAATTATAACGGCACAAACGATGTTTTACGTTTAATTTGCATATGAAGTGTAAATGCTGCTTGTCCACAAACGGTATCTTACCCCGAAGATGCGTGCGCGCGAAAAACTAATAGTGACCAAAAGGGATGTTTGTTTTTTTTTAGCTATATTCCTAATTTCTATTTCTGAATATATTGGCTTTCAAATTTCGACCTGGTAATATTTTGGAATTGATTCAATTCTTTACAAGCCCTGAATTTGTCAATATTTTGCCCTTTTGTTTCATAGAAGTCGACCGACAAACCGTTGTTTCTCATTGCTAAACTTCGTCTTTCGTTTCTGATTATAAATGTCCGCCAGCGAATCTAATGCCCCTCAGACGGAGCAGCCAGCTAGTGAATCTGAAGAATATGAAGTTGATTACATTTTAAAAACCCGAATGCATAGCCGAAAACGGTTCTTTCTTGTTCGATGGAAGGGCTTTGGACCAGAAGCCGATTCGTGGGAGCCTATTGACATGTTGACAGTCGGTGCTAAAGAAACTGTCGATGAATATATGGCGAAGCTTGATGCTGAAAAGAAAAGTGTTTGTTTAGAATTCAGAATTTATATGCATTTTAATTTAATGACTGCTTCAGCAAGCTAAAAAGCGCTCAAAGCCAACAATTAAAATAGAAAACGACAGTGATGAGATTCCGTCATCCAGTCCATCACGTAATGCCAGTAGCAGTGGAGATGAATTCGATCCAAAGAGGTCAACGTCACGTAGAAGCGGTGCTGCTGCAAGACGAGGACGTAAATCTGCGAAAACAACGCCCTCAGCTCCGCCATCCAAAGTAACGCAGAGAGTCACGAGGACAACTAGAAGGCAGAGTACGGAAACTACTTCAAATCCAACTAGACGGTCATCCAATGTCAGTTTTAATGACTTTGTGAAATGAAATAAGATTTAAGCAAAATTTAGAGGACCAGCGTCACCGCCTGGTTCATGGAAAGCAGTGATTCAGATGAACATCGCGTTGGTTCGAGAAGTAACACACCCTCACGCCAAATCCAACAAGCACGTGACAACCGTTCATCCATGAATGTATCAGCTATCTCGACGACCGCGCCTTCAGATGACATTCCAGGTCCTTCTGGTTCCAGTCTACTAGGATCGCTGAAAATGTCTATTCGGCGTACTGACGCGTCGGTTGCGACCCCAACCTTGAATCCTACACCGATCGCTCAATCCAGCAGAGGTTTAACTGCCGTCTTTGACGCTAGAAGATCCAACCTCGAAAGTCCTAACGCTAACAAATCTTCGAACAGAGGCAAAAAAGACAAAAAGGTACTTATTATTTGTTATTAGTTTTTTCTAGGGACTTACATTAAACACCCCATCATATTTTTTTTAACAGAACAAAAAGTACCGCAAAAACAGGATTCAACTTGAATTTGTCGGCTGTTATCGTCCCGCTGAAGACCGTCCTTTGTCTTTTGTTACTCGCCAGATTTATCCGGAAGTTACTCACAATAATACTCGAATCTACACACTCGAAGGTTTGTGTCGTTCCTCAAGACCTTAAAAACGGGCTTAATCACAATATTTTAGAATCTATTGAATTGGACAGCCAATCCTTGGCTCAATATCTAGCCAGTTATATTAGCTTTTCCTCCACGGGCACACCCATCGTTCGGCCTCCTCTACGTTCACCATCGTCTTCTTATGACTCCTATTAGTTGTTGTTTGGCAAAACTTTTTGAATTTAAAATTAATTATATTGCATTTTTATTATTTTCAATCAAATTTTGATACGCAAAAAAGATATTTTAGTTACAAAATCAATAAACTTGACAAACTTAAAAAAAGTCGCAAATTACGGCTTTTAGAGCCTGTTTAACATATTTTTTACATTTCGCTGTCTTTTTTAACGTTTTCGAAAGCTGTTTCAAGAATGTTTGCATAATGTGAACCAAAGCCCCTCCAATTATGGGAAGACAATCGCAGATAGCGGCCTGCAATTGCTCCCAACTCTTGGGTTACGATACTCAAACCTGGAGGCAATTGGACTGGGCTCGCGCCACCGGTTGCAACGACATTAGCTAAGAAGGAGTAGATACGATCGTCTGAAGAGATAATTTAATTTTTTTAATAAAATCAGTTAAACTTACGAGCAATCCGTCGAACAGCGTTTTGATGATCTTTCAATGCCGAAACTTGGCCTTTTATCATGTCGGCAAGGTTGGAGTTCCATCGCTCTGGCCCACAAAAACGCTCACTTACTACGGCACATTGGATGGCCATCTTATCGATAATTTCGTTGACTTTTCTAAAAAAAGATTGTTTAATTTAGCTATCAGGATACTGTACTTACATGGCCGAAATGTCGTTAGAAACTAAGATTAGATTTTTTTTCAACTCAGTTTTGAAGTTTGCCGTTTCACAAATGACCTTACCGACCAGGTTACTTGTAACAAAAATTGAAGCTACAGTAATTACGAGCTGAAGATACTTTTCTGACAACGCCTGAATTCGACGTTCATCAACTTTGACTGTTTCAGGAAAGTTGACTGGAGGCGATTCGAGAAAGGTCATGTACATATCCGTGATGAGTTCCTTGATTTGGCCATGAGTTAATTCTTTTTGGGTTTTTACTTCTGGTCGTTTTGATAGGTAATCTAAGAGTTGTCGATTAAGGACATTTCTAAGATTGACATTGCCCACTAAAATTCGAAATTTACAGCGGTCTAAACTATGACAAAACTAACATGGATCAATCTGTAGCACCTTGAAAAACTCTTCCCGCTCATATTCGGCAGCGTATTGCTCAATGGTGGATCGGTTAAGCGAAACATTATAGTTTGCAAGATCAAGTTTCATAAGTTCGACAAATTCAAAAATTCCCCTGCAAAAAATAAGCAAATTTATGAAAAACAAATTCGCTGCTACGAACCGAAATATAGCAATTGTATCGGTTTCAGCTCTTAATTTGACCAAAGCGTCATCTCTCGCTGGAGCGCAGAGTTTGGCAAGAACGTCCATCACAAAATCCAACATTGCTTTCAGTCCGAATGCTCCTTTATGGACTTGATTTTCAATGAGTCCCGGATCTAAGCCGTCTTCAATGAGTCTTCGAAGGTTTTTTTGTTGATCGTTAAGCAGGCCAAGAATCATCTAAAAAAAAATTTAATATTATTGTTTACTAAATTTAATGGCAAACGCACAGTTCTCAAGTCCGCGGCCAATGTCAATGCATGTTCATAATTTGGTGGTGATTTAGCAAAATCTTCTTCTAATTGATCCCAGAAAGCGTCATGAACGCATCGTTTTACTTGCTCTTCAAGTGGATCTTTTGGCAGGTTATCAAGAGAAAAATTTGGATCCACCGCAATCTCATGAGCTATGATCATTTTCTCCAGCGATGAATTCACGGTGAGAAGCTCTTCCAGGGTAAAAAACTTGACTGGAGATGCTCCGGCAATCCATCCCGGCAGTCTTGGTGGCGTGCTTGAAGTTGGAGCATCATTCAAGTTGCTTTCAATATTGATAGGTTGTGTTGGCTTATTGTCAGCAGGCTCTAAGAACCCCCTTTTTTTAACAGCTGATTAGAGTTAGACAGTAAAAACAAACGTGGTTTATTTCTAGAATTTGATATTGGCGGAGTGGAGGAGGGGTTGCCACATTGATCGTCTGCGGACATTACAACACGAAAAGGGGTAAAACTTTGCAGAAAGTAGCAATAAACTTTTAGCTGTGAGAGAAACGTTTATCAGTCCGTAGCTTGCTTGATTCGGGGAAAGGTGGTCGTTATTTAGACGTTCCGAATGGTATCTTCGAATAGTGTGTGCACAGAACCCACGAGGAAACCGATGAAACATCAGCTGCCAACTAACTGGTCGCAATTGTGTTGACGCACAATGGTTGTGCGTTCGTCTGGAGCAAGGGTGCATACAACCGACATTTGATTTTTTACCATTTTGTTTTAAACTAATGGAAAAAAAAAACTTACTATTATATTTGTTTTAATTTGTATTGATAATAAAGCAATCTAATTAATTGCAAAATAAACTTTGTATGTTTTGACTCTTTACATAATTGTTTGTAATTAACGGCTCCTAGTAATGTTAATCTTAAAAATTTAAAACCTTTTAAACTTGGAAATGCGTTGAGTAATCATTTGTAATGCAATGAGGCATATTCAATGATTACTATGTACATTTGGATCGTTTCAACCGCGTTTTCATATCAGTACCCCTAAGTAATGGTGGTTTTATTTGTTTTTAATGTTCACCGCTAAAACTTGAGTAAATGACTTCAATTAGTAGTAAGTCATAGTCACAAAAACAATTACCACCTACGCAGATACATTGTAATGAGCAGAGAGGTTTTCATCTAGGAGAGCATTGTCGAGACGTATTGCGTCTGATGAATAGACGAGGTTGCCAAAGTTTTGTCTTTTTTTTTGAAAAAAAGATCAAGCAAAAGTTTTTTCAACGTATTAATGCAGTGCATTCCACCACTGATTGGGTTATTGCATTTGACGATCATTAAAAATGTACAATAGCTGCAGTATATCTTACCATGAAAAATGTTTTACTGTTACCATCGCTTTAATAGTTTCATTTTTTTTGCATGTGGTTGTATAGAAACTACCAATACCGTTGCATCTATTTCTATTTAAACAGAGTAAGTTATAACGCTTAACCGCAATCATTGTAACGGCACATTCACCCTGAGAGTCTTTATCGATGAAACAAAAAATTTAACATAACAAATGCGCATTTCAGACTAAATTATAGGTTTGTTTTTTGACACATTGTTTTGAAAATAAGATTGCTGTTTTTCGATTATTCTCATTGCTTAAATTACATACTTCAAAAACGTTTAGCATACGCTCGTGACTGCAAAAACAATTTTTGCTAACTAATTACAACAATTAGTCGACTTATTAAAAATTAAAATTGGAATGCTTAACACAAAAATTTATAAACCGAGATTACTCATGAAATACAATTAAATTGATTATTTGATTTTGTGGGCTTTTGGAGCGTGGGGTGCTTGACCCCAAAGCATGGTGTTTAAGCCGTCACCGATAAGATAAAGAAACCACAGGGCGAGACCGCCTCCAGCAAGCAGAAGAAAAATAACCCCATTGCTGACATAGTTAAAGATGGGGTAGAGCCAGTGATTGTAGCGGATTCGAACGTATAAAATTCTATAAATTCAAGTTTTTATCTTTAAACATGCAAATGCAGTGTCTCACATTTGCACATTTAAGATTTGTGCAAAAATGTAATCATGCAAGTGTACGAAAAAAAAGCTTCTCAAACGCAAATATTGTGCAAATGCAAAAGCATTGTTTGCACATTGTTTAGGTTTGAATTGTTGCATTAAGAAACATATGAAACTCACATCGAAAGATAAATCAAATACAAAACGCCAACCACAATTGATCCAGTTTTCTTGGAAGGTGCATGACGACACGTCAGCAAAGTGTCAATCAACAAAAATGCCATTGGAGCAGTATGTGTTACCTGATTATGCCATTGAGGGATAAGATTTGCAGCCCATTTAGGAATCACAAATTCAGGATTAACAATGTACAGACCCCAAAACAACAGCGACGTAAGCTAAAATTTGTATTTTCATTTTGTTGTTTATTCGTTTTTAAAGCGAAGCAAAACCCCCTACCATTCCGACAGGAAACGCACTCGTAGCATACAAAAAATCACAGATTTTGTGAAGCGGAGTCACTCTCCAATAGGATGGCACATGTTGAGCAATGACAGTTTTTTTTCCGGGTTTGCGAAGTTTTGCAATTTTTGATTCCTCAATCCAATCCACCACTGCGCAAATGAAACAAATCGTTGAATACACGGTTTGCAGAACAAAGTTAAGCACTGTCAGCATGACTAGCTTTGAAAACCATGATTCAAAGCCAACACGTGGCATGTATTGAACATCATAGTAGAGAGATCCGGCCCAAACGCCAAAAATGATGCCATAGATAAGGACACGGAAGAAACCCATGATGACAATGACCTGGAAAAAGGGCGTTTAATACAAAAATAAATTGTCTATGCATGGTTAAAAAAACAGTTTTAAGTAACCGACAGTTAAAAGCCGAAAACTAAACAAATGAACCACTTAAATCGTCAAAAAGTCTTGAGAAGTCAGTTCATCAGGAAAAATTCGGTTGTAAACAACCTCCGCCTTCACTGCGGTTCACGCAAATGTAGATGTGTGTTTCTTTCTACAAGAGGAAACGAAACTCAACAAGTTGTGAAATGAAAACAACCTTGCGATCGATTAAACTTTTGACGTTGACTGAAAACAAACTAAATCGTCGGTACAGGTCACCCTTTACATACAAAACAAAAAAAGGTTAATATTCATGTTATTAGTCCCCCCTTGGACAATCTAAAGCCCAATAATGTTAAATTCTAAAACCCCATTATTTTCAATACTTTAGTATAACTGAAATTTTAAGTGTGTGAAGCGTACAAATTTTTTATGGTTAAACATGCAACTCAATTTTTGCACGTCTTTTGGTCTCCAAAAAAATAACGACTTACGAACATGTAATGGCATTTAATACATGTAATGGGTTTGGTCACCTATGTGGTCATAGCTCTGATGGCTTCAAAGTCACAGCCTAAGGATAACGAAAAAAAAGCGGATGCAGAAACAGCGTCTACACGGCTAAAAAAACGGACTCCACCTCCTTCAAGTAATGAAAACATGTGGCTAGAATACTGAGAGGAAATTTAAAAGAAACACAAATACAATGACAATGTGCCATTGGATAAGGACAAAGTCGGAGACGCATGGACAAGCGCACAGCTATGAAAGGGTGTCGTTTAGTATTTGCCTTAACAACAAAGTGAAAAATAAAACGTCGATTAATATGAACCTATTAACCGACGTGACTCTACAAAGCATTTTTGAATATCAAATGGCTTACAACCGATAAAATTAAAAATACTAATAATTTTAATTATATTTTATTAAAAAAATTACATTCTGACCTATTTCAAAAACTATATTGGGAAAAATTGTTCTTAAATTCTAAAAACAACAAAATTTAAATTGACACTTTTCTTTCAAATAAACTCCCACCGCGAAGTAAATTCAATTTTGGCGTAACTAAACTCCCACCACGAAATTGACACAGTGCTTTCGTAAGTAATCTCCAACCACGAAAACCGCTCGTTTTCTTCGATTGCAAATACACGTCAGCTTTTATTGCAGACGGTTTTCTTATGACAACCTTCTGATCTCTTCAACTTTGTTAATTTAACGATTAATAACTTGTGAAACTCTTCATTAGATTACAGGTATTAAACATTTTTGTTTGTTGCCATTGAATTTCACTTTTTCGCTTTTTTTTTAATCTATACCTTCCGAGCGTCTTTTTACATTTACTTCCATTTAGGTTATTAAAACCTTCAATCTTGAATAGTTTTAATCATGGACTCAGATCTCTACGATGAGTTTGGCAACTACATTGGCCCGGATCTTGATTCTGATGACTCTGAACCTGAGGACAAGGGCGAGGGTGAAAAGCAAAGTGAGGGTGATGAGGAACAGGACGATAAGGTTTGAGTTATATATATATTTTTAATCACTTTCGATTTCTAATAATGTTATCCTTTTTAGGAAATGGATGATGACACAGGTGTGCGACAGCCTGTAAATCAAGTCGTTCTACACGAAGATAAAAAATATTATGCTTCAGCGTTAGAAGTTTATGGCGAAGGCGTCGAGACTCTTGTTATGGAGGAAGATGCGCAACCGTTAACGGAGCCTATTATTAAGTCGACAAAATTGCGACGATTTCAGGTAGGATTCATCTTTTAAAAGGGTGATAAAAAGTTAATTCTCTAGGCGCATGAGTTCGAACTTCCTCAAACTGTGTACAGCAAAAAATTCATGGTTGATCTTACGACAACCCCTGAAATGATCCGCAATGTAGCCATTGCAGGGCAACTTCATCACGGGAAAACAACGTTTCTTGACTGTCTCATCGAGCAAACGCACACCGAGTTTTACCGATTTGACGATAAAGATGTGCGGTACACGGATAGCCTCTACATCGAACAACAGCGGGGGTGCTCAATCAAGTCGACACCCTTGTCATTAGTGTTGGAAACAACAAGACAAAAGTCGTACTTGATGAATGTTATTGATACGCCGGGTTAGTTTATACATTAACTTTAGTGGATTAATGTGCGATTTATGATTTAGGTCATGCCAACTTCTCCGACGAAGCCGCTGCGGCATTTCGAGTTGCTGACGGCGTTGTTATTGTTGTCGACGCCCATGAGGGCGTTATGATGAACACTAAGCGATTGCTCAAAATGGCAATGACCGAAGGGTTACCAATTACGTTGTGCATTAACAAGATTGATCGACTTTTTGTCGAGTTGAAGCTTCCTCCAGCTGATGCGTATGCCAAATTACGGTATACCATTGATCAGGTTAACGTGCTATTGAAGTTAGTGTTGTTTAAATTTTTGTTGAATTGTGTTTAAGAAAGTAATTTTTAGTCAATTTTCTCTCAGTGACGAAACCATCATCAGCCCATTGCTCAACAATGTCATTTTCGTTTCGTCTAGATACAACATATGTTTTTCTCTGTATTCATTTGCTCTTCTCTACGCTACTAGAAACTTCTCACTCAATGCAAAAGAATTTGCCCGACGGCTCTGGGGCGATATTTGGTTTGATCCTGATACTCGTAAATTTGTTCGCAAAGCTCCATTCGCTGATGCCCCTCGAACTTTTGCTTATTTTGTTCTCCAGCCATTGTACAAACTCTTTTCCCTAATCATTGGTGATGTTGATACCTCTATCTCAACGATTTGTGCAGAACTTGATATTGTGTTAACAAAACCAGAAGCTCGTATGAATGTTCGCCCTCTTTTGGCTTTGGTTTGCCGTCGATTCTTTGGTGATTTCACCGCTTTTGCCGATCTTGTCGTTCAGAATTTTCCGAGTCCTTTGGCAGCTTCAAAATCAAAGATTGAGCACATTTATTCTGGCAGTCCGGTATCAAAATTAGGAGAGCTTTACGCCAAATGCAGTGCTGAAGGCCCTTTGCTTGTTCACACCGTCAAGAACTATCCAACAGAAGACGCTACCGGGTTTCATGTGCTTGGTCGAGTTCTCAGTGGCACTCTTCGAGCTGGTTCAGAAATTCGAATTCTCGGCGAAAACTACTCAATCCAAGATGAAGAAGATTCCTGTATCGTCATGGTTGGTCGACTCTGGCTTCCAGTCGCTCGTTACAACATTGAAGTGACGTCTGTTCCTGCTGGAAATTTAGTTTTAATTGAAGGCATTGATTCACCGATCGTAAAGACGGCAACCATCGTTGGAAAGGAACCCAGCGATGATGAGCTTTTCATTTGCCGACCTTTAAAATTCAACACAAAATCCGTTGTTAAGTTATCTGTGGAGCCAATCAACCCATCAGAACTGCCAAAGATGCTTGATTCACTTCGAAAAGTCAACAAAAGCTATCCCCTGTTAACGACTCGCGTCGAAGAATCCGGCGAACACGTTCTTCTGGGCACTGGTGAACTGTATCTCGATTGTGTGATGCATGACATTCGAAAAGTTTTTTCCGAAATTGATATTAAAGTCGCTGATCCTGTTGTTTCATTCTGTGAAACTGTCGTCGAAACGTCGTCATTGAGGTGTTTTGCTCAGACGCCCAACGCGAAGTAAGTGAATTTTTGTTGTTAAGCTTTTTCAGTGTTATTTTTCTAGAAACAAGTTTACAATGATTGCTGAGCCCCTTGAAAGAGGCCTCGCCGAGGACATCGAAGGCGAAGTCGTCAAGATTGGTTGGAATCGCAAGCAGATTAGTGACTTCTTTAAAACCAAATACAACTGGGATTATCTCGCTGCTCGAAGCATCTGGGCCTTTGGACCAGACACGACTGGACCAAATGTTCTACTTGATGACACCCTACCGTCGGAAGTCAACAAAGGCTTATTAAAATCGGTCAGAGAGTCGTTGATTCAAGGATTCCAGTGGGCGACGAGAGAAGGGCCACTCTGTGAAGAACGTAGGTTTTGTTTTTAAAAAGCTAGTAATTCAAAGCCCTAATTGAATTGTTTCAGCTATCCGTAACGTCAAGTTCAGGATTCTCGATGCACACGTTGCCAAAGAACCCCTCTATCGTGGGGGTGGTCAAATCATTCCGACATCGCGTCGCTGTGCTTATTCTGCGTTTTTGGTGAATTTCTTTTTCAGGTTTTTATGGTAATTAAAACGATTCTTTCAGATGGCTACCCCTCGCCTAATGGAACCCTATTACGCTGTTGAAGTCATCGCCCCCGCTGATTGCGTTTCCGCCGTCTACACGGTCCTTTCCAAAAGACGTGGTCACGTTGTTGAAGATGGACCACTTCAAGGATCTCCGCTTTACACTTTGCAAGCACTTATCCCGGTCATTGATTCATTTGGCTTTGAAACGGATCTCCGAGCTCATACACAGGGTCAAGCTTTTGCGATGAGTGCATTTGATCACTGGGGGGTTGGTTTTTTAATCTTTAACATCCAAGCCAAGATAATTTATTTTCAGATTGTTCCTGGTGACCCCCTCGATAAAACAATTGAAATTCTGCCTCTCGAATTGCAACCAGCCCCACATTTGGCGCGTGAATTCATGATCAAGACTCGCCGCCGTAAGGGGCTCTCAGAAGACGTTTCTGTGAACAAATTTTTCGATGATCCAATGCTCATGGAGCTTGCCAAGCAACAACTCTGACCTCATTATTTTCTCATTAAATCTCTGTTTGTTAATTTATTGGCATTTATATTCTTTGTTTTTAAATTATTACACAACTGGCCAAACATGAAGTTGATGTTCGTCTGAACGAAAAGGTGGTTTCTCAGGTCATACGCAATGTTGTTGATGGCAGTCATTTTTTTTCCCGCGTTTATCGGTTGTTGCAATGAAAAGCACCCCTCTGAGCTGTAGAAGGGTTTGGATGGTGGTAGGTCCCTAGGCCAGCAGTCCCTTGTGCGCGACCAGCCAGCGGCACATTTTCTATTGGCCGGAGTAGTGATGATGAGAGAGTTGAAGAAACACAAACCTTCCGCCCTACCATCGCGACACTACGCGACACATTTGGTGGGGCAAATTGTCGTAGTGAGTCGGAGAGGGACAACCAAGCACACACTGTCACGGGCGTGTGTTGAATGAGTGTAAGGCTGCTACAGTGCGTACATTTTACACCTTGTGTGCGTGCGAATGTCGATCAATAATCTATGTGACCTCCCTCGAACATAGTAAAGAAGAGAAAGAGCCGACGCGCACTGTCCAGTCGACATATATGGTGTTAGCGCAATGAATGCAATGTGTGCAACAAACAACGATGCACATTCTCTCTTGTTTTTCTTTCTTTCCTCGCAATCCCGCGCCTGCTGACTTTGTTCGTTCGTAGTCATCGTACTCGTTGTGTGGCTGGTGCCCGTAGAGATCGCATTTTTAGTGTGCCTCAAAACAACGACCACCACCGGCAGCGGAATACGGCTGCTGGCCCTCGACGCTTTCTGCCTAACAATAGTCCTCCCAACCCTTCAACAAATCTTTACCCCTCCCCTGCGCAACCCTTTTTCCTTCCTCTATAAGTGTCGTTTTGCCTTTCGTGCTTTACAGCGCTCCGTTGTGACCATCGACATTAGTTATCGCTTCTATTTATTCCGCATTAGATTTGTACTCTTTTTAACTACTTAGTCGCTTAAACCGATCTATTGCTCTTTTTACTATTACTTTCTATAGTTCTTCCTTTCCTATGACGTCACATTTAGTGGTCGTGTTTCGCCACGCTTTGTAAATTCAATCAATTATCTTACATCATTTCAGGAACCACCGCGTCGTCCATCGTCGCTCCCCGATCTCAGCGGAAGGCCCACCATAATTCAAGTTGCGTGAGTGCCGTTGTTGTTAAACTTCCCTCCTTCCCCTCAAACTCGGAATTCTCCAATTCGGGTTCTTTTTGGCAAAACTGCATTTTTTTCTCCTTCAGTTTTGATTCAACCTTCAATTCCAACTTGTGACATCGTCAAAGCGTAGTTTCTGCTTGCCTTTCATCAAAATCCCGTCCAAGCACTGCCAACCTGCTTCACTTCCAGTTGCCTTTTGTCCCGTGTTCTTCGGATACATTGTGCTGTTTTTATCTACGACGATTCTATTCATCTCGTCTTTCATCAGCAGGGTTTTTTTTTATTCAGTAAAGTTGCGCTTTAAATTTATCCCCTGCAATGTCGGCCGCTCAAATTGATCAGCAGCAAGCTGCCGTGATGAATATTTTTGGTGAGTTGTCCTGCAGTCGCCTTCTTTTCTCCTGTCATCATTAATTACTAAACGTTGTTGCAGAACAACTAACAATAAGTGATTCCAAACAAACTGGCTACAAAGCTCTTGGTGGTCTCATACCCAACTTTACTCTGGCTCCTGGACCTCCAAATCAATTTGATAATAATGCCGTGTTTTCGAGCTTAGGCTCCCAACAACCACAAGTTATTGGAGCCAGCGGTGGTGGTTCCTATGATCGGGCACCGCCTTCTCTCGCTCCAGGCACTCCTATTGGAGGTGGATCTGGAGGTGGTGGTAGTGGTGGTCCTCCAGGTGCTCCGATTGGCAGCCCGGGTGGCGATGATGGTAGTGCCGGGTCAGGTGGACCTCCAGGTCCTCCTCCACCACAATTTGCGTGTCCCAAACGACCCAATCATGGTGTTGAAGGTCGTGGAATCTTACTGAAAGCAAATCACTTTAAAGTGGGCATGCCCAGTGCGAATGTGTTCCACTACTTGGTTGAAATTCAACCGGATAAGTGTCCTAGAAAGGTTAATCGGTTAGTTATAACTTTCAAAACAAAATATTTGAAAAAAGCATTTTTTTAGCGACATTGTTAACACCATGATAGATTCCTTCCAAAATTACTTCAATAGCGTTCGTCCAGTTTATGATGGCAAAAAATCCATGTACACCAAAATCATGCTTCCGTTTCCACCAAACGTGTCCCGCGTTGAAGTGGAGGTTGTCATGCCAGGTGATGCGTCTGCTGATCGTCGCTTTAAGGTTGCTGTTAAGTACGTCAGTGTCGTTAGTCTAGCTCGACTTGATGAAGCTATGGGTGGTCGTATTCAAAACGTACCCATTGATGCCGTTCAAGCCATGGATGTTATCCTACGACATCTCCCATCGATGCGTTACACCCCCGTTGGCCGAAGCTTTTTCTCGTCCCCGCAAGCACCCTTGGCTGGTGCTCATTCCGGCCAAATTGGAACTTCCTATCACAGTGATAGCAAGTTGGGTGGAGGTCGTGAAGTCTGGTTTGGCTTTCATCAATCTGTCCGTCCAAGCCAATGGAAGATGATGCTTAATATTGATGTATCAGCAACTGCTTTCTACCGTAAAATGCCCGTCATTGATTTTATAGCGGAAGTCTTAGAACTGCCTGTTCAAGCTTTGTCAGATCGCCGAACCTTAAGCGATGCTCAACGGGTCAAGTTTACGAAGGAAATTCGTGGATTGAAAATTGAAATCACGCACTGTGGTGCCATGCGACGCAAATATCGTGTTTGCAACGTTACTCGACGACCAGCACAGACGCAAACGTAAGTTTAAAAGTTTTTTAAGCTGTACTAACTCTAACCTCGCTTTAGTTTCCCTCTTCAAATTGAGGGTACAACAAACATGGAGTCGACTGTCGCTAATTACTTCAAAGAGAAGTACAACATGCAACTTAAGTACCCGCATTTGCCGTGTCTTCAAGTCGGCCAAGAGCAGAAGCACACTTACCTGCCCCCAGAAGTCTGTGAAATAGTGTCTGGACAACGGTGCATCAAGAAGCTCACCGATACCCAAACCTCGACCATGATTAAAGCGACTGCTCGTAGTGCTCCGGAACGTGAACGTGAAATTTCAAACCTCGTTCGTAATGCTGATTTTACTCGGGATCCGTATGCCCAAGAATTTGGTGTCACCATCCAACCCAATATGACTGAAGTCAAGGGCCGTGTGCTAACTGCACCAAAGCTGCTCTATGGTGGCCGCACCAAGATGACTGCCCTTCCTAACCAAGGTGTCTGGGACATGCGTGGCAAGCAATTCCACACTGGTATTGAGGTTAAAATTTGGGCTATTGCCTGCTTTGCCACTCAGCAACACGTCAAGGAAAATGATTTGCGTACTTTTACGACTCAACTTCAACGCATTTCATCTGATGCTGGCATGCCTATCATGGGTCAACCATGCTTCTGCAAGTATGCCATGGGTGTAGACCAAGTTGAACCCATGTTTAAATATTTGAAACAAAACTTTCCCGGACTTCAACTTGTCACTGTTGTTCTACCTGGCAAAACTCCTGTCTACGCTGAAGTGAAACGCGTCGGTGACACCGTTCTCGGTATTGCAACTCAGTGCGTCCAAGCTAAGAATGTCATCAAAACGACCCCTCAAACATTAAGCAACTTATGTCTCAAAATGAACGTCAAACTTGGTGGTGTGAATAGCATTTTATTGCCTACCGTACGTCCTCGTATTTTCAACGAACCTGTCATCTTCCTCGGAGCTGACATAACGCATCCACCAGCCGGTGATTCACGCAAGCCATCCATTGCGGCTGTCGTGGGTTCTATGGATGCGCATCCATCACGTTATGCTGCCACCGTTCGCGTGCAACAGCACCGAAATGAAATAATTAGTGATTTGACGTACATGGTCCGTGAATTGCTCATTCAATTCTACCGCAATACCCGGTTCAAGCCCACTCGGATCATCCTCTACCGTGATGGCGTTAGTGAAGGCCAGTTTCTTAATGTGCTCCAAGCTGAACTTCGATCAATCCGTGAAGCATGTATGATGCTGGAACGTGGCTATCAGCCAGGCATTACCTTCATTGCGGTCCAAAAGCGCCATCACACGCGCTTGTTCGCAATGGATAAGAAGGATCAGGTCGGCAAGGCTTTTAACATCCCGCCCGGTACCACGGTCGATGTCGGTATTACCCATCCGACTGAGTTTGATTTCTATCTTTGTTCCCATGCTGGTATTCAGGTATGTTTTTTATCTTTAAAAATAAGCAGTTAATATGGTCAATTTTGTAGGGCACATCCCGACCGTCCCACTATCACGTCCTTTGGGACGACAATACCCTTTCCGCTGATGAACTCCAACAATTGACGTATCAAATGTGTCATACCTACGTTCGATGCACTCGATCAGTGTCGATCCCAGCTCCCGCCTATTACGCTCATCTCGTTGCCTTCCGAGCTCGCTACCATCTTGTTGATCGCGAGCACGATTCAGGTGAGGGCTCGCAGCCGTCTGGCACCAGCGAAGATACTACATTAAGCAACATGGCCCGTGCCGTTCAAGTTCATCCAGATGCCAACAGCGTCATGTATTTCGCTTAAGCCGGCCTCATTAAATTTTCAATCAATCACACTATGTACCAGCGTCACATCCGCCTAACAAGAAACAGCAACTTTACAAATTTTAAATTTCTTAACTTTTTCCAGATTTCTTCATTCAACAGTGCCAAAGGGCCATATTGTATTTTAAAAGTTGTGGAAGTGTACTTTTCCAAAGTGCACATTTTTTTTGTATTCATTTTTTTGCACCTTGATCATACCTACACAGTTTTTGGTTTTAATAAGTTTTTATTGTTACAATGTTTATTTTTTTGGTTTTTGTTTAGTTAGCTTTCGGAGCAATTTTTGTTTTACACGGTTTCGATCCCTTTCCATTTATCAGAGAGGTCAGTGCTTCGCGTGAACAAAAAAATGAACCGACTGTCATCCATAGCCCAATGGCAGCCCCTGGGGTTCAGGCACTTTTAATCGCTCGAGTCACTGAGCTCAACATTTTTAAACTGTGACTGTCAACAAACTGCTTCCGTTTTTTTAGTTTTTTTAATAAACTAATTTTAAACTCATTTGCCTCAGTACCGTATTGTTGAACATTTTCTTAAAAATGTTCCGGTCCATTCAAAGTTTCGCGCTCTGCCCTGACTGAACTTTAAAAATGTAATATTTTTGCAACTCAAATTGGAAGTGACCATCGCTTGCTAAAAACTCATGCACTCCTCATTCAATATTTACCAGTTTTTATCATCTCTGCCCATTGTGATTTAATGTTTTTATCGATTGATCCGTATTGCACAATTTTGTCATTTAAGGCTTTTCCTACCGTTGAAACCTGTTCTTTCAATGCTTGTTTAACTTCAAAGCATTCTAATAATCCTTGAAACTTTCATGGATTTGGGTTAATGAATGATGCAACTATTTGTGTTTTGTTTTTAAATAAATAATTAATTGGTTATTTTCAACAAAATTACAACAAATTTTCAAACGATAGAGATCGTAATTTTTAAACATAAAAAAGTAGCTTTAAGCGATGACTCCAGCACGGGCATCGGCACGGTGCCAACTGTTTTCGTCGTCATCAACATCGCCCATATCGAGACTGACGGCATTGTCGGGAATATAGTTGGAGTTTTGGAAAGCGTTGTGAGAAACCGAAGGTGACGAATTGAAATTGGGAAGAGCTTGATTTCGAATGATGGGTCTAGTAATCGAGATTTGGCGGTAGATTTTTTCATCATCAAAATATCGATTACATGCTAACATTACGTAAATTTCAATAGAACTGAGAATTGCGAAGAGGTAAGCAAGAATGGCTAGACGCAGAGACGGCACAAAAGTTAATGATTGTGAGTTTAAAGACGGGAAAATGAAGCCGACCAGGCCAATTGTAGCCATGATAATGACGACAATGACCCAAGTAAACTAAAAGATATTAAAATCATTCAATTGTATGTGAAAACTACAAAATAAAAGCGTGCAAATAATTGGAAACTTTATTTATTGAATTGTGCAAACAGTTTGGGTCATCTGTTAAATGTGACTGCAAATAAAGTTGTTTTCCTTGGATTGTATGCACGCTTCACAAACACAGTAAAACTATTGGCACAAAAATACAAACAATAAAGTTTTCACTTGCACACAAAACAAATAAATTTTTGCAATTTTACAACGGAAATCTTTAAAAAACATACCTCAACAGCCAAAAATGGCCACATCCAAATCGATTCTTTCCGCACGTACCCAATTACTAGCATCGTTATCGTAACAAATTCCACAATTTCATAAGCTGCATCAACCTTTTTGTATGGGTACTCGTTCGATGTAATATAGTGAACTACGAAAAATATTGTTAAAAGTACACGAACATTGATGATTAAGAATGTAGCAAGTTCAACATGTACTTTTTCACAAAATACATAATGATGTCTTGTTCCGGGGCGTCTAGGATAATTTGAATGCAACATTGCGCAGTATTGTCGAAGGTAGTCCATTTTTTTTAAACCAAATTTAAGAATCAAAATTAGGCAAATAAACAATTTCGATTTACAGTTGTCAAACCAATACTCTGCGCTTTGATAACCGAGAGTTGTGAAGATGATTCGAGCGTCAAACGTAGTCACTGATAACAGCTTTATGAGAGATATGTGACACGAGACTAACAACAACGCACTTTTCGTTATTATTGTGACTGAAAAGGTGACCAACACCAATTCTGTCGCTGGCAGTTGGCACACATTTAATAAGCGAGTACGAGTTTTTCTTACACTATTCACAAAAGTGATAGTGCCATGGAAACCATACAAGTTGCGTAGATTCTGTACTGGTGTATTAAAAGTTATAACAAAAAGCAAATGTGAGTACTTCTTTGACAGCGACTGTATCAGAGTGAAGAGTCACAAAAGCCGAAGCCCCATATCTTCTCTCACATCCGTTAGTACGGCAAAACAGTGGGTAGTCCTATTGAGCCGCGTTTTAAAGACGTTCAGTTAATTACAAACTGGCTTAGTTTTTAACAGCGCAACAACATGTACGCATGTTTTGTTGTGAAAGAGGACAGCAATGCCCAACGACGAGAGAAAGTGCTTTTCGTCGTTAGGGAAAACTTGGTTAACTCAAGTAAAATAATTAATTTCTTTTTTATCAGTCTCAACTAATCAGTTGCTTAAACCGACTGTTTCGACTTAATCCTCTGGAAAATCAATTATTTTCCGCTTTTTTAAAGCACGAATTTCATTCAAATCAAGGTTAAGATTATTTTGAAGAATTTCAATCGTGTGTTCGCCAAGCAGTGGAGGAGCTAAACGGATATTGTTTATCATGTTTGAGTATTCAACCGGGGGTCCGACAAGCTTTACAGTGCCGTATCGAGGATGAGTAACATCTTTGACAATGCCGAGATGTTGAACTTGTGGATGGGCAAAGGCTTCACAAAAGTTGTTAACCGGACCGGCAGGAATTTTTGGATCGCGCAAATGCTTCGTCCAGTAAGCTAGAGATTTTTGCTTAAAGCGAACTTTCAAAATTTCTAAAAGGGCTTCTCGATTCTGAACACGAAGATGGTTATTTTCGAAGCGAGATTCGGTAAGCAATTCAGGAAGTCCAATGAGGATACAAAGCTAAAATTTTAATATTTTAATATGATTTTTTCTTGTCATAAATTTTTGACAAACTTGAGCAAAGCTTTTATTATTCGCGGCTCCCACGACATACCAGCGATTATCACTTGTTTCAAACGCCTGATACGGCACGATGCTTTCATGCTGCGTTCCGAGACGCTTTGCTTCCTTACCAGTGTTCAAATAATTGCTTGCGAGATTGATCATAGCCGCTAACTGAGTCGACAGCAAGTTACAGGTAATTTGTTGCCCATAACCCGTTACTTTCCTGTTGTAAAGTGCTGCGAGGATAGCACCATGAGCATACAAACCCGTCATAATGTCTGTTACCTTTAAGTGTACAAAAAAGGTTGCCAAACTTCTGTTGTTATAAATCCACTTACAGCAACAGCAGTCCGACAAGGAGAACCATCTGATGGACCCGTTGCATTAAGCATTCCACCGATTGCACTTGCAATTACATCATAGCCTGGATCTTCAGCATAAGGGCCATGGCTGCCGTAACCAGTAATTGAACAATATATAACACCTTTGTTAATCTTTTTCAAACTTTCATAATCTAACCCAAATCTGGCCATATTGCCTGTTTTAAAGTTTTCTAATACGACATCGGTTTTGACCGTGAGCTTTTTTACCTAAATTTATATATATATATATATATATGTTACTCTTACTAAAATTAAAATCACTGGGATATATACCCAACCCACCAAAGCTTGTCCCTCTGGTTTTGTAAGATCCAACGCTAAGCTTTTCTTGTTGCGGTTTACGCACAAAAAATAGCAGCTTTGGCCGTTGACCTGCGGTGGCGTCCACATCCGTGTGTCATCGCCAGTACCTATAAAAACTACCCGTTAGTTTTACGGCAATGCTCTTATTTTTCAAATATTTATGTTCGTCTTTCCCAACCTAGCAACAGAACAGCCGTATCTTTAGCCTATTCAAAAAGATACTTTTTTAGCCTAAAGTTTTGTTTTTAAACTTTTTTTCGCCCAGTAATCTGTATTATACTTCGCTGCCGACTTCAAATTATGACAATATTTTTCTAGATGCAAACAGAAATCAAAAATTTTGCGTGTCAAACAATTAAAAACTCCAACACGCATGCTTCCCAATTTTGCAGCTGCATTTTTTGCTTCTCTGTACCCCAATGGTTTCACCGCGAAAACCCTGAAAACAGCGGTAAAGCGCCTTCCCTTTCTTCAGCGTCCCAGTTTTTTGTCTTTTTGTCTCATTTGTGTGCTTTTTATTCGTTTTTTCTTGTGTGCAAAAGTGCTGACGGATACTTCCCAAAGTTTTGCTGTTAGTAGCAAATTTAATTTAACCGAATTTTGAGTGTATTTTGAAGCTTTTGTTCTGCCTTCTCATTTCTACGCTTTTTCTTTGAAAAAAGCGCACGCTGCTTGTTTCGCCAAAGAATAGAAAACGACTTGCCTGGTTTTTCAATTTTCCAAACCTCAGCTCCCAAGTCTCCAAGAATCATGGTCGTTGTCGGCGCTGCAAGAACACGAGAAAAGTCAAGGATACGAATGCCTGCGAGGGCAGATTTTGGTGCACTCGCGATCATAGTTTGTTGAATTACTGAAACCTTATCTTATGCTTGTTTTTTTACAAATTATTTAGTTATAATTTAAGTAAGTTTACAATACCACAATCTTTTCATATATAATTAAAAGCGTAAACAAGCTTACCCTGCCTTAGTTTTTTTAATAATGCGTGTTCGTTAGGCCTGTCAACTGTAATAACAACTCAAAGTTTAGCGACCCTGTCTCGCTGTTACACTGAACAATTTTTTGACGATCCTCGGCCGCGCAGTTGTCAAATTCTTTCTTTTTATCCAGTTTTTTCCATCTCCTGGCATTTTCTGCCTTTTTTGGTTTCCCGTAATTTCCATATTTTTTGACGTTTTGTTCTTTTCAGCCTTAGCTCAGCTGTCCTAATTTGTTTAATTGCTTTTTAAAATGGAGCCTCTTCAAGAATTCCATGGCATAATCTCAACTTTAGTGGCGGATGATAACGCCGTACGTGAGGCCGGTGAAGCGAAATATAATGAAGTTCCGCTACCTCAGCGTATCTTGTATCTCTATCAACTTGCTGTTGAACCTTCAGTTGGGGTGGATGTTCGCGACATGTCGCTTGTATTACTTCGACGTCTTGTTGCCGATAAGTATGATGATATTGTCGCCGTTGTTCCGACTGAATTTGCAACAATTAAAGAGCAGTTGGTTCAATCTATTGGCACTGAACAAACAGCTTCTCTCCGGAAGCGTATGACTGACGTTCTCAGTGATATTGTTCGCCAGACAATCGATGACAACGGCGTCCAACAGTGGAATACCGTCATCGAGTTCTTGGGTCATTGTGCAACCGGCAACAGGAGCGAATTACGTGAAGTTGCTATGATCATTATTGAGTAAGTTTAATTTGAAACGCTACTGTATTGTTTGAACTTATTTTTAGAAACGTTCCTAATGTCTTTGGTATTAATCAGAATCAGCACATTGAGGACATTAAGATTATGTTCCAATCTAACTTACAATATGAGTCCCCAGTTGTTCGCTCTGCTGCCGTCCGTGCCTACGTTGCTTTTGTTGTTGACAATGAAGATGATGCATCCTTGGTTCGTCACCTGTCTTCCATGGTTCCCGATGTTTTGCGCGTTTGCGAACACGTTGCTACCACAGATGATGAAGACGACGTTCCTCTTCAATGCATGATCGATTTGGCAACTACTGTTCCGAAAGCCTTAGCTCCTTATTTTCGGTCTATCTTCGAACTTTGTCTCAAGACTGCTGGAAACAAAGAAAAAGATGACGCTTATCGTCAATCAAGCATGGAAATTCTTGTATCCCTCTGCGAAACAGCTCCTGCTCTAGTCCGAAAGCAAGCCGCTGTCTTCATTGAACCTCTTGTTCAACAGTGTCTTTCGATGATGACTGAACTTGATGACGACATTTCAGAGTGGATCAGCATCGATGATGCCGAAGAGGATATTGAAGAGGAGATTGTTTCTCTTGGTGAAACATCTATTGATCGCATTGCATGTGCTCTGGGTCCTAAGCCGGTTTTTCCTCCCGCTTACAATGTTATACGAAAGTACATCAGTTCTGAAAACTGGATAGAACGTCATGCAGGTGTCTTTGGTCTGTCTACTATTGGCGAAGGCTGTAAGCGGCAAATGGAACCTCACATTCGCGAGATTGTTGTCGATGCATTAATTCCTATGCTCAAGGATAATCATCCACGTGTTCGGTATGCTGCCTGTAACGCAATCGGTCAAATGTCTTCTGATTTTGGACCAACTTTGCAAAAAAAGTGCCACGAAGTCGTTGTCATGGCTCTGTTAGAACGTGCGGTTGATCTGAGCTGCCACCGTGTTGCTGCTCATGCTCTTGCGGCGTTTGTTAACTTTGCCGAAGATTGCCCGAAATCTATTATTACTGTTTATCTAGATCGCATCATGGAAAAAATGCAATGGATTCTTGATCAAACTTTTAATGAGCTTGTTGCTAATCAGAAAAAAATTGTCCTTTTCCAGGTAAATAATTTCTTTTGTTCGACAGGCGTTTTAAATTTCAATCTTTTAGGTTATCACTACTGTTGCGTCTATTGCTGATTCATCTCAGGAGCATTTTTCCAAATATTACACACCGTTGATACCTCCGCTTAAATACATCTTGAGCAACTCAGCTACCGAAGAACTTTCTGAACTTCGAGGCAAAACAATTGAATGCATTTCTCTCATTGGTCTTGCTGTGGGCCGTGAACTGTTTGCTCCTGATATTCCTGAAATCATGGCTGAACTAACCAAGCCTAGTCCTTCTACCAAGGACGACAATGCATCTTACATAATTGCCGCCTGGGCCCGCATATGTAAGGTGCTTCGTGATGATTTCGCTCCTTACTTGGACACTGTGTTGCCTACTGTTTTGAAACACGCCAACTTCAGTCCAGAATTGTCTTTACTTGCTGGTTAGTGTTATTTCCATGTGTTTGACAACATTATTATTTTTTTTTGTTTAGATGACGATGAAAACGAAGAAGGTTGGGATGTTGTCGATGTCGGAGAGAGCCGTCTAGGAATCCACACTGCAGGTATTGAGGATAAGAACACTGCTTGTGAAATGCTTGTCTGCTTTGCTCGTGAAATGGGTACAGCTTTTGCTCCTTATGTTGAAAAGGTTATTGAATTTATGGAAGGCGAGTTAAAATTTGTTTTCCACGACGGTGTTCGTCAATCAGCCGCAGAAATTTTTCCACATTTGTTTGCTGCTGTTCGTGACCGAGGTGTTGAATACCGCCACAGCCTTTGGACTCGTCTTTATCCTCAACTTCTTGACGCTCTTAGCACTGAATCTGATTTGGAAACCGCCGGTGAATTCTTGTTTTCCATTGGATGCTCTATCGAAGAATTAGGACGCGAAGTTGTTGAACCCCAGGATGTTGTTAAAGCAATTGAAGTCATTACTGTTCAAATTCACAAGTATGAAACCCGTAGAATGGATCGCGAGCGTCAAAGCAAGGATGATGAGCAGGATGAGGAAACACAGGAAGAACTTAAAGACATAATTGAACTTGAGACAGCTATTCTTGGTCGCGTCAGTGATTTGGTTCATTGTTTGTTTTCCGTAAGTTTTGTACGATGTCTTTTTATTATTACTTTAACCAATGTTTTTTAGGCCTTCAAAGAAAACCTTCTTGAAGTTTTCGACCCTGTCATTCAAGTATTCGCTGAGTTACTAAAACCGAATCGCACCTTCCAAGACCGCCAGTGGGCAATTTGCGTTTTCGACGATGTTATTGAGTTTGGTGGTGAAAGTGCTATTAAGTATCAATCAGTTTTTGTTGAACCAATTCTTAATGCTCTCAGCGATCCCTACCCTGAAGTTCGTCAAGCTGCTGCCTATGGTGTTGGTTTAATGGGCATGGCCCCCAATGGCGTTTACAATCACGTTCTTGTCAGTGGAGTTCAACATCTTATTGCCATGATCGAACGCCCCGATGCCCGTACAACTGAAGAAGGTACCGTTGCTACTGAAAACGCTATTAGTGCTGTGGCTAAAATTCTTAAAAATAGCAATGCCATCGACAAGAATTTGGTATGTTCATTTTAATGTGCTCTATTTTTGTAAAATTTCATTCTATTTAAAAGCTGAATTTACAGATTGTTCCTACTTTCGTAACTTGGTTGCCAGTATGGGAAGATACTGAAGAAACCCCTTACGTTTACGACTTTTTCTGTGATCTTGTTGAAGAAAACCACCCCGCCGTTCTTGGGGAAAATCATTCGGGTCTACCTCACGTCGTTAATGTGATTCTACAAGTTTTTAGTCATGAAGCTATTGATGATAGTACATCTGAACTTGCCAAGCATACCAAGCAACGCCTCGCTGCGATTATCAAAGTGCTCAGTAGCAACAAAGAGCTTTTCGAGGCCGTACTCCAGCAACTGAAACTTAACTCTAATCTCCAGCATGTGTTATCCGCCATTTTAGCTGCTTAAGAAAAAGTTTTGTGTTTCGTTGTTTTATTTTTTGTTGATTTGAGTGCTACGTTTGCGCATGGAAGCACAGGTAAAAAAAAAACCTTTTTTTCGTTCATATGCTTCATATTTTGATGCAGAGATTGATTGTGCTTGTAATTTGTTAGCCTTGAAAAACTATTACCAATGTTTTGCACTTTTTCTTCTGATACTAAATAAATAAAAGTTAATATAAGCTGTGTGTTTGGCATTCATTGCTTGGTCAATAGATAGTTTGCGGTTGGGTCTGCTACGTCAACTAAACATTCCATAATTCACGTGTTGCAGCATGCTTGACATTTTCTATTCGCTTCCTTAAATAAGCAAACTAAATGCCTCCGGCAAAGGGTACCAGTTGGTGATAGCTAAAAGTCCAAAAGTGCTATTAGCTACCATCGTTGCATAACTTTTACGTCTGCTAACAACTTTACTTTTTTAAATTTAGCGTTAAATTTAAAAGGTTATTGTTATTTGAAGAGATGGATACCTTTTACCGAGGATTTGTTTCAATTGATTCGATATCAGGTGCAAACTTATGTGTACAGCTATCGATTCCCGGCAAATACATTTCGTCTTTGGTCAAACTTGCAAAGACAATTAAAATGCGACCACCCACGCAGTAACAACACAGGCAAAGCTATAAGCATTTCAAATTAGTGAGTCATCACGACCGCCTCACAAACAAATTTGACCAAATCAAAATTTGATAGTCGTCACGAACGTGTTCGTTTTTTGCTATTGGCTCGATTTCTAACTATTTGGAGCCGTAAATCAATGAGTTACCGGCATTATCTATCGTATTTTAAGCGGATTTTGTGTCTGGGTTCCGTGTTCATATGATGAAAACACTCAAAAAAAAAAAATCATTTTCGCAGCAGGAGCGCCAATGCCTGCATTTAACTTTCACAAAATTTAAATAATTATCCCTTCTCCGTTCTTTGGGTACACCCAGTTTTCCATGTACGACAAGTTCATGGAAATGAGAGGCGAAATGCAGGCCGCCATTGTGGGATAAGAATCGATAATTAAAATTTTCCTCTATGCAGTACAAAGTGAATGTCACCATGAGTTGAGTGCGTGGCGTCGTGTATTTTTTTTTTTCGCTTTTTCTAACCCTTAAATCGGTCACTAGTTCGTTGTATGCTGGCCATCGGTCACTGTCACTCTTACGGCTTTAATGGGCTGTGATTGTTGTTATAAGCAACCAAGGCCCAACGACTGTACACTTTCCCCGATGAGAGTGTTTGTTTAACATAATAGTTTAATTTGATTTTTATTACGATTTCATTGTGATCGATGGTGTTAGACTTGATCAAAGACAAGCAGTCTTCCATCAAACTAATGAAGGTCACTTCACGTCGATTATTCATAGCTTCTGGGAATGACTATATATAAATTACCTTTGCATTGAAAGCTTTTCCAAACTCGTCAATTACATCCGGAAATTCAAGAATTATAAAAATTCTTTGCATAGCGTTAAAAAAAACCAAGTTTTGAACGGGTTTCTTATCCCTTTGAAAAACAATTACAGCCCATTAAATCACATGTGCAAAGAGGTTTTCATACGTCTTCATGTACACGAACGAAAGCGGCCTTGCCTTTTTTGCCACTTATCGAATCAATTCACAAAGTGAACCAATTTGTCGAAAGATCGATGATTGCTTCTATTGCATGGCCAAAAACTAGTCTGTTGGGTCGAAAAATGTTTAAAAAAATGATCGGATTTTAATGTTCAGTCATCATGGATTCCATGAATTGTACTTTTTGTCACAAGGGTATAAGTTACGTAAAGCGTTGAATAATATTAAAGTCTTTTTTGATTGTTTTGACAAAAAACAGCGATATAATTGTTTTATCAAGTTTAAGTGACTTCTCTGTTTAGTTGCATTTAGCGACAATTAATAATACTTTAATTGTTTTCTTCAACGCTGTTTTTAAGTTCTAACTGTTTGTTTTACTAGTTTTTTAATTTTTTTTTCCACGGTCAAATTATCACTAAAAAGTGATGAGTCAATGTAGGCAATCAGTGACAACTTTTTTACGGTGTATTGCTCATTCATTTAAGTTTCCCAATCCGATGCACTATTTTGCAAAGCCTTATCGGCAAGAAAGAATCGTGAAAAATTATTCTTTATTCAAGAGGGTCGAACAGCTTTTCAAATGACAAAAGATAACTATGTAGTTTACTTATTGCTCGCAGAAGATTATCTTCACTGACGGTAACTTCGAAATCGGAGAGTAAAATTGTATAGTCAAGTGGGGTACGCCAATTTTTTAAACTTTAATCAGTTGTCGTTAGAGCTTTTAAATAACAACTTAGGTATTTACTATGTTGTTTTTTTTTGCTTACCTCGAAATTAAAAGGCAAGTAAATAGTAACACTAATGATGTAAACCACTATTTCACTCTATCAAAATCAACCTCTGCTTTTTATTTTTTTTTTAAATTTGAGTTTCCAATTAAGTCCACCTTCAACAACAAACCTCAGTACATTTTTGCTACAAATAAGACTGAAACCAAAAACACAAAAAACAGAGGCTATTTTTGACATTGTAAAACGGTGATTCGCGCTGTTAGGCTTACTGGCTTGCTCTTACTTGCATTTCGATTTCGCATTTCTCACTCAGGGTTTTGTTCCAAGCATTCAACCTATCTAAAGTCAAAATTGAAACCACTCAAAATAGATTGAATGTTGTCAGGTTTATTCTACATTTATTTTAAAGATTTTTTTTCAACATCACAAGCAATATGTGAACGCCAAGTGTCCTTTTTCACCAGCTCAAGAACCGTTTTCCATCCCGAGAAACTAATTTCAATAGAATCAGTCGCCTCCCCCCCTCCTTTTTTGCGCATTGTATTCCAAGTTTTGAATCTGAAGACTAATATAAAAAAAAAAAAATTAACTCTTTGACAATTGTAATCTAATCCAAAAACACCGAGTAGCTATTAAGGTCACTCATACTTTGAAACAAACCCCGATGACTGTCTGCCCTCGGTCAATTCTGCTATCACCATCACCGATGTTGTGATCAACAATTTTATTTCAATAATTTGTCACTTCTGCAAGTGAGGCGTCGTTATCGTCGCATTGCCTACGTGGTCTCACCCATTTTTTTTAACATTAAATCTTGTCTCTTTGCTTCGAAAATCTACTTCGGACTACCTTTTATATAGAGGGGAGTAGGGAACGTATGAAACAGGAGAAGGATCCTATAACAAAAACGACTGTAGTGATGGGTTGGAGCTCGAAAAGCAAGATTGTAGGTGCGATTGTATAAAGAAGAGTATGTGTTTCGGATCTTTTTACATAAGCACAAAAAAGTTGTCATAGTTTTCGGTTTTTTGTTGTTAGTGATTTTTCGTTTATGAAAGTGTTGATTTTACTTTTTTAGTAGCCTCTTAAAAAAGAGTGAAACCTTTAGTAACTAGCGATGACTACTGTTAAATTTTTAAAGCTTACTTCGGCACAGAAGGTAAATACCCTCTTACCCTGAGGACATTTACCTCCTGCCGTCATTTGTCAACCGGTTTTGTGAGCCTTAAACTTCCACCCGAAGCAGCTGTACTAATAAAGTTTAACATCTTTTGATGGAATTCCCAGAACAACCATGTAGTTCTTCCATGATTCAATGCACATCAGATGTCTTTCCGGTTTTGACGACAGTTTTTTTTTTTTTTTTCAATTTTTTGTTGGAAAACCATATTAGTCGGCGTATCAATGTTTCCGCTCTCAGTTAAGTCTTATTTTGCACCAAAATCGTAACTCCAAAAAGAAATGCTGCCTATCTTCCGAGCCTCAAACCCTGTCCTCTAAGTCGGTCGATGTTGACCGAAGTCAATTAAGTTACATTAGTCATCTGTCTCCTCCCACCGTTTTCCCGGATTCATTTTCCTTCCCATTTAGGGTGACTGGTACCTACCTAGGTTTTTTCTGATGACGATGGGAGTCTTGCTGACATCTATTAAATTGCTTTTATAAATTGGCTTGTAGGTATCGTGGCGTTAGATTCACAGATTTTGCTAAGTTTTAGTCAAGGATTAGTATTTGCTTGGATTACTACTTTCAAAGCTGAAAAAGTTGGCATCAGTTTTACAAATTTTTCAGCGTTGATGCAACCGGATGGTCAGGGTTAATTAGTATAATTTGTCTAAAATTGGGGATTTACATCTAACAATGTTGGCTGCTGTTTTTGTTGCTATTTAATGCAAAAATTGGTTCATCGATTAGTGTCAGTGGTTTCGTTTAAATTGAGTTCTTGTTGTTTTTGGGCATGCTGCCATACTTTTATTATATATTTTTTTATTTTTCAGTTTGAAATTATTTTTTCGTTTGTATAATCTAGATACATCTTGATTGTTGGAATCAAAGATCAGTAAATCCTCTTTCCTCTTTTCAACGACCATCATTTTTTATGTGAATACCCCATAAAGGTTGTTATCACGATACTTGTTCTTGTTCTTTTAGAAACTGCTCTCCTAGACTGACGCATTTCAACGTTTTGATTAAGTTGAAACAAATTTTTTGTTAAGCCGATCAGCTAATCTGACGTCAAAGAATTTTTCGGAAGCGTTGCTCAACGCCTGCGCATTTTCAGCCTTCGTCGTCAAAACCCCTTGCGCAAGCAATATTTACTTCTTGAACCATCGGGAGCGTTATTTGTGGTTGTCTTTAAGATTAGGACATTCCTTTTTATCCTTTGATTGTCATTGAGAAATTGGACGTTTGTTCGCATTTATCGTGACCACTTCTTTTGCGATTTAAAAAAAAATATGCATCTTAAAAGCTACGACCATCCTTTTCAGGGTTTTTGTTTGATTCATTCAATTAGTCAGTCACCAATCATGGTTGCCGAATTGAACGCGCCCAAAACTAACGGCTCCTCCAGCTCAATCGTTAATGAGCCCGCGACTACGCCAGCTTCAGCTCCACTGACTGCGAGTGAGCCTCGAATCCGTCTTCGTCAAAAAACTCCCATCACGGCGCCACGCAGTGACTCTAATGTTGCTTCTACGCCGTATATTGGCACCGGCAACCCGGCAGCTGTCTTACAACGTACGATGGAAGCCTTATATGAAGCGCCGTCCGAGATCGAGGATAACAACGAAGAGATCCGCAAACTTGACAGCCAACTCGATCATTTAAACGACTACATGGAGAAAGTCGAAGAACGGTTAAAGGAACATAACGAACGCATCACTGCCATGCTTCAAGAACAGAAAATTGAACGCGAAAAGCGACGCCAATCATTTCATGAACGTATGCAAGCCACGAAACAGGAAGATGACGATTTCCAAGCTCAACTCGCCGCACTTTTGAACCGTGTTGACGTTTCTCGAAAGCGTGGCACCGTCATCGAATCCTCCGATGCCTAAATGCTTTTATATTGATCAACTCGAATATAATAAAATCATTTTAATTCACTTGTTATCAGAATTACATTACCACGATGCCTATCATGTTAAATCAATTTTACTTATTGCCGCTCTCATATTTGCTTTAAAAAAAATGTCACTATAAAAGTTATATTTTGGGAAAAAACCAATTTTTTGGTTGTTAATGAAAAAATTCAATTTTATTCAAAAATGTTTTAATAGAAAGACCCGTGTACGGTCAAGGTAAAAAAGCAATAAACAGCAGTGGTACAAATGTAAGTTAAAAAAACCGCCAAGCTTGTTATTTTGTTAGCGAACAACAACGCAAACCTTCTCCATTGATTAAAAACCACCACGAAGGGCAAGAACTAAATGTAAAACACTGCCGCCGACAATTTTGTATTCCTCGCAGCTCTTATCGTCATTCATTTGCTTACCGGCAAAAATAAGACGTTGTTGGGGTGGTGGAATGCCCTCCTTTTCCTCTACCTGAACAAAAATAGTTTTTTTTATATAAAGTTTAAAGGAACAAATATGACTTACTTTTTCTTTGATACGTTCAATCTTGTCGGTAGGCTCGATATCGAGTTCGATTTCTTTGCCCGTAAGAGTTTTTACCTTGATCAGCATGTTGCAATGTTTTAAGTTGACTATATTAACTTGAAGTCGAGAAAAAGATGACTCAAGCTGAAAGTCTTGATCCATTATTATTAGTGCAGAAATAAGCACTAACAACACAATGCTGTCGCATGAGCTTAAGCGTGGATCGTAAAAAAACTAAGTTTATGGCAATGGGAAATAATGCGTCTGACGGTCTTACCTGCGGGGTGGTATAACATAGTGCGCAAGCTTAATAAGGGCTATGCGGATAGTGCGCAAGCTTAAAGAGAGCTATGCGGAGTTGAGGTCCGCATCTATACGATACGGAAAAAAAATCAGATAACCATCGGTCTTTTTTTTAAGTAATCGATAGAGCTTTCAAACAATTGATGACGAAAAGGGGTCCGAGTTACATATTATAGGGAAAAGAGCAAAAGTTAACTATAAATTTTCAGATAGAAAGTAAAACTTTATATGTTTAAAAGAATACGTGGCAAGTAATAACACGCTCGTTTAATTAAATAAATAATAACAAAAAAATGGACTTTAACATTCAATATCCGGCTGGTTACAGCCTTAAAAAACAAAGCGTTCCCATTAAAAATCTTTTTTAAAACGCCACTGTTCGCTGTGAGAGTTAACACAGGGATTTTTCAAGCGTTTTCAAATGTAGAATTCATCGTAAAAGTTGCCCGGGGCAACGCCATCATCCGATTTCTTTTCCCGCTATCGTTAGCTCTAACACCGAGATGAACTCATCAGCTTTTAATGCATCGGCAGATACATCTTTGGTCATGCCGGAAACACTGGATTGGTGTGGTAAAGCACCTGAGTACTCGTAAGTTTTTTTTGAAATGTTTTTGTTTTTGATACAAAAAACGAAAATGGAACAATTGCAGATCCATTACGCTGACAGAGGATGAGATTAACAAATGTTTGGATTACGTTAAAAGTTTTCAAAACACTGTGAGTATATATTTTAAATTAATTTAAACGCACTTTAGAGTGCTTTTTGTAGGAGTTATTTGGGAGCGTCGACAACAGTGAAAAGGCTGCTCAACTTCCAAAGAGTGTCAAACTTGCCAATGTTCTAAATTGGAAAAACGACAATGAAAGTGTTAAGCCATCCAAATTTGATGTAACTCTATGCATTGAAGTTCTGTGCCAAGCACCGAGAGTTGTGACGTACCCGGAGCTCTGTGAAATTTTTGAGAAGCTTCCACTGACCTATCGGCAGCTTATTGACCCATTGGAGTTGTTTGAAAGATGCATTACGGCTACTGATGATCTCGGTCGGTTGCTGATGACTGATGTGCGGGATTTTTTGTTTGAATTAGCCAGTGTAATTAACCATTGGCGCTTGTTACAAGAGTTTTCGACTGTAAAGCCAGGATGGATTACCGAAAAGGTGGAATTTTTTTATTTTTTAACATTTAAAAGGTTGAACTGAGATATTACAGGAGTTAAAGTCATTTTTTCACCATATGATTCAGTCTAACGAACTTTATGAAGACATCCGAGAAAGTCCTCACGCAGTATACGTCGCCGAAGCGTACACTTCCCTGGTTTGCTTACGGTTTGGTATCGTTGCCAATGGTTGCATTGAAATTAAAAAACTGTTATGCACAAGAATTATTCCGATTGCTTTCGGTGCACAATCAGATATTGACTTTGACGTCGATTGTGTTTTGTAGGTTTTTCTTGACTTTTCGTTTTTTTTATAGCAAAACTCTTTTTTAGCTTTTCAAAAAATTGTGTAATAGAAAGCATGGACTTATACATGTTGCGCAGTGTTGACGGAAATGGTTACACTTTAGAGGATCTGTGCAGCTTAAATCCTGACATCTTAATGGTTTTTTTTTCACGATATATAGATGTATTTGGGCAGAATCGACTATATTTTCTGGAAAACTATAGATTAGTGTATGTTTTAGAAACCGTGAAGAGTGGAAAACCATTAGTAGGTTGTTTCATGATTGGAAGTAGCTAGAATATGGAAGCTTTCAGGTTTCTGCTCTTATCAAGCATCTTTTTACTGTCATCGATATTGAC